>CM038682.1:147999530-148483728 GCA_021605205.1 Aegilops longissima | reverse complement strand
ATTGTTGTCCTTGGTATTCGGACTATCGGGATGTTTGGCCAAGTTGTTGCTTCGAGCTAGCCAGCTGTCCTCTCCCGCACAAAAGCGAGTCATGAGGGTTGTGAGGGCTGCCATAGATTTCGCTTTTCCTGTCCTAGGTGCCGGGCATGCCACTCGTCGCGGATGTTATGTTTGAAGGCTGCAAGGGCCTCTGCATCTGGACAGTCAACGATTTGATTTTTCTTTGTTAGGAACCGAGTCAAGAATTGTCTGGCCGATTCTTCTGGCTGCTGAATTATGTGGCTAAGGTCATCGGCTTCTGGTGGTCGCACATATGTGCCCTGGAAGTTATCAAGGAGTGCGGCTTCCAGGTCCTCCCAACAACTAATTGATTCTGCTGTCAAGCTGTTGAGCCAATGTCGAGCTGGTCCTTTAAGCTTGAGTGGGAGGTATTTGATGGCATGTAGATCATCACCGCGGGCCATGTGGATATGGAGGAGATAATCCTCGATCCAGACCGCAGGATCTGTGGTACCATCGTATGATTCGATGTTTACGGGCTTGAAGCCCTCGGGGATTTGATGATCCATTACTTCATCTGTGAAGCATAGTGGGTGTGCGGCGCCTCTGTATTGGGCTATATCACGACGTAGCTCATATGAGCTTTGTCTACTGTGTTCGGCCCGGCCGGTTTCACTACAAGAATCCTGTTAATACATGACAGTTTCAGTCCGTCACAGACCTATGCAAAACTGTCATGCAAGACTATGTGTGACGGAAATAAATTTCGTCATGTATATCGCGTCATAATTTGACCACTGTACACTCCTTGACGGATCATCGAAAACCGTCACCGATCATGACGGATCTTGACCGTCATGGATGACACCTAACTACAATGCTCATAACGGCGTTAACTTCTGTGCCACATCATCATATGACATGGATCTGACGTGGCAGCCCATGTAGTAACCAGCCCATCTAAGTTCTGGCCCACTAAATTTTAGACTGGTCCAAAAGTGGCAGCCCATTTAATATCAACCCAACTATAATTGAAGCCCATTAATTTCAAAGCCCACTAATTTCAGGCCAGTAGGTTCACGCATCACTCATTTTTCATGAAAATTTTAAGCCAATAAAAATTTGACAATACGTATATGCTCATGTCATTACAAAAACAAAATTACAACATATCCAAAAATACACCTATACACAAGCGAAAACAGAAGACTCAAAAAACATTAATTTTAGAAGCATGTCTCAGAGAACACCATGCTACACTACAGCCAACGCTGCCACCATGAAGCAAGGCACCTCTTATCAGGACGCTACACACCAACCAGGGGTCATCCAACATTTATAGCAGCAAATCCACCCGTCCACGCCAATGTTTTCAAAACACGTGTCTTTGTTGTTGAAAATGCTCACATAACCAACATCTGCCACATGATGAAAAATATGTCGCATTATTTTCAGTCAGTACGTTACACTACAAGTAGCTTACTACACATTATAAAGTTCTATATTGTTTCACTCCCAGAATGCAAAGTAGTGCAACAAATTAACAAAAGTGTGAAAAGAAACAACCAGCACAGAAAGGACTGATGAGCATACATAGATCAATAGAGTTGGTAGTAAACTCCGTTGTGCTTATTTTATACTATCACTACACTAAACTCGATAAGAAATGTAGCCTGTCTGAATATTGCACATTAATGAAAATTTCTAGGCATTGTTTCTCAACAGGTAAAATAGAAATGTACCAATTCCATGCTGATTATGTCTAACTGGAATATGTGTCCTATCTGAAATGATATGGCACAGGAAAAAGATTTGGCATTTGTGGCTTACAATTAACCTAGCTGAAAAGACATTTGTGCGATACTACTTCTAATAAAGGATCGGATCAAGTACAAGTCAGTTTTTGTATGTATTATTGCACACATAAAAATAGTACGACTATAGATACAACAAATATTGTGTAGTATACCACTTCAATACGTTATGAGAATTACTTGCCTTTACATATTTACCTTAAAATAACCTAAAAAGTTAGCATAACACATTCTGACTGTATAGCATTCAATATTTATACTTCACTCCCAAACAATCAAATGCTTGGTACACTCGTTAGTTTTTTTTTAGGAAAGTACACTCGTTAGTTATCATCAATACAAACAGTTTTGATCATTATAAATTTATAGTTCACCATATCTAAGATTAACTTTGGTATGTTAGTCTAAGGAGATCATCTAGGGATTCAATACAGTGACACGTGATTTCTAGGAACTATACAATTAGGATGTCCTAATATATTAGCATTGATATGTCATATCTCAACTAAATAACTCACATATTTTCACAATGCTAGCTAATTATTTGCACAATATTTCAAGTGTCTTATATTGAGTGAATCTGCGAGGCAACATAGAAATAGTTGCTAGTGACATTAAAAGACAACTCTAAGTGAAGACAATGTAATTATAGTAAATCGTTGTTTCCCCTTCCATACGATCTGTCATTGGTAGTAATCTCATTCAAAATGGCTTGAACATTAGAAAAAGGGAAGTTAATCGAGCCACAAAGAAGATAATTTTTGGCATCCAAACAAAAAGATATATGCAATACACAATGACTGGCAATGTTTTAGTTCTAGCCTACTTATCACGTAATACTTTTTCTCCCTTTTCAATAAGAAAATACTATTACAGTGGTCTACATATATTTGTAAGACAATCTAACCTACAATATTTCAAGTGTCTTCTATTGAGTGAATCTGCAAGGTAACATAGAAACAGTTGCTGGTGACATTAAAAGATAACTCTAAGTGAAGACAATGTAATTACAGTAAATCATTGTTTCCCATTCCATACTACTATCTATCATTGGTAGTAATCAAGTTCAAAATGACTTGAACAGAAAAAGGGAAGTTAATTGAGCCACAAAGAAGATAAATTTTGGCATCCAAACAAAAGATATATGCAATACACAATAACCGGCAATTTTTTTAGTTCTGGCCTACTTATCACAGAGTACTTTTTCTCCCTTTTCAATAAGAAAATACTATTACAGTGACCTACATATATTTGTAAGACAACTCTGGAGCTATTCCTGTAGCATTAAAAGGAGGTTTCTGGGCATCATGTCAGAGAAGGTTAATTCCAATTTCATAAGTTAAACACGGTTAACTGCAATTTTTAAATCCATGCAAGTTAAACATGTCGAAACTAAGTTGAAATCCAGATATATTATTTTCCTTTTCATATGTGTATATCTATGAAATCAAACAGACTAATACATGGATACTGTGGTATGTATATACAGTTACTTAGAATGATACATAATCCAGATAAACGGCTTGCACATTCTGAAAAATTGTGAGGTTTCTTGATATTTTCCCATTTTTATGACGTTCAAATTTATAGTTATTCCCAGTTAATAATCAGAAAGTGTTTCAGGGTGTGTTTGGATACAAAGTATTTTTGCAGTTTTTACAAAATACTGTGGTTTCTGAAATAACCTTGGTATCAAAAACTTTGGGGTGTTTGGATGAAAGAAATACTTCACTTTAAGATACCATTGTATCTCTTATACTGTTGTATTTTTGTAGTATCTAAAAAAGAGGTCCCGACCACTTTTTTCTTAACTAAGTCGAGAGAAATCGAAGGAATCCCACCTCCTCTGTTTATTATCTATTAAACGAGGTGCACACTCTCTCCTGATTATTAATCTGATTACTAGGCATTTAAGGTTGGGTGATTAGCTTGCATTCGCTGGTTTGTGAGTCTATGTTCTTCTAGCCGTTGTCGTAAGTCTAACTGATTACTAGGCATTTCAGTTTACATTATCATATGGTATGGCATGGTTGCTTGTCAATACAAGAGGTAGTGGTACTCTGTAGACTGCTACAGCACCTAGCATCCTCGAGAGGCCGAAAGGACTTGTGTGCAAGGCATGGCTGCATGCATTGAGCAGTCGTTTTTGCAGGCAGATCAGTTCCTTGAGTGTAGCTCAGTTAGGTGTAGTCAGGTCAAAACTACAGTAAAACTATATTTACCAAACGAACTGCTGGTTTTGGCAATACCAAGAAAAACTGCAGTTTTGTGAAACCATAGTATTCATTGGCCATGCCTTGAAAAACTGAGGTTTTGAATTACCACTGTTTTAGAAAAACTGTGCTGCCAAACTAGTCCTCAGTTAATAATTAAGTTTTTCTCAAGTACTACATACACACATCTGCAAAACAAGTGCATTCTGGCAAGACAGAGTCACGGCTGAATTTATATCTAACAGGCTCAAGTTCCCCATTTAAGTCCCAAAAGATATTTACCAAAGCAATAAGAAGTTAGAAAAAAAATTAGCTATATCATACTATATGGATTAGCATTAGTTTGCCCTGATTAAATTATGTGTAAAAGTGCAACAGATCCACAAAACAATCAACAACTAATCAAGCTCACATGTTCATCTCAGCAATTTAATTCACCTCTAAACTAAACAAAAATATGATCCGTATTCACATTCCAAGTATCTTTTAGATTTGGGCGAAGGGGGAGATGGGAGAAGCTCACCACGCTGGGAGGGCAGAACGCAGCCGGTGAGCTCGTCCAAGCGCTGCAGGACAGAGGCCAAGGGGACGCTGGACTTGCTGCTCCAGCTCTTCCGGCGAAGAGAGCTTGTTGGGGACGGCCGCATCGAGGAGGAGCACGTCATGTATGCCGCTGGATGGGCGAAGAAGGGGGATTCAGGGGCTGGGCGTGCTTGTGCTATACCGGCGCCCTCCTTGGAGGTCGAGGAGGAGAGAGAGCACCGGCGTTCGCCGCCACCGCCGACGAGAAGGACAAGGCCGCCGTGCCCACCCTAGCCCGGGACCGGCGTCTGCAGGGTGCGCCGCGCCCGTGGATCCTGCGGGAGTAGCTCCTCCGCGCCGCCCTGCTGGACGTGGACCATCAGAAAGATAGTGAGCCCGTGGGGCGCTATAGACGATCGAGAAGAGTCACCGGAGATGCGCCGACGACGAAGGCCATGCCGGAGGCCAAACCCTAGTACGGGTGTGGGTTTTGGGACAGCGGTAGAGGTCGGGATGGCAAAATCTTGCCGGAGGGGAGGATGGAGCCGACCGAGGAGAGCTCGTGTGTGCACCGCGCCGGCGATAGCCGCGGAATCGCCGGAATCAGGAGTGGGGGCAGTTGTGGCGGCTGAGGGAACGGAGGAGAGAATGGGGATTAGGGTTAGAAGGGCATGGACTGTGACTTAAATAGGCTGTCTCTAAAATTTTGCCACGGTCCGTGTCGGCCTCTTCAAATTTCGATGCCCACGCGCGCTCTCAAAATTTCTGCGCGTCCCCTTTTATTTTGAGCTTCTTTTATTTTTGGCTACACATTCAACTGACATATGGGCCAACCAAGCCAACCATACACCACACATCAGCGGGAACCATCGATGACGGTCCGGATGATGCATAAAAAAGAAATAGACTAGACCAACATGTTGTTGTGTGACGGTTTCCGTGACGGTCCATCGATGTCCATCATAAATGGGCTACCTTTTTCGGAGGGCAGTCACATCTTGCTGATCCATGACGCTCTCAGTGAAGGATAAGAGAAAACCGTCATTGTCCATGACGATTTCTTAGAACGTCACCAGAAATCCGTCATGTATTAACAGGTTTCTTGTAGTGTTTTTCTGTATCCGGCGCGACGGTAATCATCCCGCATTGCTGGGCGCCCACGCGATCCGTAGATCGATCTTGTATGTTTTGCCTTATCCTCCAATATATCTCGCAAGTCCGGCGCGTTTTCCCGTGCCTTGGTACTTTTTGAACGGCGTCGGGGTGTGGCTTGAGCGGAGGGCCGAGAGGCTTCTCTGTCGCAGCCACGGGGTGGCCGGTCTGCCATGTCATGCGCTGGTGACTTGGGTGCTTCCTCCTCTAGTCGAGGCAACGGCCTGCGCTTGGGGTAGCTTTTGAGGGCGCTCGAGTTCATACTCTTCGCTGCAAGGACTTCGTCCATTTGTCACCTAGCAGGTCTTGATCAGCTCTAAGTCGCTGCTGCTTTTCTTGAGGTTGCTTGCCGTGGCTATAAGCCTGCGTTTGAAATGCTCCTGTTCGGCGGGATCCTCAGGCACGACAAATTCATCGTCATCGAGGCTTGCCTCATCTTTGGAGGGAGGCGCATAATTATCATCCTCGACCTCTCTTTACTGCCAGACTTGTCGTGCGAACTTGCTTCTCCCTCCTCTGCGCGCCGAGTCCCGCTGGAGGGGTTCTCTTCGCACCGTAGGGGTGTTATTATCTCCGTGCCGGAATCATCGCTTTTATTGTGGCGGATTTAGAGCGGCGCCGCTGACGTCGGCGCTTCGGCTGTTTCTTGGAGGGGTCATCCTCCGTTGTTCCTTCGTCGTTCCCATCTTTTGGGATGTCCACCATATATATGTCATATGACGAGGTGGCCTTCTAGTGCCCCGAGGCGCTGGTCTTGGTCGCCTCCGCATCGCCGCCCATACCGTCGATGTCTTCGGAGTCGTAGTCTAGCATGTCGGTTAAATCATCGACAGTGGCTACAAAGTGGGTGGTGGGTGGGCATTGAATTTCTTCGTCGTCCGCATCCCAACCTTCCTGTCCGTAGTCCGGCCAGGGCTCTCCGGATAAAGAGAGAGACTTTAGTGAATTCAGGATGTCGCCAAAGGGCGAGTGCTGAAAGATGTCCGCGGCAGTGAACTCCATGACCGGCGCCCAATCGGATTCGATTGGCAGGGGCGCGGAGGGTTCGGAGTCCGGAGAGGAGTCCGCACCTTGGAGTCAAGGTCTTCGCAGCGACAGGGATGGAGTTCGCTCAATCGCCGTAGAGATTGTAGCCCCGAGGCGGTGTCCAACCAATCGCCCTCGATCGGGAATCCGCCCGGATTAAGGGTCGGAGCGGTGCTTTGGTGCGGCCTCTGTGGCAATCGCTCGCTGCGAGCTAGATCATGCCCATCGAAACAGGCGGGCGCTTGGCTGCAGCTCGAATCCGTCAAGATCAAGTCTCCGCGGATATCGGCCGATAGTTTAAACTTCCAAATCTGACCTGATGGCCAGGGGCGTAGCTTTCGATCTGCTCCAGATGGCCAAGCGAATTGGCCCGCAGTGGAAAGCCACCGAATACGAAGATTTGTCCGGGGAGAAAAGTCTCACCCTGGACCGCGTCGTTGTTGATGATCGAAGGAGCCATCGGGCCTATCGGTGACGCATACGAGGAACTCTCAATGAAAGCACCAATGTCGGTGTCAAACCGCGGATCTCGGTAGGGGGTCCCGAACTGTGCGTCTAGGTGGATGGTAACAGGAGACAAGGGACACGATGTTTTTATCCAGGTTCGGGCCCTCTCGTTGGAGGTAATACCCTACTCCTGCTTGATTAATATTGATGATATGGGTAGTACAAGAGTAGATCTACCACGAGATCAAGGAGGCTAAACCCTAGAAGCTAGCCTATGGTATGATTGTTTGTTCGTCCTACGGACTAAAACTCTCCGGTTTATATAGACACCGGATAGGTTAGGGTTACACAGAGTCGGTTACAATGGTAGGAGATCTACATATCCGTATCGCCAAGCTTGCCTTCCACGCCAAGGAAAGTCCCATCCGGACATGGAACGAAGTCTTCAATCTTGTATCTTCATAGTCTTGGAGTCCGGCCGTGACGATAGTCCGGCTATCCGGACACCCCCTAGTCCGGGACTCCCTCAGCTGTTAAAGTCCCTTTGAAAATCAAAGTGTTTATGTGGTTTGTCCATAAACAAGTTATTTTAACCAAGGACAATTTGACAAAGCGTAATTGGACAGGACCTACTAGGTGTAGTTTCTGTGATCGGGATGAAACGATCAAACACCTTTTTCTTGATTGCCCGCTAGCCAAAGTTTTATGGCGGACAGTCCATATTGCTTTTAATATTACTCCACCGAGTTAGGTCAACACATTATTTGGAATGTGGCTTAACGGGATAGAGCGCGAAACAGTTAGACATATTCGCGTAGGAGTCTATGCTTTATTGTGGGCAGTCTGGAATTGCATAAATGATTTGGTTTTTAACAAGACAACAAACATCATTTTTTGCAGTTTATCTTCCGGGCCACGGCGTTGATTCGTTTGTGGTCGCTACTCACTCCGACGGAGGCCAGGGAGCGTTTGGTTACTGAATCTATCCGCTGGGAGATGGTAGCACGGGATATCTTCAACCGGTTTGGATGGCGGTCATGTAATAGGATAGGCAATTAGTTTACCTACCTCTCTTTTGCCAGCCGATTGTGGCGTCCTTTATTTGGCTAGTTTGTCTTCTAACCCTTTTGGCTCTGTGTAAGCTCTTTTTTTTCATTTTGAGACCTATTTATTTGTTTAAAAAGATGGCCGTATGCATCGTTCTGATGCAGAGGCCGGGGAGTCCCCCTTTTCGAAAAAATGTGATCATGCCACCAGATCAAATCGAGTACTGTTTGATGGTCCATTACTCTTCCTATAAGGAAGTCGAAGGGATGACCCACTTATATTTGTGAGAAGCTCTCGAAATAGGCTTTCACCACGCTTTATAAATAAAGCAACGGTCCATATTTGTGAGAAGCTGGATGATTTGAAGTTTCTCTTGCCACCATTAGGTTTCGAGGACTATAGTAGAGAACTGTGCATGGGATGCACCAGGGAATGCATTGGATGTTGCTTTGTTTCTGAATCTTATAGGATCTGAGAAACCAGTAGTCCAAGCTGCACCCTAAGCTTCTGGTGAAATCTCTAGGTTGCATGGCAATTCAGGAAAATGTGTGGCATACCTATCTGATGTGATGATCTGGACATCCGGGGCTCTCCCCTAGTCTCAGAAATCTGGGAAAGGTTCAAGTTCAGCATCTAATAGACAAGATGTCCTCAACATGGAAATGAAAGCTGGTGTCGAGATCGGTTCATTTGATTCTTAACAATCTATGCCCTCCATGGATTTGATTTATGTGGTATCTGAGGACATGGTGTGGAAAGGCTCTGCTAACTCCTTGATACTATGGACAAGTCGCTCTTCGCGGCGTTCTCTCATTTTTTTACTCGTCTTGCTTCAACCTCTGTACAACTTTTCTGTCTTCCCTGTTGAAAATGCAGAGCTTCTGCTTGTTGCATGTCAAAAAAAGAAACTAACACTTGAAGTTGCAGCCTATTTACGCTGACAATACTATATTGTGGTTGCCTATCTATCCACTACTACCTGGGGTTCGTTCCATCTACCAGAAAACAAAATTCAACAATATATGAAAGTTTTTTTCACTACATTACCATCCCCATCAAAGCCTACCAGACATTTTGTCAAACAGTGAAACGAATTGCTGGGTAGTCCAATCGAAAGGTGGCAAAAGAAGACCGTGAGAATATTTTTTCAAAGAAAATAAAACCCCCGGCCTCTGTATCAAGCAATTCACACATCCATCTTTATTCTATTATTCAACAGAGTCTGGCAAAATAAATGCATTGATCAACCCACAGCCACCTTCCTAGGATCTATGTCACTATATCTACTAGTTTGATAATATGCCCTGACCACGCATCAAGGCACATTATCTAATGCGGTGGCCTCACCAAGATGCCTCACGGCGAGCGGAGAGCACCAACCGGTCTAGCAGACCCTCAACACGCACCGGGTGCGCATGCTCCCGAATCCGCCGCCGTCATCTGCTACCTCTTGAGCATGCATTGGTTTTCCCTTGAAGAGGAAAGGGTGATGCAGCAAAGTAGCGTAAGTATTTCCCTCAGTTTTTGAGAACCAAGGTATCAATCCAGTAGGAGATAAGACGCAAGTCACCTAGTACCTGTACAAACAATCAAGAACCTTGCAACCAACGCGATAAAGGGGTTGTCAACCCCTTCACGGCCACTCGCAAAAGTGAGATCTAATAAAGATAGTAAAGTAAATTTTTTTGGTATTTTTGTTGTATAGATTGGAAAGTAAAGATTGCAAAATAAAAGAAAGGCGACATAAATTGGAAAATTGATGGGAAACTAATATGATGTAAAATAGAAGATTATATGATTGAAAATAGACCCGGGGGCCATTGGTTTCACTAGTGGATTCTCTCAAGATAGCATGTATTACAGTGGGTGAACAAATTATTGCTGAGCAATTGATAGAAAAGCGCATAGTTATGAGAATATCTAGGCAATGATCATGAATATAGGCATCATGTCCGTGTCAAATAGACCAAAACGATTATGCATCTACTACTATTACTCCACACGTCGACCGCTATCCAGCATGCATCTAGAGTATTAAGTTCATAAGAACAGAGTAACGCATTAAGCAAGATGACATGATGTAGAGGGATAAACTCAAGCAATATGATATAGACCCCATCTTTTTATCCTTGATGGCAACAATACAATACGTGCCTTGCTGCCCCTGCTGTCACTGGAAAAGGACACCGCAAGATTGAACCCAAAGCTAAGCACTTCTCCTATTGCAAGAAAGATCAATCTAGTAGGCCAAACTAAACCGATAATTCGAAGAGACTTGCAAAGATATCAAATCATGCATATAAGAATTAAGAGAAGAACCAAATATTATTCATAGATAAAATTGATCATAAATCCATAATTCATCGGATCTCGGAAAACACACCGCAAAAAGAATATTACATCGAATAGATCTCCAAGAACATCGAGGAGAACTTTGTATTGAGAATAAAAGAGAGAGAAGAAGCCATGTAGCTAATAACTATGGACCCGAAGGTCTGTGGTAAACTACTCACACATCATCGGAGAGGCTATGGTGTTGATGTAGAAGCCCTCCGTTATCGATTCCCCTTCCGGCGGAGCGCCGAAAGAGGCCCCAAGATGGGATCTCACGGGTACAGGTTGCGGCGGTGGAAAAGTGGTTTCGTGGCTCCCCTGATGTTTTTAGGGTATAAGAGTATATATATGCCGAAGAAATAGGTCGGTGGAGCTCCGTGGGGCCCATGAGGGTGGGGGGTGCGCCTACCCCCCTGGGCGCGCCCTCCTGCCTCGTGACCGCCTCGCAGTGTTCCAGACTTCAACCCCAAGTCTTCTGGATTGCGTTTGTTCCAAGAAAGATCATCGCGAAGGTTTCATTCCGGTTGGTATTCCTTTTCTGCAAAACACTGAAATAGGCAAAAAAATATAAATTGGCACTCGGCATCCGGTTAATAGGTTAGTCCCAAAAATAATATACAAGAGCATATTAAAGCCCATTAAACATCCAAAATAGATAATATAATAGCATGGAACAATAAAAAATTATAGATGCTTTGGAGACGTATCATCATCTTCCGCCGTCATAACTTGAGGACAGATCAATACACTTACCTTGCCAGGTCCAATTGTCGTCGATGCCACCACGATGCCAGACAACACCATCATACTGCACGCATCCATCAACACACGTCCAACACCGAGACCCCGCTGCGCTACGCCGCTGAGACCACTGTCGTCGACATGCAGTGGCGGAGACAGGGGGACCAGCAAGGGCCCTAGCCACCCCCCTAACGTCATTCATTTAAGCCTAATATGCATGTTAAGAGGTGATAAATTGCTGCTAAAATGATGAATTTTGATGCACCGGCCCTTCCCAACCAGGATTAACTACACTTGTCCTCCCTCATTGACTTTTCCTGGCTCCGCCACTGCCGACATGGTAAATGCCACATTGCCCCACCTCCTGATCCAGCTCGCAACAAACAACATCGCAACAGTGTCCAAGAGCCAACTTTCTCCCACACGACGCCTTTAAGAAGAGAACGACGTTGAAGGCGCCTTTGCTGCACATTGCGGTTAGGGGTTTCACCCGGAAGACAACTAGCATGGTGGAGGTAGAAGCATATCTAATGAACATCTCCATGGAGAAAAGATGGTGGCCACATGCGTCGTCGCCGTCGTGGCCGAAATGTGCTGGCCAAGGATTTCTCCCGATCTGAATCCCCAACTCCATGTCCAACTACATCTAGGACCGTCACTATCATGACCCGGATCTGTACGGAGGAGCACGCCGCCACCTCCTGGCCCATCATCCCCGATGGAGGGTACACCGCCGCCGTCGTGACCGAAAATGCCACTTTGAGGCCATTGCTCCGTAGATCACGCCCTAGCCGAGTCCACCATCTCCACGTTGTCATCAGAGCAACGCCACGCTGCCGGGAGGAGCACCACCACCGGAGGAAGATCTCGCGCCATCGTGTATAGCCCTTTTAGGCAGCCACATCACAGGTGTTGTACCCGGGATCCCCACCGTCCCCTTCACCGATGGCGCATGGCCTTTCCTGGCGGCCACCTCTAGGGACGATGGGGTGAGAGGAGAGGATGGAGGAGGTGGCGACGGCTAGGGTAAGCTCCCCCGGTCACCCTGGAGGCGACGTGAGGAACGCCTCTTTGAGTCGTACGTATGTGTGACGGGTTCGAACTTGATGCTTTGAGCTAATTGATGCTTAGTGTCACCCTTTTACCTTTAATGAATCATCCTCATAAAAGTTTTACAATACTTGCTTGCAGATAGAAATTGTTACCATCAATTTTGTTTGGAGAGCAGTTTTTTGTAGGACGAGCTACATAGTACCCCTATCTTAGACGTTCAATCTAGGCTCCCGTGCATCTGGATATGCATATGATTCGAAAATCAGCAGCTAGGCAGGTGCTCAACGATTAATATTCTGGCACCGGCTGGACGCCGATAGCGACGCGCAAGAAAGGCTACAGTTTCTGACACCATGCAGCACTGTCATTGCTACAGTGCTACCAAAAAAACACTCACTTTGGTGGATGACCTGCTCTCTCACTAGTTGACTTGCTGGCTATCTACAAGAAGGAATCTTTCCTCACAAAAAGCTCTCTCATTCCTCACATGCAACTGGAATCTACATCCACATGCCGACATGCGCATGCTCTCTTACATACTTCCTCCATTCCACTTTATAGTGCGTGTAAGTTTTTTGCCTATATTCTGAATTGTAGTGCGGATTTGGTGGTTTAGACAAAAGTAACCCCTTGGCTGGACATGAACGTGGGATATACATCTTTGCATGCAGGAGAGTGTGTGGCTGAGACACTTTGCACATGGGCTGGTCAGAGTTGCTGGAGGGCTATAATGGTTCAAAGGACAAGCGCCAGCGCATCCAGAAATAAGAGAAGGATGGATGGGTGAGCCTTCTCAGAGCTCAGTGATTCTGGGCCGTTGGATCGGTTCCCTTGATGCGTTTTCGTCCGTTGGATCGAGAGGTGGGAGGATCTGGGCCGTCGGATCCGGAAGAAACACTGCTGGAATGAATAGTAATGGCAACATATTGTAAATACCATGCCCCCACCAGGGCATTTTGGTAATTTCCCGTGGTGGGGGTATAAAAGGGCGGCCCTGGTGAACCCTAGCCTCCTCCTCTCCCTTTCGCGCGCTCCTCCCTCGCCTCCCGTGCCTTCGCTCGCTTTTCCCTTTCCCGCCCGCCCGCCTCGCCCCCCGCCCGCCCCCCTCCGCCTGTCCCGCTTGCCGTCTTCTCTCCCCTTCCCAGCCGCTCGCCCCGCCGCATCGCCGCCGCCTCCTCCTGCGGTCGCTCGTCCCTCCTCCTCCACCCAACCCCTAACCCTAGCAGCTCCCGCCGTCACCGCCGCCTACTTCGCCCAGCCTGCCAGACCGCCTCCGTCCACTTCCCCGGTGTCGTCGCGGTCGTCCTCGCCTGCACACGACAAGAGGAGCGCCCCCGCCCTCTCCTCTCCTCCTCCCCTCATCACGAGCCAGGACAGGGAGGGCCACCGTGGCCGGGCAGGTCAGGTGGCGCGTCCAGATCACCGAGGAGCCGCCCGCAAGGTCGGCCATGGCGCAACCGAGCAGAGAAGGTGAGGAGGGAGACGCGGGTTCCTCTTTCCCGCTGCTTGCTTCGTCGCCGGCGCGGCTCCGATGGACTCTGGCGGCTCCTCTCTGTCTCCTTCCTCGCCCCCACATGCGGCTCCACTTCCCGCTGGCCATGGGGCTGGCCGGCAGCAGCGCCTCCATCCCTGCCGCTGCCAGTCCCGGCGCCGCCGACGGGTCCATAGGCAGGTAGCCCCACCACTCCTTCCTCCTCCCCCTTCCTTCACCACACCCTCCCTTGTTGCATCCTCTATCCGTTTAATTTCCGTTTTCCTGACACATGTTGATCTGTAGGTTTATTCGTACAGGGTACTCTTGTGAGTATTTTCCATTTTGAAATTGAAAATAAGCTGTCAAAACTGAAATAAATTGGAGTACTAAAGATCTGCTTGTACTGCCATTTTTTTTGAACTATGCAGCAAAAGAAATAGTTGCCAATCAGTCAGTAGCATAATTATTGACAGGGAGTATTTAGGACAATCCATGAGGTAGCATAATTATTGATATTAGCTCCATCTATTTTTTGTTTACATGTAATTGCAATGTGCTCTTTTCGAGCTTCACTGTTCAGGATTTTATCATTGGTTATGTTTTTGTGTGGCTTGGCAGAGGCTTCGTTCTTGGTGGTT
This sequence comes from Aegilops longissima, assembly GCA_021605205.1. NCBI lineage: Eukaryota > Viridiplantae > Streptophyta > Magnoliopsida > Poales > Poaceae > Aegilops > Aegilops longissima. The sequence goes on along the minus strand of CM038682.1, from coordinate 148,469,267 downwards.
GAGCCGCTGGTGCAGAAGATTCATGGAGAGATTTGTTGGGTGGACCCCGACATCCTTGCCGCCGTCCGGTTGCAGGTTCAGTCTTGCGATCTCATGTTCCATTTGGTTCGCAATATCTATGCTCTTTGCATTAGTACTGGTTAAATATGGCCAAACTAATGTGTGAAAAGGTGCTTGAACCTTCTATATTAAAAACTTTTAGATTTATTCAGCAGTAACATACAAGCGGTGACTGACCCTATTCTATGTTGCTAGCTTTAGAAAATTGTGGAAGCTACCCGTCCTCCTGTTTTCAACTGAATATAGTTCAAATATATTTGCTTCTGTTTCCAATGGTTCTAAACACGTTCCTTAGTTTCTATGAGCAAATGAAGAAGATAACATTTGTTTGTTCTTTGGAATGAAGGAATTTACATAGGTTATTACAGTAAATGCTTACTCTTTTCTCCCCATGACCAGGGTAGTGCTTACAAAAAGAGGCAAGCTGAAGAGGAATGTTGGAAGAAGGAGAGCAACTGTGCATTGTTATGATTGCCTCTTCCTCCTGTTGCTAAGGTAAGATATACGCATACAATACACTCACGTGATTGTTTCAAAGGGATTCTAGAATTTTTCCTCAAAGTGATACTATTTGCATATTGAAGTTATCCCTCCACAATCCATTTCGTTGTACTTCCTCCAGAAAGATAATATGATCTCCATAGAGGATTGCTCAGTAGAGTTTTTTTATGTTCTCTTTATTAAAATATTTAAGGCTCCTAGCTTCAGAGAATCAAACTCAGGTTCACTATACCATTTTTCATATGCTTATTCTTGAATTGGAGGTGAAGTCTTAGTGTATCAAACCACACAGTGAAACACATATACACATACGACTATACAAGGAAGTGTAAAGAGGTGTGAATGAATAGCATCGGTTATGTGTGTTAGGAATATGCTCTATTATTTTTGCAAGAAGAAACTTGCTCTAAGCTCTGTGTGATAAATTTTATGTGTTTCTGCTATACAGTGTCACAGGCAAAAGGACCAAGTGCGGGCGGGTGAGCATCAGGAGTCCAGTTGATTGGCTTCGGCCTTTGAGTTGCTGCTGGCTAGCGGTGCTGCTTCTGAGCGTCTCCTCACCCCTCACTCATGTGGCCCCTTCAACTGGTAAGATCCCCCCCCCCCCCTCTCTCAAGACTTTGCTGATTAAATATTTAATAACAAATACATACCATACATTGAGCTAGATTTGGTTGCCTGAAAAAGGAAAAATACGTCTCTTTGTGTAATTGTGGTAATCAATTTTAATCTTTCTTGCTTTTATCTTAGTCTTGCTCAATATGGTCTTATACTTTGAAAGTTCTAATCTGGTTAACATTAAGCTTTTGAAGTTTTAGTTATACCTGTGTTGATAGTCATTAGAAGACAACTAAACAACAAAAGGTTAGAGTTCAGTTTCAGTTATGTATCAAATTATTTATTTCATTGAGATGTCTGAGATTTAAATTAGAAGAAATTTTATTAGCTTTGCCATGTGGCTACAAAATCCCCTCACTATTGTTTGATCTTGACAGTCTCTGAACCTGTTATATTCTGTAACTTTGGAGAACATACTGGACATTCACTGTTGCTTGAGATATATTAATCTGTTCTATTTGAGATATATGAGTCATTGGATAAGTAGGATCCTCTATACCGAAGTGAACATGTTGAAGTATTTACTAGCTCTCCTCTGCTTTTTTCTGCAGGTGGCACTTTTGCTTGTGTCTTGTTATCTTTTCGAAATGGTGAAGCTGACAATGATAGCCTGTATCACTGACGGCCTTTCATTTGCGGAGTGCTTAGATGGTGGTTATGTTAAGGATGTTGTCTTCTACAAGCAGCAAGCAAATTGTTGATCAAAAACATATATAAAGGCCAACATGAATCATCAAGACTGTCAACTGAGACTGGACCATACCGTTCCAGGTTAAGGTATGTATTTACATTACATGATACATTTTTTGCTTTCAGCAAGATGAGGATAATGTGACTGTTTGTGTGCGTGCGTGCTATATGATACATTTTCGCTTTCATCGAGATGAGGATACTGTTACTATTTGTGTGCGTGCATGCTATATGATATATTTTCGCTTTCATCAAGTTGAGGATACTGTGACTAATTGTGTGGTGCTTTAGTGGTTCTAGGTTATTGTAGTAGTATAACTAGGCTTCGTTTACACAAAATCCAACTAGGCTTCGTTTACACAAAATCCAAATAGAATTTAGTTTGGAGCTGGTCAGATACATGTTGTCCTAAATTGTAAAGTACAGCTACAAGTCTAAACCTAGACATTTTCAGAAACTGGACATTTTTAGAACCTGAACATTTTCAGTTAGTGGCTCAAAATTGTTCGTATCTTAACGGGCATTCTGATCTGTCTTTTTTGGTAGCTGCGGGTCCAAAAGCGCAGTAATGATATTTGCTTACAGTTACTTCAATTACTACACTTGGTTTATCTTTTAAGGGAAATCAGTTTTGTTTACACTGAAAATAATTTGTGTGCTTATCCCATTAACTTGAGTGTGTTATTAGAGGTTGCAGGAATAGCTTTATATTAGGAGCAGCTTCTCCACCACCACTCAGCGGTAGAGGAGGTGTGCTTGTTCCCCAACACAACATAGCGTCAGCCAAGGTATCCTCGGCCCTCTCCCTCTATCTACCCTCTTCTGTTCCTTACCGAAAAATCATTTTTTTACCTTGTATAATACTTGTGATTTGGACCGATTTGTGTTTTGGGGGGCATCAATTTGGTGCTTCCCCCGTCCATGTGCTGCAGAGAAAAGGGGAAGAATGGGATGGATGAGCAAGGAGCAGAAGGACCTGAAGAAGAAGGGCAAGGGAGGTGGGGCGATATGCATGTCCAGGGAGGTCCATCCCCCTCTCCTCCTCTTACTTTCCTTGTACTGCAGCAGCCCTTAATCATCTTTGATTTGTTTTATTCAGTTGTGTTACTTGTTCTCTCCTAAGAAAAACTAGAAACCTGAAGAAAATTGTATTGAAAGTAGTTGAACTTCCAGATTGTACATGTTTTTATTTCTCTTCTCACTGTAAATTAGCGAAACAAAAACTGAGATCTTTCCATCGTGTATGAATGATCCGTCGGAAATATGAAACGACACTGAGCTTGTGCGAAAAAATTTGTGCAGGGTATAGAAAACTAATTAGTGTCGGCTGCCTTGAAGGGAGCCACAAGGAAGAGAGAGATCAGTGTACATGACATGAAGATGATAAGGCGCCACTTCCATGATGACATCAACATCGCCGTGGTCTGTCTTCAATGGCACCTGGGGCGACATCAGATCATGTAAACACCTAATATTTCTACATGGTTATGTCCACCTTCAACGGAAGGCACACATATCCCCATTTGTGGTTTCAGCTTTACGGGAAGTTTTTAGTCGTGTAAGACTAATGCTTATAGTTTATTTTCAAGTATTTCTATTGCTGGGCTTATTTTTAAACTATAGTTTGGTTGATGAACTATTTCTACTGAAAAGCTTATTTTGAAAATATAGTTTGGTTGGCGAAGTTGCCTACTATATCACTTATCTCGTAGAAATGTTTCTGTTTCTTTCTTCATCTCAATATTAGCCATTTCAGTATATGTCCATTATTCATTATATTTCTGAAACGGCATTTTTTATTAGGAGTCCTCATTATGTGTCTCTGTTTATATTATATATGTAAAGGCAAGAATCAAACAATTTTATTTATGTGCCTATGTTTGTAGATTGGTAAATCATACTTCAGTTGTTTTGACCTGCAACAATAGTTCTATGATTTGAGCTTATAGTTTATTGTCAACTACTTTACTGATGACACTTTTTATTTATATTGTGAGCTGCTGGTGTTGCTTCCTGTTGGACATAGCTCGTTGTTCAGTCCCCACCTTCGATTTGTGACACAGATTGGTTTATTGTGATGTTGCTTTGAACAAGGAATGGGTGATGCTATCCCACTAGGATTGTGTCATCACCACATACATAATTAGTCCCAGGAAAAATATAAAGCATACCAAGGTATTATTAAGATCGATTGAAATGATTTCCTCTGTCCTGGGGTCTAGATAAGTTAATTATCTTCATATGTAAAGTTTACACCATCAGAGAATGTACTAAGATAGAGTCTAGATGCTAGAGATTTTGCATACATGTGTACTATACCCTATGTCAAAGTGTGACATCACGCTGGAGCATCCAGTAGGGGGTTGTCGTCGTCGTCGTCGCCATTTCGAACTGACCCGTTGCCTCCGGCGTGGCCGATCTGTTGTTCCTAGGGTATGGTGGACGACCAGTTCCGGCAGCTGCAGTCGATACAGGAGGATGGCGGCAGCGCGTTTCGTCGCCGGGGTCGCCACCCTCTTCATCGACGACGCCGACCGGATCATCAACGACATCGGCAGCCTGCTGGACGCCGGTGGAACCTAGCCACCACTCCCCGCCGCGCCACTCATTGGTAAGATTCGCCTCTCTCTCTCTCTCTCTCTCTCTCTCTCTCTCCTTTTCTAATTATATACTTAGTAAATATACGTAACATACGCATGGGCATCAGTAATAAATTGCAGAGGGCTACTCATGTTATTCTAGATGTATCGTACATGCTGAAAAATCTTCAGTGCTCATTGTACCCTTGTATTGAGATTCATATTAGTGTCTTGGCCTGGTCTGGCTCTACTTTTTTTTATTGAGACTCATATTGGTGTGTGGCGGAAGCTTTATATTTGACGCGTGGTTTGCACTGCAGGTTACTTGCCGTGCTCGATTTTTCCTTCCACGGACGATTCTGTCATTCGCCTCTACTACCGGTGGTCGTGCCAGTCATGCTCCTACTGGGTAAGCTTGTTTCCTTCTTTAATTCATGTACTATTTGGCAGGACTGGCTATGTTGCTGTAAAAATGTCTTTGGTTTCCTCTTGTGTGGAGCAGATTCTTTTTAGAGGCCTTGCCTTGGACTTCCTGGGTCCTGATTGTTGTTTCGCGTATCTGCTTTGGGCCATTGCTGTTCTTCTGCCACTCATACATATATTATTTGACCATTTGCTTTGCTAAGATTCAAGTATGATGTAATTTAGATTTGTTCTCTTCAAACTTGCACCAATCAATATTTCTAGCTCTTAGCATTGTCTAATATACAATTTTATTGTATGCAAGACATGCATCCTTTAGCTAGATTCATCTTTGTTTGATGTAGTTCTTTGTGATCTGAAAGCAACTGACTACTCAATATCAATCAGTGCATGGAGGGAACTCCTGTCCACCACGTCGGCGACAGGAACATGGAAAACGCAGTCCACGGTGCCACCAATGAACAAGGTAAACACGAGCTGTCGGTCGCTTGTAAATTCTGTACTTCAGTAGTATCGATCTAGGGTTCACGTGAGTGATGTTACTGTTATTCGGGCTGTGTATAAAAATGCTGCCCTTTTCAGAGAGAATACTCCAAATCTATTGATTATAGTTTAGTTGTGGTATTGAGTTTTACTTAGTATGAATACTCACATAATGAATCTATTAAACGATCTAAAGGCCACCTATTCACATATTAACTTGTGCCACCGTTGTTTTCTTACTTATCGTGTCATTCTTGTTTTTGAGCCTGGCCTGACACATTTTGTTTCCAAATATATTATACCTATCGAATCGTTTGGTGTCTCATTAACTGAAGAGCTGATCAGCCCAAAGTCTATGGTTAATGCCATTCTTGGTAACATTGGTCTGCCTGATGCAAAACAAACAAGGACTACAAGAACTACAATGGACGTGTGAGTGCAATCATCTTTTTCTGGCCGTTCCTGGCGCATTGTTGAATTAGTCACCTTGCCTCTCTTGCACTTAACATTGTCTAATTAGACTTTTCAAAATGATTATCCAGGACTGCTTGGCCTCTCGTTTCGATTAGCCTATCATTAAAGTTTGAAACACCAGAATTGACGCTTGCGTATGAGTATGTACAGGTTGTCCTTAGGATTTTCTTTGTAGCAAACTCGCTGGATTGTGGATTGGTTTCCTAGGCCATTGTTCTTTGTACAATACTTGAAGCGATCTGCTCGTATGTGTGACTTTGTCCGATGATTAGGCTTTAGATTTTCTGCTGGTTAATCTTATAATTCATGGTAGCATTTGATTTTTTTTCAATTACTATGTCTCAATTGTCGAACAGGACAGTAAGAATCTAATAAAACTCTTGCACAACAAAGATTGTTGTCCTTTAGTTACCCAGACCTTTGTTTTCATGGTATAAAACCAACTGCTGTCAACTTTAGTAATCTGGAAAATTATATAACCATTCTGAAATTTCCTATGACACAGGCCGAGACAAGCATTGTAAGGATCCCAATTAGAATGATGCTTGATCTCCTGGTAGAGCATCTTGGGCTTCAGAAGGCCATCTGAGACTCGGGCTCAATGAGAACACAATGAGAGTCATCATTCTCTCTGACACTGTTGTTCAAGACGACCGGACCTGTCCACCGCGCATGCCCATTACCGGTGTATGAACATTGCATCCTTTAATTTACCCTGTATATGAACATTCCATTCTTCAAATGTGTTGTACTATCATTCTGGTGGCTATGGAGATGTGTTGTACTGTAGTTTTGGTATCCATTGATGATGTCTTGCTCCGATTACACTTGAATCTGTAGTTTTGGTATCTATTGATGATGTCTTGCTCCGATTACACTTGAATATTTTTTTTTATTTTTTATCCTGATTGAATACATATGATAAGCCTGGCTTTCTACTAACTTCACCATTACATGCATGGGCACATTGTTGAAACCGGCACCTTGGCGCCAAGGCGCGCTGCTGATCTAGTGCTTTGGTATTGCAGCTCAGCAAAACGCGCACTAGAATTAGGAACGAAGGGAGTACTATCTTTCATCTTCATAAATAAAGCTTCCTTCCAACAAAAATCCCCACACAACTGCTCTCTCTCTCTCTCTCTCTCTTCTCTCTCATAAAAAAATCAGTCATCTCTCTCTGTGACATGCTACCTGCCTCTTCAAATTTTGCAAAGAATTTTCTCTCTCTCTTTGAGTCTCCCACGTAGGCACTTTCTCTTCTCTCAAAGAAAATTTCTCAATTATTTTTTTCTCACTCTTACATGCTACCTCTCTCTTCACTTTTCCCGTAGGGGCGCCACACTTTTCTATTAGCTTTGCCCCACTCTTTCTCTGTCTTTCACTGTTGCAGTAGTGAGCCTAGGGAGCAGGGATATGACATACTACGCTGTAGCCATGCAGACAGGACAGCACCTCCTGCTAATGACACTGCAGCGAACAGCTGCACTCCTCGTGATGCTTTTTTCTGCACAAATCCTCAAGCAAACGAACAGTCCTGATAAGAGGTACCGCGTAGCTCGTGCTAGGAAGAAACTTTGTGTTTTGGTTCTGCAACTTAATTCTTGACCCAAACAGAAATTTTCTAGAAAAGTGCTAGTAAGTAGTAAACGATACTGCACCATTTATGTGCATCACGGGGAATAAGAGGGTCTCTAGCATAGGGTTGAGGGTGTGCCAGTTTCCTTACTCTCGTACAGGTAATGTTTTGACAGGTAGGCCAATTGTCATAGGCAGGATATTTGTCAAAGCTGACTTGACACAACAAGATGACACGCCTTCGACTCATCACCCACTTTCCGTTCTTTCTGAGACAATAAATTGATAGGAGCAAGTCCAATTGCTGCTAGTATGGAATCCGTCTTAGCTTTTGCAGAAAAAGGACCGAAAAACATATGCTCGGTCCCCCTATGCGGCTCTTCATTTTTCTAGATTCGCCACCATTGCAAAGCAGTTCGTCCTTTTGCAACGAGAAAACGCAGCCGCTGGTCTTGTCTCCCGCCCGGTCATGGAAGCAGGCAATATACGCCTGTCCTTGCTTTTCCTTTTCTCTCCGCTCGGCGCCCTAGTGGACAAGCTCCCGTGGTGGATCTGGACCGGGCTAACCAGAGGCGAGAGAGTTGGTTGGAGTTGCTCTGAGCAATGTATGTGGTTATGTCTAGAGCTGACTGTACAGATGGCACGACTCGTGGGAGGCGCTGGAGCAGCATTGAAGCACCAGGATGAAAAACAACATTATGTAGAATTCTTGCAATCCCTGATGCCTCTTACTCCTAATCTTGCAATTCTACTGCCGTAGTGTATGATAGCCAGATATTAGTCCGCTTTAGGAACAACTGACTATATTTCCTTACTCACATGTGTTACGAAAGAAACACTTATCTACCTAGCTTCTTTGTTCTAGCTTTTATAGAGGGTGGCTATGGCTTGCGCCGAGCACACACAAACTAATTTACCCCTGACGGCAGTGCTGGGACAAAGTAACAAACCAACTTAACTATAGCTAGTAGTAGTATCGTGAGCCACTGACATATGTAGGTCCATGTCACAACTATCACTAAATCAAGGACATAGTTGGTCGGAGGATTTTGAATTTTTGTAATCAAGAACTTTTGCATGTTTGCAGCATCTCATGGGTTGTGGCCGAAAATGTGAAACCAGAAATACACGTGGACTAAATGCCAAGAGGAGTCACTAAGTAAACATTAATAACAAGACCAACATGAACATGGGTTTTACCCAATCTGCTTGGCTATGATTATGCAACGTAGCGTTTTCCTTGGGGCTGCATAGATAAATTCAAAACCCAAATTCGATCAATGCATACAGAAACAAAAAAGACAGATTCTACCATTAATATTATAAAGAGGCTGATCAGGGTGGTTTGTTCTTTTTGTTTCCCTATACATATACCAAATTTACTGTGATATTATGGTCTTGTACACACATATCTGTAAGTATTTCAGAACTGTTTTCAAGGTGATACCATGATTTGGTATCATATAGATATTGGACAAGTCCATTCCTTACCAATAGGGGGTGAACATCGGGGCTATATGATACATTCTGTTCTGTTCGGTTGGGTTAGTTTTCAAGAAATTTAGGTTTTTCAAATTGAGAACTGAATTTGTCACCCTCCAATCCAATGACTGAACACATGGAGACCATCAACTTATGTTGGTCATTAGGGCGGTGAGCTCATGCCTCATACGAGGCCAACAATTACATGCGGGCAAGCGGTGCACACATACTAGCGATGAGTGGCATGGACAACGGCGACTCTGGGGAAAGTGCCCCTGCACAGGTGTGCATAGCCCGCTACGGATACGAGCCGAGTGGGCGCCGCACGACAAGGACAGAAGCAAGAGCGTTGGTGCCAGCGAATCTCATTTCCAGGTCATATGTGAAATTTTCTCTAGTTTGTTGTTTATCATTGAATTGTATCCAAGATTCAAATGAGTTTCAGATTTTACTTTGTTTCAAAATTCCTGACCACTGCCAAACACAAAAATTAGATTTAGAACCTCATTACTTCAACTTCCATTTCGAATGGAAATGAGTATTCATGTTTGCATCCAAATAATATGATGAGTGCCAAATTGTTTCATGAATGACTGTTCGATGAATCATCTCCATATATGTAGAGAAATATGTAGCATGCAGGAACATCTATCAAGCCTGTCATAAGTTTCACTGACGAATGTAGTGATTGTAGAGTTCAAAAATCAGAACCAACAACCATGTGTAGTTCTGAGCCTAAGGTCTTCATATGTCAATTACATTATGTTCTAGCTCTGTAGGTTGTTGTACAAGATCAACTTGAGTGCAGTTGTAGTGCTTTTCCTATAAATAATGGCAAATTTTAACATGCTCCTTCTGACCCCTTCTTTTTACATGTGAGCTAAGAAGGTAAGAGCTAATGAAGGGATGCCAATTGCTTCAATGTTTCACAGAAGCTGGACCATGGTTTTCACTTTCAGTGAGATTACGGTGATCACTGAATTTCAGTAATTTCAGTAGACACTGAAATATTATGTTTCAGCCAAAATATTTCAACAATTTTACAACTCGGAAATTCAACTATTTTTTCAAATTTCCAAAAAAATTAACTGAATTCAAGTGAATATTTCGGTCATTTGGCTGAAATGAAAACTGAAATCACTGAAATTCACTGAATTTCGGTGATTTCAGTTGGTGCTGAAATTTTTCTAAAACTGAAATTAAGAACCATGAGCTGGACGACCTCAAGTTCAAATCACCACTATATCTTTCGGTGACCATGGTCGGACACGACATGGGAGGCATCGGAGAAGTGCCAATTCTTACTCGGAGCCATGAGGCCTGCAGCAGCTAGAGGAGTAGCTGATTCTCCGCTACCCTGGAGCAATTGCATCAGCCCGGGCACCAGCCTCGGGAGGACGCTATCAAAGTAGAGAAAGACAACTCTTTTGCAGATCGGGAGCTTCATACCTCCACTGTTAAGGCCAAGACTTAGGCTCTGTTTGCTAGGGAACACAAAAAAAAAATCTGTGTCACTGATCTTAGACACTTGCCAAGTCCAGTCCTCTATGTCGAGGAGGCAGTTCAGCTCGGCATTCAGATCAAGGGGTGAGAACGAGATGCGATGTTTCTCAATCTTAATGTTGGCTGCCAGAGAGTTCCCTAACACCTATACCTAATCCTAATCTTCGCTTCTTCAATCTTGATGCAAAAAAAGCCGTCTCCGAATGTTGTGTCCCATCATCTGCAACTGGGGAAATGGGTGTGAACCTTACAATCAATCACAGAGTGCCCTTCTTTGTTTGCAAACAAAGCATAGAGGAGTTAAATTACAGTCGATCTGGATGTGACCTGTACGGTCACACCCTGAACCAGTCTCAAATAGTCGCAGGCCCCACCGCTACTGCGGCTTTGCCTGAACCCGAAGAGGAATCATTGTTGAAATTGTTTTGCTTTGGCTTGCAGTGCTTCAGATAGCCCTCTTGCGCCGGTTTTTACCTTAACTTTTGTTGTAACCACTGCTGCCGTTCCATTTCCCTTGGTACCGTTGGTCACCTCCCCGGTTTAGCAACATGATACTCGTGTTTGCAGCCAAATAAAATGAGGGGTGCCAGATCTTTTCATGAATGTATGGTTGATGAACCATCTCCATTCATGCATGTAGAGAAATCTACAGCATGCGAAAACATCTATTACGCCCGTCATAAAGTTCACCGACCAATGTAGAGTTTGGAAATCAGAACCAACACCCATGTGCATGGATGAGCATGTGGTCTTCATATGGCAATTACATTACGATCTGGCTCTGTACGATTGTTGTACAAGATATACTCGAATGCAGTTCCATTGCTCTTCCTATAAATAATGGAGGGATGCCAACTGCTTCGATATGTCATATAAGTTGGCGGAGTTCAATTTCAAATCACGAGGTGACCATAGTAGGACTAGGCATGGGAGGCATCGGAGAAGTGTGAATTCTTACCCAGAGCCAATGGGCCACGGGCAGCTGACGAAGCAGAACAAGATCGACTGTCGGACTAGTTGCTGCTCGACCGGTCTGGTGCAGCTGCAGCCTGCTGCAGCCCAAGCAACAGCTGGCTCGAACAAGCAAGCCTCCGGAGCATACCACAGCAGCAGTCGTCAGCTAACATCTTGAGCCCACTCAGCACCGATGCCACCGCTGCTGCACCTCTCCTAGTCCCCTTTGCGGACCGTGCCTCTAATAGTAGACCACACTCAGCCCCTCCGATAAGCCACCACTGCTGCGCTTGAGCTACCCTCTGCAGCAATAATGTACGAGCATCATTTCTGGGGTTGAGTCGGATGGTTGAAACAAGGTCCACGAGGAAATTGCACAAAACCAACAACTATTTGTGTTGATTTTACCCAGAACATCTACCCTACGAGTTTGTTGCGCAGAACATTATATATCGGTGTAACCCATTGCATTTAGGTCTAATTTGACATTTCTCGTAAGTTGATGTTATTTTTTGTTGGTTGGGTCCCACTTTTAAGCGTGTGTGTGCCATAAAAAATCGGCCACATAGCCAGCAAGTCAAACTGAGGAAGTCCGATCGTAGTTTTAATTGGCCCATATAATTTTTTGACTTAAAAATCCACATTTTTAGAAAAATGCAAGAAAAAATCCAGTAAATCACACATGTATCCATCAGTACTATTTTGGAAAATGCAACTTATTTGGAACAGTGGTTTGGTAGATATATGAAGGTTTTGTTGTTTCATTAAAGTTTGGTTCAAAATTTAACATTTTTAAAAAATAGTTACAAAAATCTAGTAAACCATAAATGTAGCCAACACTGATATGGGAATATCTCAATTCATTTGGACAAAAAGATTTGGAGATATTGCCAATTTTAGTTAGCTCGTTTGATTTTTGATTAATTTTTGTACATTGTCGGACAAATGCAAAAGAGAAAAACACTTCTATTAAAACGTACATGTGCTCAATAGTAATCTGGGAAAACTTAAGCTCAGTTTTTGGTCTGACAAATATCTCTTTTTTGTAAAAGGTGCACTTACAAGCAAGGCTCACCCATCACTACTAGGAAAATGCTTATACACATTAGCATAGTAGTAGCGCTGGAAAAGAGTAAACACTGCTGCTATTTAGTAGGAGCGCTGAGGCGCCACAAGCGCTGCTACTATGGGCATTGCAGTAGTGCTGGAGATGGAAAACGCGCTACTACAAAAACTGACAGACCGTTCCAGGTATGCTAGGGATACCAATAGCGCTCATGTGAAAAAAGCGCTACTACTATTGATCTTAGCAACATCGCTTTTTTCCTTACCAGCACTACTGATATATTCAGTCCCCTCCTAATAAAACCTAAGTTTAGTCCCACATCGCTCCGCGATCAGAATTTTTACCAACTTAAATATGATGCTTCTCAAACCATCACAACCATTTGGTCTTCATTGAACTCTATGTGTAGGATCTGAGGCCACAATAGGAATCTTCGCCGGTTCTTAATCCAGAGAAGATTCCTATTGACAATTTAGATTCTATACAAAAAGATCATTGATTTGAAAATTTGTACATGCTTAGCGTTAGCAGTAGCGCTTTTATACAGAGAGTGCTACTGCTATTGATTTTATGAGTAGCGCTTTTTAAGGACATGCGCTACCACTAAGGGCCCTTATCCAAATTAACCGGCCCGCGCGTCCTCTCACTCTCCCCCTCACACTCTCTGTCGCCTCCGTCGACCTCGCCGCCGTCGCCGTCGTCGCCGTCCTCCTCCTCCTCCCCCTCCTCCTCCCTCCCCCTCCTCCCTCTCCGGCGCCGGCGGCCCCCTCCTCCTCCCTCCTCCCTCTCCTGCTCTCTCCTCCTCCTCCCTCCTCCTCCCTCCTCTCTCCTCCTCCCCCTCCTACTCTCTCCTCCTCCTCCTTCCCCTCCTCCTGGCCTCCTCCCACACCTCCTCCTCCCCTTTCTGTAAATAGGTTTTAGTTTTTGTGAAATGTAGGTTTTTGTTTTTAGTAAATGTAGGTTTTAGTATAATTTGTTTTTAGAAAATTTGAATAAGTAATTTGAAAAGAATAAGTAAATGTAGGTCTTTTGAATAGAATAGGAAATATTTAGAAATTTTGAATAAGTAAATTTGAATATAATAAAATATGAAACTAAAAAAATATGTAAACATAGGTCTTTTGAAAAGAATAGGAAATTTTTAGAAAATTTGGATAAGTAAATTTGAATAGAATAGGAAATTATAAGTAAATTTGAATAGAATAATTTAATGTAGCTTATGGAGTTTCACTAAGTCCTAAGATGACGATAATAATGTTTTTTTTATATTTTGTTTTTGCAGAAACCAAGGAGCCACTGCATCATTCCCGCCGTCCTCCCCGTCACCGACCCCCTCCGACCTCGATCGAGGTGAGAGGAGCCACCCCATGTTATTAATTTAATTTATGTATTTTAGGTGTTTAATCTTAGAATAATGTAGTATGAACCCTAGTTATGATTGAATCATGTTCAAAATGTAGGTTTTTAATTAGCTGTAGTTAATAGAATTTAGGTGTTTTAGGTGTCATATTTGTTGTTATTCTTTTAGTTAAAGCAATTATTCCCGCATCAACGTCGACAATGCCTATCCTGCATCCTCGTCATCGACTCGGCGAAGGAGGCCTGGGCTTGGTGAGGAGCCATGTCCGGGACTGGGCTCCGCCGGGCTGGTACTGGGAGGTGCTACCTTCCGGGGGGCGCAGCTTGGTGAGGAGCCAGCCCATTGTTGACCCGAACGTTCTTTGGTGGCGGTCGCGTGGGCCAGTGATGGTGCGGAGGCTTGAGGACCCCGCGGAGGTGGTACTTCACCGTGTCAGCGAGGAGGAAGAGCATGTCCGTCGCTACATGGTTGCGTTGGAGGGCAGGTTCTCCAATACCTGGGAGGTTCTTCAGCGATCTCACTTGAGCTATGATCCTATCATGGTTCCTTCTCTTTGGGTGTCCGCCGCCGCGCCGATACCCGTCATTCTCTACGGTTTTAGCTGTTTTAGTGATGTTATATGTATGATACTATTCGAGATCAATTAGTGATAATATTCGACGATGTATGGACGAAAGAGATGATTTAGTTTTGCTTATTGAATGAATGCTAATTTTAATACTAATTTATTTTACGATTTAGATATGTGCTTGCTCATATGATGTAGATATAAACATGTATATCTTGTGTTGCTCAAATAGTATATGTGCTTGCCCAAGTGGCCGGCCATGTTTGCAGGTTACACCTCGTATAGTGGCCTATGTTTTGCCGGTGTGTTGATTAATTTCTGTTCCGGCAAATTTCAGGCACTCGATATGTCCTTTTTTTAGCAAATGTCATGCCGGATTTTTCCGTAAATTCTGGCATGACTTGTGCTAGAATCTATAGGAAATATCGAGTGGCATGGATTTTCTCGAAAAATAATTGAACGACAATTTGGGTTGAGTTTAAGTCTGTCGAGGATCCACCATATCACTACTAGGGAAAACGTTATACACAGAGGTATAGCAGTAGCGTTGGTCAAAACTCGGCGCTAGCGCTACTTAGTAGTAGCGCTTGTTGCAAAACCAAGCTACAACCATTGTTTTAGCAGTAGCGCGTCTTCACAGAAAGGCGCTACAACTAAAATTCCCTCACTAGTGCCGGTAGGCTAGGAATAGTAGTAGCGTTTCTCCCAGAAGCACGCTACTGCTAAAAACATTGTAGCAGCGCGTTTTTGCTATAGAGCGCTACTACTATGAAAAAGAAAATAAATAGAAAAATAAGTAGAAAAGTAAATGAAAATGAAAGAAATAGAAAAAGGAGAAATGAAAAAAAGAAAATGTAAAGAAAACAAAGGAAAAAGAAAAATAAAGCAGAAAGGGATAGCTGTAGCGAGTTTCTCTGGAACACGCTATAGCTATCTTAGCTATAGCGTGTTTCGGCAAAACGTACTACTGCTAGTTTGAATCAAATCCGGGCAGCCCGGGCTCAAAATTTCGCTAAGTCCTCCCCCCCCCCCTCTCTACTCCCCCTTGTCCCCCAACTGCTCCATCGCTGCCGTCGCCCTGCCGCCTTCAACCACACTGCCACCGCCCGAGGCCGCCTTGAACCACACCGCCGCCGCCCGCCGCCTTCGACCACACCGCCGCCGCCCGAGGCCGCCCCTTCGACCTCACAGCCGCCGCCCGAGGCCGTCGTCGACCTCATCGTCGCCTCCCTCGAGCTCACCGCCGCCGCCCTCGACCTCACGCCGCCGCCCAAGCCAGAGCCTGCCCTCGCCGCTGACCGTAAGGCTCTGCCTCTCCTGTCCCCTACCCTCCTCTCTCTCTCTGCTAGGGCAATTCATATATATGTTGATACTGTGTTGATGTTCATATGAACCCTAGGTGTTCATATGAACCCTAGATTTTTTAGGGCAGTAGGCATTTTATAGCATTTAGGAAAAATGATTAGCCATTTTTTTAGGAAATTAGCTAGGGCAATTTTTATGAAAATGCCTAAACAGTAATTCCATTTAGCTTTAAACTAATAGAGGGTATATAAATAATAGTAGCATTTAGATTTAAATTAACAGAGGCTATAAACAAAAAACACTTAGCTATAAAAAATATTTGGACTACGGACCTGAATTTGTTCCAAATTTCGTTCAAATGAAATTTGAATTATTTGGACTAGACCTGAATATTTTTGAAGAAATTGGGTGTAGGTACTAAGGTCTTGCTGTGGAAATTTTGGTGAGGTCGGAAGGGTTAGAGAAAATGTAGTTCCTAGACTTTAGCTTTAGACAAAAAATAAAAGTATTTAGCTATAAATAAAAAACAGTAGCTATGGCATTTAGCTATAAACAAAAACAGAATTGTTTTTCTTTTCAAGAACTTGGTCAAAATAATTGTTGCTATGTAAACAAAAAACAAGATTGTTTTTATATGATATATGTCATTGATGTTCATTTGCATATTCCATTATTGTTGATTATATCTTTTCATTGAAGTGGCCATGTTATATGCAAATTCCTCAATAGTGTTTGCTCATGTTATATCTTTTCATTGAAGTGGTTCGATTGTGCCCAAGTGGCTTTGTTGTTTCCAGGGAATGAAGCTGAGTGGCCTATGTTTTGCCGGAATGTTGATTCATTTCTGTTCCGGCAAATTTAAGGTTCTTGATTTGTCCACTTTTTAGCAAAGGTCATGCCGAAATTTTCCGTGAATTTCAACATGACTTGTGCTACAAACTAGGACATATCGAGTGCCCGGGATTTGCCGCACCAGGAAGGAGTCAACGTTCCTGCAAAACAATAGGCCTTTTTTATGTCATTATTCATTTTATTAGGTCTAGAATTAATTGACTAGATTTAATCATAGGAAACATGGCTAGCAACGATGAAGGACAGGGTTCTGGTGATTGCGACGATTTCTACCGGGCGGCAGACGAATTTTTTAGCCTTGCCGACGATCAACCAATGTTCTTGCTGGAGCCACCGGTGGCATCGGGGACTGAGACCGACTGGCAGGCCGGTGCTGAGACTGAGACCGCGCTGAGACTCAGACCGGCATCGAGACCAGCGCTGAGACTGAGACCGGCGCTGCCTCGGGAGCGGAGCCGGTGTAGAACCGAAAGCAAAGAGGCAACGGCTTCCTAACAAACTCAGGACTACTAGATTGGTGGTCACGGAGGTGGATGACGGCAATTTTGAGCCAAAGGCTCCCGAGGAAGCGCGCTCGTTAGGGCATTTTGGGTACGATGAACTTTGTTATTTATGTTTATGATATGCTGTTTCTGTTTTTGCCAAGTCTGTCTCTTTCTGTTGCTCAACTATATATGTTGCATATCATCGACTCATGCGACGATGCAGGTGCATAGATCATAGATGGTGAAGAAGTGCTACGCCAGGAGTATATATACGACGAGTTGCCGGACTGTCAGGCCCAGGTGTACCGGTTTCCGGTTTCCGAGCGACAGGTAGTAGTTAGTTTAGGTTCACTCTAATGCGAGAGAGGGATATGAACTCATGTACTCAAAGTGATAGCTCTTCTCGCGTATATCATTGTTTAGATGGATGACGATGTATTTGCAAGTAATCGAGACTTGTATCGTTATTTTCGAGATGATGGCGAGAGACCACTTTGTGTTGGATGATGATTATGATGATGACATGATTTGATGAGACTAATTGTATGTATATGCTATGATTACATTTTTATGTGTATGATATGCTAAAGAATATTGTATAAAGCCTATTAAAATACAAAACAAATATGTAGGGAAAAAAACTAATAAAACTAGTAGTAGCGAGGGGGGAAATTTTAGCAGTAGCGCCGCCTTCCCAGTAGCGCTTCCTTGTAAACAGCGCTGCAGATAATATTAGCAGCGCCCTTTTCTAAAGAGTGCTACAGCTATTCATGTATAGCAGTAGCATGGGACAACAAGCGCTACTGCTATACGTTAGCTGTAGCGCCTTATTAGTAGCGCCGGTCCCCGCGCTATTGAGAGACCCAAAACCCGCGCTGCTGCTAGGCTTTTCCTTAGTAGTGTATATGAGAGGATGAAGAATCCCGACTGTTATCGTGGGGGTCGTTTCTCCTTCTTCTCCTTCTGATAGACCTTTGTTATGCACTAGGGGAATGAGGAGTAACGGCCATCACCGGCGGTCGCAAATGTCAGAGAGGAATCAGTGAGGGAGAGGCTCCACCATATATGAGAGGACGAAAAATCCTTACTATTGTCATGGGGGTAGCTTCTCTTTCATTCCCGTGTGCTAGACAATTTGGTGTAATGCACCCGGGAATGAAAGGAGGAGCTACCATCACCGACAGTCGAATATATACACCACGTGAGCTGAGAGTTTTCAAGAAAAGACTCGACAGACCGATAGTCAACCCGTGATAAATAATAATGATCTAATTTAGGTTTTTTAGTACATATATTTAATTGTACAAGTTTAATATTTGAGTTATGAACATAGGAAATGTCGTACCCGGACGATGAAAGTCTCCCGGGGGAGTGCGATTAGTGCCACGACGACCGAGGTCCGTGCGACAGGCCTCACCTGGACGAAGATCGGCGCTTCAGCATTAAGCTCGAGGAGACCTTATATGTTGAAACGGTACGCAACAATGACAAGTGTTTTTTTCGTAATTAAGCACGACTTCAACTATTTCAACGTGTAATTTTCATCTTTTACAATTTAACTAGCTTATCACATGCCATGCAAGACGCTATGTCTTGGAGAGGATGGGTTTTGAAGACGATGAAAATTTCGAAACAAAGAAAATTCACCTAAGGACTCATCATGGTATGGATTTTGAAGTAAATCTGTATAATTTTGAGAGCGTAACCCATTTTGGTTGCAAAAATTGGGAAGAACTTTGCAAGATGTATGATTTTGATGAGGGTATTCTTGTCAGCATGGATCTTGGTGATCCTGACATCGACCAACACAATATGGACATTTGGGTCCTTGTTGATATGCTTCCAATTCTACCACTATGTGAGTTTCTCAAACATAGTTATTAACTAATTTATATTGTTCATTTCAAAATAGTTGACTGCTAATTTCCATTGACAGCTTATTTTCATTGTTCAAACAATGTGCAGAACATGGTAGACAGAACCTACTACACCGATGGCTCTGAGTTAACTTATCAGGAGAAAAAATCATCTGGTCGCATTTTGTATTGATCTTGGGAATTACAATATCTATTATAAAACTCCTCCACATTATGGTGAATACGTGCCACTAGTGCACGTGTTGAACTACGGTAACATCCATGAAGATGCCAAGGTAAGATTTTTTAGTATTACGATATTCGTGCATCTTTTGCATAAATTCTTTTGAAACTTAACTACATCGCTAACTACGAAGTTATTACTATGTTTTTCAACAGATAATCCCGAATGATTGTTTGCCTCATCTGATGTATCAGAATGGTCGCTTTGTTGTTTTGCACATACGGCCAGGTCATCCTACGAATCTCACCTGTTCATATCGGATTTATAAAAGAAGTGGAGACATGAAAATCAAAGAATGGAAAAAATGTATGGACGGTCATAAGGAGGTACATGGAAGCAACATTGTGCGAAAGGCAAGAATTGTTGACAGGATAATCTCCATTCTCCATAATGGAGAGTCAGGGCCTATCTTGCTTTATGCTATTTTACCTAAGAGAAGGTAGTAGGTCCTAGTTAATAATACTCATGATCATGTGCTAAGAACAACTAAGTAGGATTGGTTAGATGACTATGATGATGATGTGGTATCGAGTAGAAGTTGTATGATCGATGATGATGAGTATGACTTGTTATTATGATACCAATGATGAGTTATTTATTATTATGATCGATGCTGCATGATGCTAAGTTGTTGTATGAGCATGATTACTTATTATATATAACAGTGGGTGAAATGAACCTGGATTAGATTCAAGTGAAGCCAACATGTGGTGCATATCGAAAGTACTACTAATCCAAACTAGATCAAGTTTGGATTAGAGTAGTACTTTCGACATGCACCATATGTTACCTCCACTTGAATCTACTCCACGTTCATTTCACCCACTGTTATATATAATAAGTAATCATGGTCATAAAATCATATGATGAAAGTACTGTATATAAAACCACACAATCAAAATAAGCTGTGTTTTAAAAAAAACAGGAAAATTTAGCAGCATCACTTTTTAGGACAAGCACTACTACTACTTACAAGTAGTAGTAGCTCTGTCCAAAGGAAAGCCCTACTGCTAACTAGGTATAGCAGTAGCGCTTCCTTTCCAGCGCTACTGCTACTAGTTAGCTGTAGCGCCTTAGTGGTAGCGCTGGACCCAGCGCTACTGCTATGCATATTTCAAGCGCTACTACTAGAGTTTTCCCTAGTAGTGCATCAAAACTCACATCAACATACCTAAATGCTGGATTGGACCTAGCTGCAATGGAATACACCCATATGTGGTGTTCTGTGCAGCAAATCCGTAGAGTTAATGATTTGTGCACATTCAGCACCAACTGTTGGTGGTTTGTGCAATTCCCTCCAAGGTCCAGCTTGCAAAAATGTGTTAAGACCAACCGTACTTACATCACATACATCTGCATAATTAAGTGAGCAGATATAGTGTCTCATTGTTAACGGGGCACCTGAAAAGCTCTGCGACCATGTAAGCTAACCATTACTTTTCCTATATCACATCGCCAATTAATGGCTATTTTTCCTAGCCTGTGCATCATCTGGTTCACCCCGCAACCCCCTCTTTCACGCGTGCCATATCACAAACGATTGTGTTTTCATGAATGTTTGTGGTTATTACAATGCACACCCTTCCCCTCGCACCGTCTGTGGAGAGGTCTTAATAGACCTAGACTGTAGTAGTGAACCTTATAGTGATGGTTATATGAAAATTATTTCTAATACTGTGGTCAAGTGATGTGCATGGGTTGTGGTTTTCTGATATTTATTCTTTATTTTCTAATAGGGTAAGATTAGGAATTGGAGGAATCTCGATGCCTTAGAACATAATAGAAACTTCACATGTGCTAGATGTCATCAACAATGATTGTTTTGTAATAAGGTGGCACATAGCACGTGTACCCTTTTCCACTATAGAACACGCACCTGCTTTTGATCCACTATAAATCACACATCTTTCTAAATAAACTGGTGCACCAAGGAATATAAATTGGAGAAATATAATACAGGAAGTATGTAAGATGTGTTAAGTGCCAACGAATTTCTCTTTGTTACTTATTCGCAACATTTAAAAGATGTAATAGGCCAAGCTTGGTGAAATTTGAAGGGGGAAATATGCAGGTCATAGCATTAAGAGCTGAAATGAAAAATTGGCATCAAGTAAAAACGAACGCTAGTATTGTAAAGAGCTAGTAGGTTAAAAATAATGAAGAAGATATTACTTAATACAAGCTTGGTGAATTGTAGAAAAAAATTAAATGTTTCTTTTCCCCAGTTCTGTCTTGAACACATGTTTCTTATTATTATTTTTGCAATCTAGACCGAATGCATTTCCACAAGAAATTTAGTAGCTTGACTTATACAGTACTTATATAATACGGGAAGCATGCTGATCCAATATGATATTTTTATAAGTTTATTGATGCACTTAAATCTTCAACAACCATGGAAAAATGGTACTCAAGTATGCCTTTTAGTATTGCGGAAAAGGATTAACCGGAGTAGATGCAAACTAAACATGCACAAATTACATCATTTCATAGCGACTTCAGGGGAGGTAGGAGAGTAGTTTATAAGGTGTATCAACAAATCCACTCCTAAAGAAAAGGAGCAACGAGGAAGATGTTCTTTTGCCAATGGGAAACACATAAAAAAATGCATTTATAGTCTTCAACAGTAGTCTAGTGTCGTTTTAGATGTAGTATAATAAAGAGTCCGGACCAGATAGACTCCCGACTAAGTTCTATCGGATGTTTTGAAAGATCATTAAGGGCAACCTTGAGCTCTGTTGGCTAGACTTCACTGAAATAATTTGGTATCCGAAACTAAGAAGGCTTGTCGGATTCTACAACACATGTTGTATGCCAACTTAATGTGGGCTTCATTTTTTTTGTTGAGGTAGCAAATAACTGACTTCGTTGACCCAATGTGTGCTGACCAAGTGGCTCAGCCCACAGAAACAGCTTTCATGCAGGACTAAATCATCGTTGATGGGGTGGTGATTCTTCATGAGTTGCACCGCAATATGATGGCTAGAGTGGTTTTAAAAATAGATTGCACAAAGGCATATTGTAAAGTCAAATAATCAATCCAAGCTGCCTGAAAAAAAAGTTCTCCCACATGTATTCTATTTCTGTTGCTATTAAACATGGTAGCAGTTATATTAGCAACTCTAATTTAGCAGGCGGATTAGATGGTCAAAGGTCGTACCACATCCAATGAATGATGGTTCTAAATGGTAATCTCGAATTATCGTTGATGGTTTAACTAGTAGAAAAAGGGGCTTTCGTTCGGGCTGGCCAGCGAATTAGTCCCGGTTCTTCCACGAACTGGGACCAATGAAGGCATTTGTCCCGGTTCGAGAGCCCAGGGGGCCGGCAGGGGCCTCGTGGGCATTGGTCCCGGTTCGTCTGGGACCATTTGTCCTGGTTCTTGGCACAAATCGGGACCAATGGGCATCGCTCCTGGCCCACAACCATTGGTCCCGGTTCGTGGCAGGACCCGGGACAGAAGGAGGGCCTTTAGTCCCGGTTCCACCCATGAACCAGGACAAATTATTTGCCTATATATACCCCATCGCCCGCGAGCAGAGAGCTCCATAGTGCTTTGTTTTTTGCTAGCCGACGAGGAAGGGCATTTGGGTGCTCTAGCTCACCTCTTATGCATGTGAGGTGTTCGATGAAATGCCTGAGGCACACTAGTTAAGCTTTCTCCTCTCGAAACTCGACCTCCGAGCTCCATTTTTTCCGAGATTTGTGTAGGTTTAGCGGTCCGTCACGCCCCGTCCTCGTCTTCACAGCCGTCGATCGCCCGCGCCGATCTCGTCGCCGGCACCACCGTGGTGAGCCTTTTGTTCTTATCTTCTTTTTGAAAGAAAAAAAATTCTTACTTCAGATAGATACTTGTCTAATTTTCTTACTTTTATTATTCCTTGTTATTATATAGTGCCATGGTTCTGGTATCCGCCCCGCCGGCCCTCGTCCTGTCTACGATTCAGATGTGGTATATATTATCTTTTTATAACTATTTGGTTCATTTATTGTTTATGACAATTATGCTTACCAACGTGACATAGATTTTATTTATGTAGGAGGTGCTTGAACTGGAAATTCCAACCGACCCTATTGTCGAGAGGTTAAATTTAGTTGAAGAAGAAAACAATTACTTGAAGGAAAAAATAAAAAAAATTGAGGAGGAGAAGATGATATTGAAGTTGCATGTTGCGGATGTCGTCGGTGATCACAAGATCAAGATGGATGCAATGCGGTTGAAGATGAGAAATTTTAGAAAATATGTCATTCATACCGAGGCTTGGTATCATTATGCCGTTGGATCAATTGTTACCTTAGTTGTGATTATGATCACATTTGTTGTTGCATTGAAAGGTTTTACATAGTTTCAATGTATGGTTTAACTAGATGCTCTGGACTGCTATATGTTGTTCAATTTGAACTATGTATGTACTTTGGTTTAATATGATGATGAACTACAATTAATTTGGTCACTTATCTATCAATGTTCATTTGTAGTGCTTTTCAATTTCAGGGTCTTATAGCTGAAAAAATCAGTAAATGCATGAAAAATAACAGACGAGTTTCCGTATTAAACCCTGAGACTTCCAAAAAATTGTCCGTTTTGTACACGAAGTGCATCCCGTTTTTGTCGTGAGCCTATGTACTTTCTTGCACATGCTATGTGGGTGAAATGATGATACCATGCCAACTTTCAACCTTTTCAGAGATCATTTGTAGTGCTTTTCAGTTTCAGGGTCTTATAGCTGAAAAAAATCAGTAAATGCGTGAAAAATAACAAATGAAGTCAGAAAGGGTTGAAAATTGATGATGTGGCTTTGAATGGTGGATTTTGAACATAGAAAAACTATTGAGTTCAAATAAGTTCAAAAAAAAATGAAATCCCTTTGTAACAGACAAGTTTCCGTATGAAACGCTGATAATTCGTTTTGTACACGAAGTGCATCCAGTTTTTGCCGTAAGCCTCTCTACTTTCTTGCACATGCTATGTGGGTGAAATGATGAATTATCAAAGTATTTTCTTTTCAAAATCATTAAAAGCAAAATGAATTTTCGTAAACAACTTTTTTGTTACAAACTTTAATAGCAAAAAGAATTATCATAAAATCAAATAAATAGGTAATTAGAAACAAAATAATATAAACTATAATAAATTATATAAGTAGAAAGAAAATAAAATAAAATATAATAAACTTTAATAACATAAATGAAATTTATGAAACTAAAATTATCAAAGTATTTTCTGTTCAAAACATTATAAGCAACCTCTACTAAAATTATATAAAATTCATGCAACTAAAATTACCAAAATATTTTCTGTTCAAAATCATTAAAAGAAAATAGAATTTTCATAACGAAATTATTTTGTTAGAAACTTTAATAGCAAAAGGAATTATCATAAAATAAAATAAATAAGTAATTAGAAACAAAGTAAAATAAATAAATAAATATTTTGTTGTAAGTAGAAAAAAAAACAAAATAAATAAAGCAAAAAAGAAAACAAAAAACTGGGAAAAATAAAAAATTTGCCACCTACTGGTCCACCACGGCCTGAATACGACTAGAAACCCATCCGTGGGCCAGGATTCAGGCCCACAGAAGGCCCAATAGGCCCATCAGGCATAACAGTCACAATTAGGCCCGTAAGCCTGCAATGGGGAGAGGAGCTCGAGAGGGGTGCGACAGTAGGGCTTATAAACCACTGCACGCCCCTCTCAACTAGCGAGGTGGGACTAAACTTTTGGCCGCGACGCGGGTAGCACAGAGCCTTTGGTCCCGGTTGGTGGCACCAACCGAGACTAAATGGGGGGCATTGGTACCGGTCGAACCGATACCAATGCACCCCTTTAGTCCCGTTGGTGCCACCAACCGGACCAAAGGTCGCCGCTTCCCGCCCTTTGGGCTGCTGAAAAGAGACCTTTGGTCCCGGTTGGTGGCACCAACCGATACTAAAGGTGGGCATTGGTACCGGTTGGTGGCACGAATCAGGACCAATGCTCTCTATATATAAGTTGGACTTGTGAAATTTTCAGTTTCATCGATCATTTGCCCCCCGACGACTCCGAACTCATCGACGCCGCCAGGCTGCCCGTGCTTCGCCGTCGCCGCCCGTGCCCTTGCTGCGTGCTGCTCGCCGCCGCCAGCTGCCCATGCTCGCCGTCGCCGCCCGCCGCCCGCTCCTCGTCGCCGTCGCCCCGCACCGTTCGCGCCCTGCCCTGACAACGCCACCCGGCCCGTGTCCCTGCCCGGCCCAGCGCCCTTGTCCCGACGCGCCGCCTGCCCGAGTCCCTGCCCCGACGCCGCCCCACGTCCCTGGCCTGCCCCGACCACACACCGCCTCCACGTTCGGTCCGGCAGCTGATGTCTACTACGCAACCTTCTTCTTGTAGACGTTGTTGGGCCTCCAAGTGCAGAGGTTTGTAGGAGAGTAGCAAATTTCCCTCAAGTGGATGACGTAAGGTTTATCAATCCGTGGGAGGTGTAGGATGAAGATGGTCTCTCTCAAGTAACCCTGCAACCAAATAACAAAGAGTCTCTTGTGTCCCCAACACACCCAATATAATGGTAAATTGTATAGGTGCACTAGTTCGGCGAAGAGATGGTGATACAAGTGCAATATGGATGGTAGATAAAGGTTTTTGTAATCTGAAAATATAAAAAACAGCAAGGTAACAAGTGGTAGAAGTGAGCGTAAACGGTATTGCAATTCTAGGAAACAAGGCCTAGGGTTCATACTTTCACTAGTGCAAGTTCTCTCAACAATAATAACATAATTGGAGCATATAACTATCCCTCAACATGCAACAAAGAGTCACTCCAAAGTCACTAACAGAGGAGAACAAACGAAGAGATTATGGTAGGGTAGGAAACCACCTCAAAGTTATTCTTTCCAATCAATCCGTTGGGCTATTCCTATAAGCGTCACAAACAGCCCTAGAGTTCGTACTAGAATAACACCTTAAGACGCAAATCAACCAAAACCCTAATGTCACCTAGATACTCCAATGTCACCTCAAGTATCCGTGGGTATGATTATACGACATGCATCACACAATCTCAGATTCATCTATTCAACCAACACATAGAACCTCAAAGAGTGCCCCAAAGTTTCTATCGGAGAATCAAGACAAAAACGTGTGCCAACCCCTATGCATAGGTTCATGGGCGGAACCCGCAAGTTGATCACCAAAACATCAATCAAGTGAATCACGTGATATCCCATTGTCACCACAGATACGCACGGCAAGACATACATCAAGTGTTCTCAAATCATTAAAGACTCAATCCGATAAGATTACTTCAAAGGAAAACTCAATCCATTACAAGAGAGTAGAGGGAGAAGCAACATAAGATCCAACTATAATAGCAAAGCTCACGATACATCAAGATCGTGCCAAATCAAGAACACGAGAGAGAGAGAGAGAGAGAGAGAGAGAGAGAGAGAGAGAGAGAGAGAGAGAGAGAGAGATCAAACACATAACTACTGGTACATACCCTCAGCCCCGGGGTGAACTACTCCCTCCTCGTCATGGAGGCGTCGGGATGATGAAGATGGCCATCGGTGAGGTTCCCCCCCCGGCAGTCTGCCTAACAGGTCCCGATTGGTTTTTGGTGGCTACAGAGGCTTGCGGCGGTGGAACTCCCGATCTATTCTGTTCCCGGAAGTTTTTAGGGTATATGGGTATATATAGGAGGAAGAAGTACTTCAAGGGGGCCACGAGGGGCCCACGAGGGTGGAGGGCGCCTCGGGCGCCTACCTCGTGGCTTCCTCGTTGCTTCTTTGACGTGGACTCCAAGTCTCCCCGGTTGCTTTCCTTCCAAAAATAACTTCTCCAGAAGATTTCATTCCGTTTTGACTCCGTTTGATATTCCTTTTCTTCAAAACACTGGAACAAGGGAAAAAAACAGGAACTAGCACTAGGCTCTGGGTCAATAGGTTAGTCCCAAAAGTAATATAAAGTGTAAAATAAAGCCCATAAACATCCAAGATGGATAATATAATAGCATGGAACAATCAAAAATTATAGATACGTTGGAGACGTATCAGCATCCCCAAATGCAGTGTCAACTACATGATCATGCAAAGCAATATGACAATGATGGAGCGTGTCATAATAAACAGAACGGTGGAAAGTTCCATGGCAATATATCTCGGAATGGCTATGGAAATGCCATGATAGGTAGGTATGGTGGCTGTTTTGAGGAAGGTATATGGTGGGTGTATGATACCGGTGAAAGGTGCGTGATATTAGAGAGGCTAGCAATGGTGGAAGGAAGAAAAGTGTGTATAATCCATGGACTCAACTTTAGTCATGAAGAACTCATATACTTATTGCTACAAGTTATCAAAGCAAAGTATTATGCGCATGCTCCTAGGGGGATAAATTGGTAGGAAAATACCATCGCTCGTCCCCGACCGCCACTCATAAAAAAGACAATCAATAAATAAATTATGCTCGGACTTCATCACATAACGGTTCACCATACGTGCATGCTACGGCAATCACAAACTTCAACACAAGTATCTCCCAAATTCACAACTACTCAACTAGCATGACTCTAATATCACCATCTTCATATCTCAAAACAATTATCAAGCATCAACTTCTCTTAGTATTCAACACACTCAAAAGAAAGTTTTACAAATCATTTATGCTTAGCATATTAGGATTAAGCACATTACCATGCTGTTTAAGACTCTCAAAATAATCTAAGTGAAGCATGAGAGATCAATAGATTCTATAAATCAAATCCACCACCGTGCTCTAAAAGATATAAGCGAAGCACTAGAGCAAACAACAAACTACTCTAAAAGATATAAGTGAAGATCAATGAGTAGCCGAATAATTATGCAACTATGTGAAGACTCTCCCATTTAATAATTTCAGATCTTAGTTTTTTATTCAAACATCTAGAAAAGAAAAAGAAAATAAAATGATGCTCCAAGCAAAACAAATACCATGTGGTGAATAAAAATATAGCTCCAAGTAAACTTACCGATGAATGAAGACGAAAGAGGGGATGCCTTCCGGGGCATACCCAAGCTTAGGCTCTTGGTTATCCTTGAATATTACCTTGGGGTGCCTTGGGCATCCCCAATCTTAGTCTCCTGCCACTCCGTATTCCATAGTCCATCGAATCTTTACCCAAAACTTGAAAACTTCACAACACAAAACTCAACAGAAAACTCGTAAGCTCCATTAGCGAAAGAAACCAAAACACCACTTCAAGGTAGTGTAATGAACTCATTATTTATTTGTATTGGTGTTAAACCTACTGTATTCAAACTTCTCTATGGTTTATAAACTATTTTACTAGCCATAGATTCATCAAAATAAGCAAGCAACACAATGAAAACAGAATCTATCAAAAACAGAACAGTCTGTAGTAATCTGTAACTAACACAAACTTCTGGAAGTCCAAAAATTCTAAAATAAATTGGTGGACCTGAGGAATTTGTCTAGTAATCATCTTCAAAAAGAATCAACTAAATAGCACTATCCAGCAAAAAGTTCTAGCTAATCCCGTGAGCGCTAAGGTTTCTGTTTTTTACAGCATGATCATAAAGACTTCACCCAAGTCTTCCCAAAGGTTTTACTTGGCACAAGCGCTAACGTTTAACGCCCCTAGCTAGGCATGATGATTTCAATGATGCTCACACAAAAGATAGGAATTAAAACATAAAGAGAGCATCATGAAGAATATGACTAGCACATTTAAGTCTCACCCACTTCCTATGCATATGGATTTTGTGAGCAAACAACTTATGGGAACAAGAATCAACTTGCATAGGAAGGTAAAACAAGCATAACTTCAAGATTTTAAGCACATAGAGAGGAAACTTGATATTATTGCAATTCCTACAAGCATACATTCCTCCCTCATAATAATTTTCAGTAGCATCATGAATGAATTCAACAATATAACCAGCACCTAAAGCATTCTTTTCATGATCTACAAGCATAGAAAATTTACTACTCTCCACATAAGCAAATTTATTCTCATGAATAGTAGTGGGAGCAAACCCAACAAAATAACTATCATATGATTGAAAATTAAGATCAAGATGACAAGTTTCATGGTTATTATTATTCTTTATACTATATGTGTCATCACAATAATCATCATAGATAGGAGGCATGCTTTCATCATAGTAATTTTGCTCATCAAAGCTTGGGGGACAAAAAATATCATCTTCATCAAACATAGCTTCCCCAAGCTTGTGGCTTTGCATATCATTAGCATCATGGATATTCAAGGAATTCATACTAACAACATTGCAATCATGCTCACCATATAAATATTTAGTGCCAAACATTCATACTAGAATAACACCTTAAGACGCAAATCAACCAAAACCCTAATATCACCTAGATACACCAATATCACCTCAAGTATCCGTGGGTATGATTATACGATATGCATCACACAATCTCAGATTCATCTATTCAACCAACACATAGAACCTCAAAGAGTGCCCCAAATTTTCTACCGGAGGATCAAGACAAAAACGTGTGCCAACACCTATGCATAGGTTCATGGGCGGAACCCGCAAGTTGATCACCAAAACATACATCAAGTGAATCATGTGATATCCCATTGTCACCACAGATACACATGGCAAGACATACATCAGGTGTTCTCAAATCATTAAAGACTCAATCCGATAAGATTACTTCAAAGGGAAAACTCAATCCATTACAAGAGAGTAGAGGGGGAGAAGCAACATAAGATCCAACTATAATAGCAAAGCTCGCGATACATCAAAATCGTGCCAAATCAAGAACACGAGAGAGAGAGAGAGAGTTCAAACACATAGCTACTGGTACATACCATCAGCCCCGTGGGTGAACTACTCCCTCCTCGTCATGGAGTGCGCCGGGATGATGAAGATGGCCACCGGTGAGGTTCCCCCTCTGGCGGTCTTGGAACAGGTCCCGATTGGTTTTTGGTGGCTACTGAGGGTTGCGGCAGCGGAACTCCCGATCTATTCTGTTCCCCAAAGTTTTTAGGGTATATGGGTATATATAGGAGGAAGAACACTAGTATAAAAAGGGCCTTTAGTTCCGGTTCATAAGGGCCTTTAGTCCCGGTTCTGGAACCGGGACTAAAGGGTCGTTATTAAAGCCTCCCCCTTTAGTCCCGGTTCTTACACGAACCAAGACTAAAGGCCCTCCACGCGGCCGCTGCCTGGAGGTCCACCTTTAGTCCCGGTTGGTAACACCAACTGGTACTAAAGGAAATTTTATGATTTTTTGGATTTTTTTGAAACTTTGTTTTGAATTATTTTAACCTCTAATCTGTAATCGCCCCTCATCACCGCTCAGTTTAACCTCTAATCTCTAATCACCCCTCATCATTCCAAATCATCTAACTTTCCGGAGGGTAACCCATCCTTTCACTACTCCGGCCTGAGCACGCTTAACTTCCAGGTTCTATTCTCCCTCGTTTCCAAGTCTGCACTTATTGTTTTCCTGACAATAGTAAGATGTCAATCCTATTAACCCTCAGGTATTTAGCTTGAGCATGAAGTCACACATTTCACTGTTTGAGTTTGAAACTATTGTTTTAAAAAACAATAATTATTTAGTAACACTAATATTTCTTGAATAAGTAGTTTGACCACAGTTTGACCATTGTTTGACCAAAGTTTGACCACAGTTTGACCAGATTTGACCAAAATTCAAAAAAACTGAAATAATTAATTAGTAACATTAATATTCTTGAATAATTATTTAGTAACACGAATACTTCTTGAATAAGTATTTTTACCATAGTTTGACCAGATTTAACAAAAATTCAAAAAAACTGAAATTTGAGCATAACTTTTTTTCCTTTTAGAATTTGAGGTTTCTAAAATTTGCAAACAGGCCGTAGGCGGTCAAAATCGGATGCGGAGTTTAGTGCTGAACATTTTGATATATTATTCGTTTTTTTCTGACATCGTATGCAAAAGTTATAGCCGTTTTACATTTTTCCTGCACTTTTTGCAAAACATGTCCGAATTTAAGTTTCTAAATTTTCCTAACTAGTACATGTAGTAACATAACTACATCTGGAAGGATTTTAATTTTTGAAGTTTTTATCATTTTATTTTGCTTTTTACAAAACTGCGAAGGCAATCCACAGGGGGGAGGGGGTAGAGTTTGAAAATGGGACCTTTAGTACCGGTTCGTGGCATGAACAGGTACTAAAGGTCTCAACCCCATTAGTACCGGTTCGTGGCACGAACCGGTACTAAATGTTAGACCTTTAGTACCGGTTCGTGCCACGAACTGGTACTAATGGGTATCGCACCCTTTAGTACCGGTTCGTGGCACCAACCGGGACTAAAGGTCCCATTTGAACCGGGAGTAATGCATGTACGGTGCCCTCGCCGCTCAAACCGGGATTAATGCTCACATTAGTCCCGGTTCGTAATGAAACCGGGATTAATGCTCTTTTCTGGCCGAACGAATGCCCTGTTTTCTACTAGTGGGGGAGCCACGAGGGGCCCATGAGGGTGGAGGGCGCGCCTGGGGGGGAGGGCGCGCCCCCTACCTCGTGGCTTCCTCGTTGCTTCTTTGACGTGGGCTCCAAGTCTCCCCGGTTGCTTTCCTTCCAAAAATAACTTCTCCAGAAGATTTCATTCTATTTCGACTCCGTTTGATATTCCTTTTCTTTGAAACACTGAAACAAAGGGAAAAATAGGAACTGATACTGGGCTCTGGGTCAATAGGTTAGTCCCAAAAGTAATATAAAAGTGTAAAATAAAGCCCATAAACATCCAAGATGGATAATATAATAGCATGGAACAATCAAAAATTATAGATACGTTGGAGACGTATCAGCCGCCGGCCTTCCTCTCTGTTTTTTCATATAGATGATGTTTTTTTCCATATTATGTGCATATGTGTGATTATATGTATGTGTGTATATATATGATTATATGTCCTTTTTTCAGATTTTTTGTTCATATATATGATGATTTGTTTTTTGTATTTTTAAAAAAATGTATATATGTATGTATGTTATCTGTGTATATATGTTCATATATGCAAAAGTTAGATTGTTAGAAAAGTTTTATCTATATATGTTCTCTGATTTAGTACATTTTAGGTTAGTTTCATTTTTAGAAAAGTTTTATATATTTAGGAAGAAGGTAGAGAAAGGAAGAAGAAGAAAAAGAATGAGAGGAAAAAGGAAAATAAGAAGAGGAAGAAATGATAAGAAGAGGAGAAATAAATAAGAAGAGGAAAAATGATGAAAAAGAAGAGGAGAAGAAGTAGAAAATAGTCTATTTTTCTTCTTCTCCTCTTTTTTTTCTTCTCTTTTTTCTTCGATCTTCTCCTCTATTCCTTTCTTCTTCTCCTTTTTTTATTTCTTCTTCGTCTTCTTATTTTTTATTGGGTATGTCGTCGTCGATATACCCCCTCCTGATAACTTCAACACGAGGGGGGGGTCGATATACCCCCTCCCCGATAACATTATTTTCCCATGTATGTATGTCGTCATTGTCGATATAACCCCCTCCCGGATAACTTTGACATGAGGGGCGGTCGATATATATACCCCCTCTCGACCGTGATAAATTATACCACGAGAGCACCCCCGGCCCTCTCGCTCGACCAAAATCTTGCGGACACCCAAACCCTAGAAAAAAATGATGTCGGTCTCCTACCCCCTCCCGCTGCGCCCCTACCCGATCGACAAACTCTCTTGAGGCCAACGAAATTTACCAAGTTAAAAGAGCGTTGTCGTCGAGGCCACCCCGAACCGTTGAAGCGTTGCCGAGGCCACCCCAAACCCTAGAGAAGCGTCGAGGCCATGCCACTAATATGATTCCTTATTGTGCTTAGCTAGCTAGTTCTACGTTTGCCACTAATATATCCATCTGCCATGTTTGAATAATAATTGCTATGTTGTAAATATTTACAGAAACTATGGATCCGCACCCCCTAGATGAAGCAAAATAAGCGGCGTTGGGGGAGATAATCGCACACGGAAGTGATGCCGTCTTGTCGTTTCTCAACGACACATGCACCGATGGTCTGGAAATAGAGGATGAAGAAGCAGGCTACGACGATGATCAAACAATGGAGGAGGAAGGAGACCGTGATGACGGCTCCGGTGACCGAATGGAGGAGGAAGGACACCGTGATGACGGCTCCGGTGACCGAACGGAGTCCGGCCAGGTGTATATATTAATTAGTTAAGCATGTGCTGACTATATAGCTAATTGATGCATTAATTGTTTTTAGTATGTACACATATTAACTCTCTTCTTTTTCTTCTTTTCTAGCCCTCTGGATCAAGCAACACTTCGGTAACGAGACGAGGCCCGAAGAGAAAGTTGCGCACGGATGAAAGGTACACGATCATCGAAATTGATCGCGCTGGCCAACCGATTGAACCCCTCCGGACCAAGCAAAAAATTAATGCTCAGTGCGGGGTTCTAGTTAGAGACATGATCCCGATCAGCATCGAGCAATGGTTGAAGCCTAAGGACAAAGACTCTCAGGTGTCTTATGTCAGCGATAAGAAGAAAGTTGATCTTTGGACTGCGCTGCAGGAAAATTTCACCTTCCTGCCAGAGGAGGATCCGGAGAATCCAGTTAAAAAGACAATGATCAAGGCTTATGCTCTTAACAAGATGGCTGAGCTATTCAGGAGGTGGAAGAATGAGCTGAAATCATCGTTTGTCGACAAAGACAAGACTCCAGAATTCATCGGCCGATTTGAGAAGATCAAAGATCAGTGGCCCGCATTTGTCACCACAAAGAAATCTAAGAGAGCAGCGAAGATGTCAGAAACAAACAAGAAAAATGCTACATTATGAGGTGCGTAAGCAATAATATTCACAATTTCATTTTATTACACCATCATTTCTGTTGAGTTTCATTCATATATATGTATTGACCCCCTTCTTCAAATTAGTTGTGGCAGATGCGGAATGAACTCCTAGAGCAAGATCGCATGAAAGCAATTCAAGAGGAATTGGCGGGATTCTTTCTTGAACATGTCATCAATAAAGCCGGAGAATACCATGTGGAACTTGAGTTCAAATGCTAGGGGATTGTAAGAGATCTTACATATTGTATATGTATGTAGCCAGTAGCGTCGGATAGATAATACGAAAACTTGTTGTTCGACCAATCCCTCGGAGAAGGAGAGGTCGATCACTTCTCTCGATATGCATGACGAACTTCTGTACTTAATGGTTTCCTTCATTTTCTTACTAGCTAGCGTGTCGAGGTCCTCTCTATACGTATAGTACGTAGCGTCGATCAAGCACGGAGATAAGAGATGACACTTCTCTCTATTAATTAATTAGCTACCTAACACAATAGATGAAACACCTTACTTAACCATACAAAACCCTCAAATCCACCCCCCCTTTCAGAAAAAAAAACAAAAACCCTATCCCCTGAACAGCTGACGCGTGGATGCCTATTGGTCCCGGTTGGTGCCACCAACCGGGACTAAAGGGCCTCCTGCCTGGGCTCGCCGGGCGGCCACGTGGAGGCTCATCTGTCCCGGTTCGTATAAGAACGGGGACTAAAGGCCTAGGGCATTAGTGACGACACTTTAGTGCCGGTTCCTCAACCAGGACAGATGGGCTTTATGAACCGGGACAAATGGCCATTTTTCTACTAGTGTTTGTCCATGATGGCATCTAGCAGGAGGTACGTGAGACACGGCCGGCGCAGCTGGAAGCATGTCAGGGCGAGGTGCTAATGTGCCAGTGATGCATGCGAGCTGATCAAGAGGTGCAACGGCTGCATGAGCTAGTAGACGTTGAGTTTAATCAGAGATTTGGTCAAGATATATTGAGTGTGCATGTAAAACAAATTGGATCATGGAGTTAGTTATTTGAGCATACAGCAGTAGGTGGGCATGGTAACAGGTCGCTCATTAGTGGTGGGTCAGGTTATCGCGTCAATTGCATGCCGTCAGTGCCAATATATTATGCTGAGCAACGACAAATGCATCGGCAAAGATAAGTCAATTTTTTTCTTGTGTGTGTGCGTTCTTGAGAGAAACAATGGGAGATTCTAGAGATTGTAAGAGAGAAAAGGGGACCTGAGCGATTCAGCTCGAACACTTCACTTATATATTTGGAAGAAGCAACCTGTCATGCCTACCTCTACATTCTAGAAAAGACCCAATGACTTCGGGGGAAGCAATGATACGATATATACTTGTGCTATTCTCTGCCACACCATCCAACATACATGCAACTTGATATGGGGTTTCTTCAATAATGCAATCGAAATATTTCCTCTATTATCTCCAAGATTATGAAGTGCGGCTAGGTCTATGAGGCATCGGTGAATCTAACGTCAGGCATAAGAGCTAGAAATATAATTTAACTTCAGTAAATGTTCCAATTGCCCGGCATGATTCAGGAGGTTTCATATTTCCTTGCGTCAGAAGTCACCAACGCTGCATTTTTTAGCTTTCTATTTTCATGTCACCTTTTTGTTCTTTAATAAAAGTGAGAATAACTTCCCTTTTGTCAAATTTTATTGACTAATTTGGCAGCAGCCAGTATTTTTTCATGCAATTGGTAAACATGTTTCAACTGAATATTGTCGTTTTATGTTGATGGTTGTAGGATAAGTAAAGTGGTTATTAATTTTAACTATATGGTTGCATCATGTATCCAAGCAACTATCTATACGGAGGAGCCTCATCTGTCTCCACTAGTATACGCTGCTCATCAATGTGATGTATGTGGAACGACAGAAGCACAATGGCCGACCGGTTGAAGGTGTCGCATATCATGTTGCGCCTAACGATATTGGCAATCTTGCAGCACTGACAAATTGCTATATGTGAATGTTGGGCTGTTGGCGTACGTGGCAACACTTGTATGAGAGTTGGGCAACTAGCCCATTCACTACCAGAAAAACTTGGGTTGCGGACGGCCAAATCTATGCCGACGGCCCCCGTCGGCATAGATGTGCATACCCCGACGGCCCAGCGTAGAAAGGCTGTCGGCGTAGAAAGGCCGTCGGCGTATGTCCATCTATGCTGACGGGGGCCGTCGGCGTTGCTTCAAATTTACCTACGGCGGCCGTCGGCATATCACGTGGGCCCGTCTACCCGGGCGGCGACGGCAGTTTGACGATGTCAGGCTACGCCACCGGGCTAACGATGGCCGTCGGCATAGCTATGCCGACGTCATCGATCCACGGCACCGCCACGTCATCGATCCGCGTCGCTCGCCGGTCCCGTGTGGTGGCCTTTCTATGCCGACGGCCTTACCGTCGGCATAGGCATGACCCATGGACTTTGCCACGTGATCGATCCCCGCCCTACGCCACATCATCGATCCAGGGCTCAACCATTCCGTGGCCGTAGCTATGCCGACGGCTTTGCCGTAGGCACAGATTTCTAATAATATTTTAATATTTTATTTATTTTCTCTTTTTATTTTTTACTTTTCCAAAACTAATTTCATTAACTTAAATGTACAGAAAACATATATCGATTGCCCCCCACACGGGCCTTGCTTCCGTCGTGTCACGGAGAGGTTAGACGGGAGTCGACGGGGTCCATGTGGGGGGTAGCAATGCCGCCAGGTGTTGCGGTGGGCCCTCATACGGTTGTGGAAACGTGGTGGCAGGCGCAGGCACCCGTCACGCGGCTCCGAGGTGTGCCCCCCTCCCCCCTCATGGGCGTCGATGCTGTCGTGCCCCGGAGGGGGGAAAGGATCACGTCGGGCCGACGCGGAGGGAATCTTGGGGTGGGTTGTGCCGGGACTGTGTTGGGGGGTGTAGCTATGGCTGGGCTTTGACAACCAGGTGAAAAGGTCCACCGGTCAAACCACGTCCTGCGAAAGTCAAAGGGCTAGACTCGGTGGTCATATGTGTCATGGTTAGACGGGACGGGGTACTTGGGGGGTAGCAATGCCGCCAGTTGTTGCGGTGGGCCCTCCTACGGTTGTGGAAGCATGGTGGCAGGCGCAGGCACCCAGCACGCGGCTCCGAGGAGTGCCCCCCTCACGGGTGTCGCTGTCGCCGTGTGCCGGCGGCGGCGCCGTCCGTCAGGGGGGCACACCCCGGAGACGCATGCCGGGTGTTTGCGACCGCCACAACACTTCCAGACTTGTGAGAGGCCGCCTAAGCAAGATTTGGCGGCATCCTAGCCCCCGGTGGCCGCCGGCCACAGTCGTAGACACACGAAGAGCAATCCGCGTAGAGGGAAGTGTTCAGATACTTCTCCATCACGAAAAATTATGAAAAATTACCATCTGCCCTATAGCACATGTACCTACGTCGTGTAAAAAACTCATGATTTTATCGTGCTCCGAGTATTTAATAATTTTCACGCCGCATCGTTACCGCAGAACGTCTAATACCGTGTCATCGCCGCCCGTGAGGGGATCACACCCCGGAGACGCGTGCCGCCTCTTCGGACATGCCACCACACCACCCCGCATGTATGAGGGCCCGGTGCGACGCTCCGGTGGCATTGCTACCCCCCACCCCAAGGGCCCCCGTCCCGCCTAACCCTATAGCGTTTGACCACGGGATCTAGCCCTTTGACTTTGCACGGACGGGCTTTGAGCAGTGGACCTATCCACCCGGTTGTGTTAGGTCAGCCCATAGGAACACTTTGGAGTAACATCCGTGCCAGACCCACAGCAAGATCCCCTCCGTGTAGACCCGACACGTCCGTTTCCCCCCTCCAGGTGCCAGCGGCGGCGCCGTCCGTGAGGGGGGCATCTACCCCCGGCCCCGATCCCACCTAACCTCAGAAGTCGACCACGGGATCTAGCCCTTTGACTTTGCAGACGGGCTTTGACCAGTGGATCTCTCCACCCGGTAGTGTTAGGTAAGCCCATAGGAACACTTTGGAGCAACATCCGGGCCAGACCCACAGCAAGATCCCCTCCGTGTAGACCCGACGCGTCCGTTTCCCCCCTCCAGGTGTCGGCGGCGGCGCCGTCCGTGAGGGGGGCACACCCCGGAGACGCGTGCCGCCTCTTCGGATATGCCACCACACCGTACGCCATGTATGAGGTCCCGGTGCGACGCTCCGGTCGCATTGCTACCCTCCCAGGGCCCCCGTCCCGCCTAACCCTGTAGCGTTTGACCACGGGATCTAGCCCTTTGACTTTGCACGGACGGGCTTTGACCAGTGGACATCTCCACCCGAGTTGGTCCAGGATGGTGTTGAGGGGTGCAGCTATGGGTTGGGCTACGACAACCAGGTGATAAGGTCCACCGATCAGACCCATTCCGGCAGAAGTCAAAGAGCTAGATCCGCGGTGCGTGCGTATGGCGCTAGGCGGGGCGAAGTGCGGAGGGTAGCAATGCCGCCAGGTGTTGCGGTGGTCCCTCCTACGCTTGTGGAAGCATGGTGGCACACTCAGGCACCCGACACGCGGCTCCGGGGTGCGCCCCCCTCACGGGCGTCGCTGCCGCCATGTCTCGGAGGGGGGAAACGGCCACCACAGCGTACACACGACAAATTGAAAATAGTAATAATTGAATTTATAAAAATCACCGGCATCTATCATGGAAAATGGACTATCACGGTGAAACCTTCAGACCCGGGCACCGGGCCGGTAACTGAACGTTTCACCGTCATTGTCCATTTTCTTAACATAAGTCTAACGAATACCGGAGCTCACGTCGTACGGATTAGCCAACTATTTAAACAGGTCATGTTGCTTGTCTTTGGGCGAGGTGGGACTATTTTTTACAGTGTGCTGAGAGTCACACATATGCCGTAATAAAAAAATGCAAAGTATCTATGCCGATGGCTTAGCCGTAGGCATAGATTGACACGTGGGACTTAGCGTATGCCGACGGCCAAGCCGTCGGCATATTGCCACCTTATCCACTCGGCATGTCTCCTCCTCCACTCATTTCTCTCCCTCTAACCGCACCCGACCCCGACCCCTACCGCCGCTGCCCACCTCCTCCGTCGCCCGCACTGAGCACGCCACCGCCCGCGCCGCCCGCCCAGAACACGCCCGCCCGCGCCTCTCCGCCCCACCCGCGCCGCCTCGCCCGAGCCCGCCGCTGCCCGCCTCCCTCCCGACCCGCGCCGCCCACCCGTGCCCGCCCGGCACCGCGCCCCCTGCCCCGACCCAGACGCCCCACCCGACCCGCGCTGCCCCTCCCGACCCGGGCAGCCGCCCGCCCTCCCGACTCCACGCCGGCAGCCTCGCCGGGACCCAGCTCCCGCCCGACCTCGCGCCCGGCTGCCCGCCCGACCCAGCGGCCGCCCCACCCGACCCAGCCTCCCGCCCCAACTCCAGCCGGCCCTCTCGAAGGTGAAAATTTTATGTATTTTTTAGTGTTTTTTAGTAATTTTGTAACTAGTTAGATAGATAGTTAGATATGTTTTAGGTAGGTATTTAGATAGTTAGATACATAGTTAGATAGATAGTTATATAGAAGATAGGTAGGTAGTTAGATAGTTAGATAGATAGTGAGATAGGTAGTAAAAAATGTTGGTTAGATGAGATGCTATATGTTGCATATCTTGAAAAAAAAATTGTTTCTATGAGATGAATCAATGATTATGACGAATAGGTGATAATGATGATGATGAATATGTGAGGACGATGATGAATATATGATTACCACGTTCTCCATCCGCATAACAAGGTGCCTCGATACAATATAGAAGAGCCCAAGTATCAACCCAGGCTCCATCTATTCAACACGCAAGGTGGGAGGGCTGGGGCCTCGAAACCTTATAACATGCCACGACAAGAGTGGGAGTACCTCATGTTTTATATCTTGCACAACATCAAGGAAGTTGAGGAAGTGTGGATGAGGTAATACCACTACACCATTCCTTTATGTCTTCCACATCATCATGTTCTATGTTCACTTAGTCCCGGTCTAACACCGCTTTTCTTTTTTTAGTGATTTCGTTCAAGAGGAATGGACGGGAATGAATCCTCCTACTGAGGCGGAGGCACTTAATCTTCTCCGTCATGGAAACCCTGGACATAAAAAATTTGTTGCTTGGTTCATGGAGAAAGTAATTTTCCACACTCCCCTATTAAATACCTAGTTCAACATTTATTAGTTAACCGAACTAATGCATGCAGCAATTTCAATTATACTTGTAGGGAAAAGATTCAAACATATCTATGGATGATGAATTGAGATGGGTTTTCATGGGTTTTGACCCAGCCGTCATGACATGTAAAAAGTATGATGTGAATGGGTATCGCTTCCATACAGAGGAGCACCAGAACAGCCGGCCCGATCCCAAAACTATAAGTACCGGAGTGTACACCCCCGGTCAAAATTCAGTAGACTACTACGAAAGGGTACAAAATATATACGAGATTAAATTCTGTCAGGGGCGCGAGGCCCTAAGTCTGCCTGTGTTCAAATGTCGATGGTTCGATCGGCGGGAGGGGGTAAAACATACGCCTTCCATTGGTTTGGTCGAAGTTAAACCATCAACCGTCTATGCCGGAGCCGATCTCTTCGTTGCAGCTACCCAAGCTACACAAGTATATTATCTGCCTTACCCATGCGGAAAAGAGTACCTAAAGGGTTGGGAAGTTGTGTTCAAGGTGTCGCCACGTGGTAAGATACCGGACCCGAATGAAGAGCGATTACTACAACATTAACCCCATGACATACGAGGGAGTGTTCTATCAGGAGCAACCTGATGATGATGATGTGGTTAGAAACGATGACGCTAGACCATTGGGTGATGATGATGTGGATCCAAACGACGACGATGCACGGAATGATGGTGAGACCATTGTCAATGAAAATGACATACTTATGATAGAAAAGTTAAACGAAGACGCTGACGACGAGGAAGAGCCTCCACCTCCGTCAAATAACGAAGATGATATGATTGACAGTGATGATGAGACGGACCAAGAAAGAGGTTACAACAGTGATGATTCATATGGTTTTTGGCAGATGTACGTTTCAAGTCTTCTTGTTCTATAGTTTAGGAAAATGCCTTTTTATCAATTTTTATTAATGTTTTTATTATTCCTTATTATCATGCATTTTCCTTCATTTCATTAATTTACTAATTGCTTATTGTCTTTTCAATGCAGGTTCGTGTAACATGGGCAAGGGGAAGGCCGACAGCGTTGGTTTCCTACACAAGGTCGTCGGCCTGCCTAGTCGGAGTGGTCGAGCACGTAATCCTCCTCCCCGGCTACTTGACGATGACTCGTCACAGGGAGGTCGAGGGAGAGGTGCCCATAGAGGAGGAGGGGCGGGGGGAGAGCCCCTAGAGGGCGAGGAGGTGTGGGGAGAGCCACTACTGGGGGTCGCGGCCAGAATGAGCGCACCCTCACTGACTTAGGGGTGTTATCTTCGAGGCCCTCCTCTAGGGGTGTACCCTTCTCTAGTGAGGTACCCTCTAGCGAAGAGGAGGAGGTTCGGGATGGGGCGAGGAGGAGGAGGACGAGGAGGAGGAGGAGGTTCGGGATGGGGCCGAGGAGGAGGTGGAGGAGGAGGATGAGGAGGAGGAGGAGGTTGGGGAGGGGGAGGCAGGTGAGGAGGAGGGTGGTGGCGGGAAGGGGGCTGACAACAAGGGGTGGATGCATGTTAACACAAGCTACCAAAGCAGGTTCCTGCTACTGAGGAGCAGAAGTGGCTCATTGAGCCCACGGGCAAGGAGTAAGTGCCACTTTATAATAATTTCATTATTTTGCTTGTCACATGCTCATTCCGGTTGTTATTTATTTTGCTTGTCACATGCTAATAGTTCGTTCTTTTGCAGCAACTGGATATATTCTAAAGGGGTCCGTATTCCCAACGGCCTCATCACCATCTTGTTGAAGTTATACTGGCCGGGGTTGTACTATTCGGATCCAGTCAGGCACCCGGACCGTCGGGTTTTGGCCACGAGTTGGGACCACCGGGAAGCGGCCCTCCACGCGGACCATGAGACCCATGCCAAGGCTGTGATCACTACTTTCTGGGTGAGTTCTCTTCAGAAGCACAAGTGCATTCTAGTTTCATGAATGATTTAACTCACGGCTTCTTCCATTCTTGTTTCATGCATGATTGTAGAAATTCTATCGAGTTCTTCGAAGCCTGCAGGGCAGGCGGACCAGATCGTGCTGCGCCAATGCAAGAAGAAGGCCCGCCAGATGCAATACGAGGTGCGCTATGTGGCCATCTCGACATACTATCACGACTATCTGAGTGTGAAGATGACCAAGGAAGAAGCGCGGAGGATGGACATTACCTTGGAGAGGGACGAGTACTTGGTGGTAAGTATAAAAGATTTTTCATTATGCTTTCATTCCCTTGTGGTACATTTCACCGTTTCGTGTTGACATGCCATTATGGTTTCATTATGTAGGTGTGTCCAAATTGGTGTTATGGAAAAGACGAGTCCTGGGCGGCATTGGTGGATCTTTGGTGTGATGAGGCTGGAGCCTAGGCGACTATGAGAATAAAAAACAAGGCTAACCGAGGGAAGGAGGGAGTACATGCTCAGGGAAACCGAAACCACTATCTCCACAATGCAGTTAATGTATGACTAACCCCATTAAACATTCTTCTTCTTCTATTTACCATCACTTTATTATGTATGACTAACCTGTGTTTGGTGGTGCAGGAGGAGAAGCTGAAGCGCCCGCTCTCACACATGCAGGCGTGGGAGATCGCCCATACGCGGAAGGACCCTAAGCCTGGCGAGCCCAAGTACTATGGCAAGAAGACCGCGGGGAGGAAGAAGGCCTAGTCCGATGGGTATCTGAAGTTACATCCTGACACACCTGACCCCATTACGGCGGATCTGGACGATAGGGTGGTGGTGGGCATGGGGCCGAAGGAGCACGGTCGGGAGGCGGTTCTCGATGATGTGATCACTCCTACTATCTCCTACACACAGCTCCGTCGGATCGACCCGAGCCTGAGCCAGCGCACGAGCACGCCAATGACCAGTGCACATCACAATCCCTCTTTCGGGAGCAGCAATCTATAAGTATTTTCCCTCTTATCTTCATTGCTCACTTTATTTTCCGCATTTAGTAGTTTTATGAGTTCCATCATCTCATACCGTAGGCCTACCTGGAGTACACACACCAGGAGACCATGGCGTGGCATGAGAGGCTTTATGCATACCATGAGTAGAGGGATCGCCAGATGCAGCACACTTTTCAGGAAATGGCGGCCGACAAGTGTCCTCAGTTGCAACTAGCACAATGTCCTCCAGCACAACCAACGCTGCTGACCTTTGAGGAGTTTGTGGCACAGAACGTTGGCCCCTCGCCGGTTAGTTCATACCAAATTTATTCACCCAAAGCATATCATCCCTTTCAACACAGTCATATATCCCGTTAATATGTCTTTTCAACATCCAGGGAACCGGTGGATCAACCGTTGGCGATGGTCTTCGCAGCAGTCCCGAGTCACGGAGCTCGACCACTCCAATCCACGAAGGCGGAGGCGGAGGTGGAGGCGGTCTTGGCGGTAGCGCTTCCGCTAGTAGTGACGACCTGGGCTTCGGGGGTCTTGGCGGTGACGACCTCCGCGGTGCTCGACGTCCTCGCGCTTAAGCCTTTGGGTCACATTGTGGCGGTCTTGGTGGTGATGATACTTATATGCTTGTGATGTTTCTTATTGTTGTTTGTGAGATTCTTATATGCTTGGTGGTGATGATACTTATATGTTTATGCTTTGTGATGCTTCTTATGATGTGTGATGATGAATTTGTTGTGTG
The DNA here is from genome assembly GCA_021605205.1 of Aegilops longissima. NCBI lineage: Eukaryota > Viridiplantae > Streptophyta > Magnoliopsida > Poales > Poaceae > Aegilops > Aegilops longissima. The sequence continues at coordinate 148,425,538 of CM038682.1, read as the reverse complement.
ATGCTGCTCCTTATTGTTATGTGATGCATATATTGTTGTATGATTCTTATATATGATGTATATATTCAATGAATTGAGCTGAAACAAAACAGAAAAAACAGACATAAACTATGCTGACGGCTATGCCGTCGGCATAGAGCCGGCGTGAGCTCCAAGTGGCTGACACGTGGCAGGCCTAGCCGTCGGCACATATTCCAACTAAGCCGACGGCTAGGCCGTCGGCATAGACCCGCCCCAGGAGTGCCCAGTTGCTGCCACATGGCAGGTCTATGCCGACGGCCTGGCCGTCGGCTTAGTTCGGCAGACCTGCCCCAGGGGTGACGCCTGCTTGCCACGTGGCACGTCTATGCCGACGGCCTAGCTGTCGGCTTAGTTCGGCATAGACGAGCCACATGGCGAGCAGCCGTTGGTCAGGACTTGACGGCGGCCGCCGTTAGGCGATATCGTAGCCGACGGCCAGGGCCGTCGGCATAGATGTACGGACACCGTCAGGATAGGACATATGCCGACGGCCTTTCTGTGCCGACGGCCTCCCTGGCTACGCCGACTGATATGTTGCCGACGGCCCTATGCCGACGGGGGCCGTCGGCATAGGCCTGTCCCGACGGCCAATGAGGGCTATGCCAACGGCCCTGGCCGTCGGCATAGGGTGCGATTCCGGTAGTGATTAGTGCAGAGAATGGTACACAGTGCAGGTTTGATATAATATTCATGTTGCATATGCATTTTTGAAAGAGCATGTATCTTTCACGCTCCATAATCCTCGTCTAAAAATGCTTCAGCAATACATATGCTTCAGATAGAACCACTATTAATGTTGCTTCAGATCAAAACCTCTATCTGTCCTCTTTTCTTTCAAGATGCAGAGTTCAGCCCCGGAGTTGATTAGTTGAATTCCAATATGGTCCATCTACCTCCCCTTTTCACATGGGAGGTAAGAAGGTGATTAAGAGTACCCAGACCCACTTTGTAATGAAATCAACGGCTCAGATCTATTATGTATGTTTACCTCTAATGTGAAAAGAGAAGGTAAAAAAGGGACCATTTTAAAATTGTTCTTTTGAAAAAAAGAAGAAAAGAATGATGCCCTTATAGAGCTCGCTATATCATATTAAGATTGGGTGTGGCACTGGACTGGTGAGTACACACTAGAGAAACTGGCGGGAGGGAGGCAAACAAGCATGGGAGTGAATAAACATGGCATCTGGGCGAAGAAGATAAGTAGAGTACTGCATTTGGAGCGATGATGACAAGCATGGTGGCCACATAAAGAAGTAGAGGGAGCAGAAAAGGAGGCACAGAGGCCAAGCAGGATGGAGGTATTGATATGAGAGCAAGTACAATAAGGTGATGTAAGCAGGCTATAAGATTTAAATATACTATTTGTGCTTAGTTCGAGTAGAGAGCGGGGGGAAGAGAAGAGAAGCGCGGGGGCTGTAAGCTTGTAGCCGGCTGTAGCACCAGCTCCAACATACTTTGTGAGACAAAAGTGGGCCACATATTGATGATATATTATACTTTTTTTAAACTTAATGATATAGTACTAACTATTGTACTAGCAGGCTATTAGGTTGGCTCTATGTGATGTGGCAACTTCATACAGCCGGATGGTGGCTATACTATTAACCATGCTATGAGGGGAGGTGGAGCACATATTCTTAGCAATTGGATTTAAATTTACTTGGATGGTTACCAATGAAATCATAAACGGTAATGAGTTTATTAAGAAAGTTGTCTGGCAGTAATTTGTTACAGTACCATAAAAATCGACAGCATATAAAAATATTCTACTTCTCAGTAGGTAAATGTACCTTAAATATAATCCAAAACAAAATTGTATTCTACATAACTACGAAGAAATGATCTTTTAGGTAACACAAATGATGTATATAACGAACCTAACCAACTAAAAACAACTCCAATTTAAAGGTAGAAAATAGCTTTGTCCTTCATATTTTATTTATCTAGTCCTTTAAATGGTTTTTATTTCGTTAGTCCTTTCAATGGTTGACCCCTATTTATAGTTTGTTCAACTAGGCCTATGTTCCAAGACAAACACATTAACAATCTTGTCGTTCTGAATACAATATTACTTTTACACCCCAATCTCCAGTATTTCAGTTATGGCATACTTCACAAGGGCTGGATACACAATCATATTACGTACTAAGTAATCCATGTTAGCCTAACTCGTGGCAAACTAACAGCTAATTAAATTTTCATGTATACATGCTATATAGTCCCTCTGTTTCAAAATCTAAGGCCTTGAAGTCAACAGGCTAGCTGCAGACTCCGGGTATCTCCTCATCGTGCAAAAAAAGAAAAGGACCGATGGCTTTCCAATGTTGGTCCTAGTTTTGGACTGTTAAATCGTGATCCAAATTTTAGTTTAGACTAGACAGAGTAGAAACGGTGTGGGGCGATGTTTTGACATCGACGCATATGAGTTCAACTCGTTTACTTCTACTTCAAGGACTTTTATGTACCCCATGTAGTCACACATAAAAACGATTTGCCGTTTCGTACTTGTAATACTCCATTATAGTGAATCGTGCCTTCGTGCCTCTATGGTTTTCCCTGTTAGGGTTTTCACGTGAAAATCCGTGTCTCTCGTGTCTTGTTGATCATGTTTTATCTAATAAGTGGTATCAGGTCCCAATTATATACTAGATCGAGTTCTAGAAGATTAGGGTTAGCGCCCTGTGCGCCGCCGCACGCGGCCTGCCGATTCGTTGAAACGGTTTCCGCTGCAACCGTTTTTAAGACGTTGAGAATTTCCGCCCGTTCTAATTGTCGATCGTGCGGCTTGATCGTGCTGGAATTACTTCACCAGCCAATCGAGGTACAGTGGCACCACATCTCCCAAGGCAAAGATTGATCGTACTAGTAGTACGAATTGGAGGCAGCCAACCGAGGCAGTACTACTTCGAGTGAGTATCAAGTGATACGGGAGCTTATATACTCCCATGATACGAGGTCCCGTGAACCGTTGGATCTGAAATCCAGAGGTCATGGGCAAAGCTCCTGCAACTTCGCAGCAAAACCCTCCAAAAAATTGATATTTACGTGCAAGTCTAAAACCATGGATATCACCCTTAGATCTCAGATCCAACGGCTCACAGAAACTTGTATCATGATAGCATCTAGGCTCTTGTATCACCTGATATTTTCTCGTACTACTTCTCCACGTCCACGTGAAGAGACTACTAGTGGCACGTCAAGTCATTTACATCAGATTTTTGTCTCCAGTTGCTATGTGCACACGAGGAAAGCTACCAGGTGTTATCTTTTTTAGTTCTTTGCTCCGCATAATTTAAGTTCTACCAAGAATTTTTCTGCCGGCTCATACTACTTTGTTCACATATTATCGACTCATGCCATTCATGAAGTACGATCTTTCGCTGCTGGATTGTGACACAATGTTTACCCCATGACAAGTGAAGATGCGGGCGTTTTTGGCACGAGCAGACTATGATGATGCAGTGTGATAGTTTTTGAAAGAATATAATTCAGAATTGAACTGGCGAGGAGAAAAGAAAAGACAGCAAGGCTCTGTCACAAATTCAACTCAATTTTCATAATAACATTTTGTAGTAAATTTTTGAGCGAGAAAACTGTCGTCACTCTATTGTTAAAACCGGAAGGGATTTGCATGACAAAAGATCTCACCAGCAAGACGCATCTGAAGCAAAAATTATTCCTGCACAGGTTACCCAAGGGCGGCAATGTTTTGAATTATATTTTATAATTTAAAGAGATTATATCCGATCTAGCTGCAATGGGTGTTAAGTATGAAGAGGAAGATACGACTTTAATGCTATGATGTTCACTGTCAAGTTCTTACACAAATTTTAGAGACACCATATTATACGGTCGTGATACACTCATTCTTAATAAAGTTTATAAAGCTTCGAACTCTAAGGAGAAGATGAAACTATGGTGCCTCATGATGGTTCAAGTTCAACCCAAGCCAAGGGATTATATGTTCTTGCCAGGACAAAGGAGAAGAACACACATATTGGAAACAGAGGCAAAAGTTCGATCGCAATCCTGAGGCGGGAAACAATCTTGCAGATACTACAAGAGAGATGGGCATGATATCTTTGAGTGTTTCGAGTTGCAGAACAAACAAAAGAGGAATGACACATACAAGCCGAAAGGTAACAAAAAAGGTGAAAATTCTTCTAATGTTGCTCTTGATGATAGTTCTAGTGATGCTCTTGTTGTTATTGTTGGACGTGCTGAGACCAATGATGATTGGGTACTTGACATTGCATGTACTTTTCATACGTGCCCGCATAGAGATTGATTTACTACTTTTGATTCCACTACTGTTGTTGGTTCCGTTTTGGGTTTTGATAATTCACCATGCAAGATTGAGGACATAGTTTCCGTTCGAATCAAGATGTTTGATGGCACAATCAAAACTTTGATAGATGTTTGGTATATTCCAAAAGTGTAGAGAAATCTTATCTCTTCGACTGCCCTTGATGCAAAGAGGTCGAGATAGTGTTTCGAAGGTCACCAAAGGTTCTCTTATTGTGATGAAAAGTGATTTATGTCCGGCCAATGGTCTTTATTACCTTCGAGGTTCTACAGTTTCAGGTAACACTACTCTAGTTAACCTATGGCATATGCGTCTTGGACATATGAGTGAACTTGGTTTGGTAGAGTTAAATAAAAGAGGTCTTCTTGAGGGTTACGAAACTGGTAAATTGAAATTTTGTGAGCATTGTATTTTTGGCAAGCACAAGAGGGCACTACTAGGGAAAACCCTAGCAGTAGCGCGGGTTTAATGCCTATCAGTAGCGCGGGGAACCACGCTACTAGTAAGGCGCTACAACTAAAGGTTAGCAGTAGCGTGGTTTACACCATGCTACTGCTATATCGACTTAGTAGTAGCGCTTTCTACAATGAGCGCTACTGGTAATTAGTAGTAGTGCTTCTCCCAGCACACGCTACTACTATTATTCCGTATTTTACTTCTTTTTTATTGCATGTTGTATTCATACACCTTCATACAAGTTTTCATACCGTCGTAATTTAGAGATTGTTTTTACATCATAATAAGTTATTACATCACTGGGAGAAAGAACCGTGGACTAGTTTCAAATGGATGGACATCCACTTGAAACTAATCTGTGGTTCTTTCTCCCAGTGATATAATATATATCATCATCATCATCATCATCATATCATTAACAACTTATCATCATAATACATCATTCTCATATAACACCTCCTCATGATCATCGTTTTCATCAATGAGACATCACATAGCCACTACTAGAAAAAGGGCTATAGATGGGATTGACACTAACGGCGCACCAAAAAATTGGTGCGCCATTAGTATATACTAATGGTGCACCACCTTCTGATGCGCCATTAGAGTTGAAACTACTAATGGCGCACCATGCAAAGGGTGCGCCATTAGTACCAAATTTTTTTTTGAACTAGTGCGCCTGTCCAAACATACTAATGGCGCATCCTTCTTGAGTGCGCCATTAGTAGTTGTAACTACTAATGGCGCACCACGCATAGTGCGCCATTAGTATAGAAAATTATTATTTTTGAACTAGTGCGCTTGTCCAAACATACTAATGGCGCATCCGGATGAAGTCGCCATTAGTAGTTATAACTACTAATGGCGCACCAGCATAAAGGTGCGCCATTAGTATTTTTTTATTTTTGCAAATCTACTAATGGCGCACCGCTTGAGAGTGCGCCATTAGTTACTGATTACTCTTGGCGCATTTAGTGCTGGTGCGCCATTAGTAAGTGGGCAACAACAAGATATTTTGGACAGCCTCTCCTACCCACACTCACTTTCTCCCCACTTCATTCTCTCCACCTCCTCCTTGTCTCGGGTGCCTCCTCTTTTCACCTCATTTCCACCATAGATTCATTCAAATTAAGTGGTTAAATTACCTTGTTTTAATAGGTAAGTAAGGGGAAGCTATATTTATGTTGTTCTCCCTACAACAATGTGCACATGCACTTTTTACGGCCTAACTAGATCTATGTATGTTAGTGGTGTTGCATATGTTTGTGGTGTTGCATATGTGTTTGTGTTTGGAGGTGTACGGTATTTGAAATCGATAGTTGCCAATATTTTGCGGAATGTTGATTCATTTCCGTTTAAGGCGAGAATTTTGGCACTAAGCATTCTTTTTGTCCTATTTTAGGAAAGTCATGCCAAATTTTTGTTTGGTTCTAAAATATCGTTTTGCTCTACCCTTGACGACCATAGTCCATACGATGACCGAAGGCATCGTGAATAGGTTTTGAGGTCCGCGAAGGCGAGATGCTTCAAAAGAGCGAGGCGGAGATAAGATGTCCGTGTCGAAGATGCAAGTGAAGAGCCTTATTGCGGACCCGGATTCGAACAGGTCGGGACCACCTGCTCTTGCGTGGTTTCATGGATGGGTATCGGTGGCAAGGTGATGAAGATGACTATGAAGTCGTCCATGCGGGCGGGCAAGAAATGAGGAAGGGCAGCAAGACAACCACCGCGGCTCGGTAGGCGAGAAGAAGAAGAATCCCGGGAGATGATCACGACGGTGATGCTGTACACAGTCATCATGTAGAAGATGCAGGACATGATGATGAGGAAGATGCCGAGCAGGCGACGGGCATGATCATGAAGATGATGATGCGGCGGAGCGAGCACGACGCTGGACCATCGATGGGCTGGGTGCAGGACCCTCATATTCAAGAGGTGCTTCTCAAGCGGACGGATAACGCCAGAGCTGCCGCCGAGAGAAAGCCAAGATGGATCAACTTGAGTTAGGCGCGGTTACTCCATTGTATGAAGGATGCAGGCCGAGGATACCGCTGAAAGTAGCGCTCATGGCTCGGAGATGAAGGTAAAACACAAAATGACCGGCGCGTGCCGGCGAGAACATGTCATTACAGCACGAACGTCTTCCCAAGGGGAACAAGTGCCCGACCAGTTTGGAGGCGAAGAAAATCGTGTGTCCTCTCGATTTACCGCCGTGAAATACCATGTGTGCATGAACAATTGCATCATTTATCGAGGCGAGCACGCGAGTCTACCATATGTCGGTGTCTTGGCGTCACTCGATACAAGAAGAGGAAAAGCTCCTCGAAAAGTGGTGTGGTACTTTCCGATCACTCCTCGTCTGCAGCGCTATTTCGCGGACCCTAAGGTAGCAAAGCTCCTGCGTTGGCACGCGGATAGGGAGGAGAAAAGCGAAGATGGCGCAAATGATCCGGAGATGGATAAAAAGACAAGATCTTGAGTCACCCTAAGGATGCGAGCGGTGGCAGCGTTGAACCGAAGACTCGGAATTTGGGAGCGATCCAAGGAACATCGTCTTGGTAGCGAGCACCGATGGAGTCAATCCGTTTGGCAGCGGAGAAGCACACATAGCACCTGGCCTGTGTTTGTGTGGATGTACAACCTTCCCCCTGGTTGTGCATGAAGAGGAAGTACATTCACATGGTATGCTAATTGAAGGGCGAAACAACCAGGAGCGACATCAATCATGTATCGGGGCTGCTGAAAGAGGAGCTTGACACGCTGTGAAAACGCCAGCCAATACGTGGGGCGCTTGCGAGAAAGAATATTTCCCTATGAGAGCCGCACTGCTCACGATGGTGCCACGACTATCTCGATTCACGGATATCTCGCGGGGCAGGTAGTCCACGGATTTTACGGATCGTAAGGTGCATGGATGACACAACGTATCGCCAGCTAGATAGAGATCTCGGGTCTTGAAAACCGTGTTCATGGGACATCGAAGGTGGCTTGCGGCGATGACCCGTGGAGAAAACGCAAGGATCTGTTCGATGGTGAAACCGAACCCAGCGCCCGTGTCTGCAGCGGAGCGGCGAGGAAATAGACAAGCTGTTGAAAAATTGGAAAGGCTGCCCACCGGGAAAAAAAGCAAAAGGCGCGAGCAGGGAAAGAAGAAGAAAGGCGCCCGAGCAGCTGCTGAAGGTATGGAAAGCGAGGTCTGTTTTACGGGACTTGCCGTCTTGGAAGATCCACCGTGTGCCTCACAGCCTTGATGTCATGCATATCACGAAGAGCGTGTGCGAGTCTGCTTGGTACCCTGCTCAACATGCGAGAGAGGACCAAAGATGGGCGAAAGCAAGGGCAGACTTGAAATCAATGGGCATCGGGCGGGAGCTTCACGCTAATGATGATGATGATGATGATGATGATGATGATGATGATGATGATGATGATGATGATGAAGCGAAGCAGGACAAAGAAAGTCGTCGCAAAGGCAAAAGGCCAAGAAGACCGGAAATGACTACCCTCCAGCGTGCTTCACTCTAAGTCGAGGAGGAGATCGAGCAGTTTTCACCTGCCTCCTAGGAGTAAAACTTCCTTATGGTTCTGTGAGGAAGATAAGCGGATACCTAGACCCAGTGAAGCGAAGTTCAACGGGATGAAGTCTCACGACCATCACGTCTTGATGGCGCAGATACTTCCGGTTGCAATCCATGGGATCATGGACGCGCACGTCCGTGAAAGCGCTATTTAGCCTATGCAACTTCTTGACGTCATCTCTCGAAGTCGATTGGCGTGAGGCAACTCGAAGGCTACGAGGAAGAGATCGTGGTGATACTATGCGAGCTTGAGATGTACTTCCGCCCGCATTCTTGACGTTATGGTGCATCTGCTGGTCCATATAGTGGAGGATATCATCCAACTCGGGCGGCGTTCCTGCACAGCATGATGCCGTTCGAAAGGATGAATGGTGTCATCAAAGGATACGTTCGCAACATGTCACGTCGAGAGGAAGCATAGCTAGGGCTTTCGACGAAGAGTGCATCTCCTACTGCATGAATTATCTGGGCATCGAGAAACCCGTTGGTCTGCCCGTCAGCGAGCACCTCGGCAGGCTCGCTGGATGGGGTCACCGTGAGGGTCGCCGCGAAATGCATGTCGACTTGAGGGTCGACTTCGCCGACTTTGAAAGAGCAAACCTAGTCGCGCTACAACACATAGGCGTGGTCGATCCTTGGGTGGTAGAGCACAAAACCTTTATTAAGAAGGCGTACAATGACCGAGGCCAGCAGAGGACGGACGGAGATATACTCAAAGAGCACAACTCATGTTTCACGCGTTGGTTCAAGCGAAGCTTACGTCGTACCCTTTACATGAGGATTCTTCCGCGGAAGAACAACTCATATTCGCCTTGTCACAGGCGCGAGCACAACCTGATGACCTATTAGGCGTCACGATATCAATGACTACACATTCTACACGAGGCCAAGGACATGAAGAGCGATGGTTATCGAACTCCGGGTAACGATGGAATCCTACACGGTAACGACAAGGACAGATACTACGGAAGGATCGAGGAGATCTGGGAGCTGAGCTACTGCTGGAGAGAAGGTCCGATGTTCCGTGTCGGATGGGCCAAGAACGTCATAAAAGAAGACGGTATTTCACCACCATGGTTATACGAAGCCAAATCAAGACCCATGGGCGCAAGCGTCACCGCGAAAAATGAGCCATGGGTACTGGCTTCCCAAGTGGACCAATGCTTCTTCATTACCGACCATAAAGCCCGGTCGTGTTGTCGTGAGGAGAGGCAAAAGGAAGATCATCGGAATGGATGGAGTAGCCAATGAGCAAGACTTGACAAATCGGGCGACCGAGGATCGAACATGGCGACGATGATGAAGTAGCAGCATACACCACAAGAAGAAGCGGGACCACCCTACCTAAGGGCGTCCGTTCCACACAAGAACTCCATTTGCGAAAAAGAAGGGCAAGAAGATTGTGAACAGATAGCTAGCTAAGATCGATTGTATTTAAATCGTAGCCTTCATTTCTCGATTGTATTTCATGGGTACTTTTGAACTATCATGAATATTTTAAATTTCATGGACACTCGATCTCGATCCCCTCCATCTCGATCGCTATCCCACCTCGCCAGATCCGGTCCCCTCGCCGAGCACCCCCAGTCCACCGCCACCGCCGCCACCCCCGCACCCTCGATTCCCCTACTCAACCGCCACGCCCCCCCCCGCACCCGCGCACCCTCCCGCTCCACCGGCATTCTTGTTTGATGATATTTTAAAAAAATTATTACTGTCTTATAAAAAAATATTACTGTTATGATTTAAACAAGTTTGAACATATTTAAACACAAATAAGTATCAAACAACTTTTAAATGCTAAAAAAATTTGTGGAGCACAGGAGTCGAACCCGAGACCTCTGGTGTGAGAACTGGCTGCTGACCAGTCGAGCTAGTAGAGAGGACTTGATGTGGATCAGTTCGGTGGTAGATAACCTGTTGGCTCGGCGAAATCAAAAAAATACTAATGGCGCACCACGGTGAGGTGCGCCATTAGTATGGATGTACTTATGGCGCACCGAGGGGTGGTGCGCCATTAGTATTGTGCCCGATCCCCCTTCCCTCTCCCCTTCGCCCGATCCCCCTTCCATTTCCCCTCGAGTTCCCTCTCCTCCCTCCACCCGCCGCCCGCCGCTGCCTGACCCACCAGCGCGCAGCCAGCCCGCGCCCCCGCCGCCTCCCTCTCCCCTTCCTCCCCCTCGAGCCCGCGCCGTCCGCCCAAACCTAACCCGACGCCGTCCGCCCGCGCCCGCTCCACCGCCGCCGCCCTGCCTCTCCGCCCTCTCCTCGCCCTCGCCCTCTCCCTCCCTCGCCCTCTCCTCGCCTTCCCTCTCCCTCGCCCTCTCCCCGCCTTCCCTTGCCCTCGCCCTCTCCCTCCCTCGCCCTCTCCTCTCCCCCAGAGCCCAGAAAGCCTCGCCGCCGTCGCACCGTCCCGAACAACCACCTCTGCACATCGGTCGCCCGGCAGCGAGACCTGGCCTTCTTCTCGCTCGTGACGCCGCTGCTCGTCAAGGTAATCCTCGATTTGCTCTTCTCTTCCCTTCCCTTCCCTTCCATTCCCTTCCCTTTGATTTTCTCATGCGCTTTGGCTTCCTTTGCTCACGCAGGTGCACGCGTCAGACGCCATCAACCTTTGATTTGCTGGCCGTGGCACAAGCAGCTCTGCCTGTACAAGGTTCAACCTGGTCCAAATTTACAAGGTTTGGTTTTTGAACAGAAACTAACATGCAATGTATTCTGAAATGTTAGGAATATAGTATAATGCAAAAGCACTGCCAACCAGCAATCAAACTAAACTGCGACAACCATTGGTGATTTTATCTGCTTGGTGTCCTCGTTGGCGCTAGGACCCTAGCATAGCAGCGTCGCGTGCGATATGCATGTTGTGCACGGAACTGACCGATGTCGGGTGGGTTTCACTACGTTTCAATGGTTACGGTAGGCGAGCCACCTGCAATTTTGTGCATTCCATCCCTAAACACCACCACGCAATCAACTGTTGAAGTATATACATTTCCCGAGTGCTGTTTGGAAAATGGCAAAATGGCAAAATGGCAAACCACTTGTCTAAACTGCTCGTTTGGACGGCACACCAGTCTTGGAGCGCTTTGCACATTTGGTCGAGCAGCTGGCGGCAAGATTAGACAACAGTCCTTCATGCCTGCAATTAGAAGTCAAAGTCGTCCACACAAGCAAGGATCCAAGTGTCATCACATACTGGATCTGAATGATATGCCACTGTCCAGGACCACCATCAGAGTAGCACACAAACACGAGTCTCTGCACGAGTTCATGCTTGGCTCTGGTTTTGTGAAATCTCATCTCTTTTCTAGTGCCATGACTAGTCATGAATTTTATTTTACTTTCCCCACTTTATAACATTCAGAAATTGTTTACTAGCTCAAGCTTCTCCTTTGCACTTTATCACTTCAATCTGCTGCTACCTCAAGCTTCTCTTTTACACTTGTGCCAAGTAACATTTTTCCTTGTATAATTATATGGTGGTTGGTGAGCTGCTACTTTTCCTTGTAGAAGATCGCAGGTCGAGTGGGAGGGATCCATTCTTGACGGCACCAATCACTAGCAAGGCAGCTGCCTAGAATAATAGGTTGACTCACCTATATATACTACTATCTTGCATCTCTCTCTTGTTTCTTTTTCTACTACAATACAAAGAGTCATTTCAGTTACTTGTCTTAGTGTGTGGTGTGGCTGTTTATTGTTCAACACCAGCAGCTAGCTATATTTAGGTCCATAGAAACGACATGGCTCTCCAATTTTTAAGTAATCTTGCATATGTTAGAAACTACATATATGGTCTCGGTTTTCTTACCTCTACTCTAAAACACCAACGCATCAACAAAAGAAGATGGTATTTTGTTACGCTTTCAGTTCGTGTCAGCAGGAGATATAATGTTTTACAATCTTTCGGTTATATTGGAGTTAGGTTTTTGAATATGAGTAGCAGTGACTTGGATATACCTTATGGAGTTGTAACAGTTCCTCTTGGTGCTTAGGTGCATTTTCTTTGTGTAACTTGGTTTAAAAATGTGATTTGGTCTTTTGTGGCATTTGGATGCCTAAATCCCATTTTCTTAATCATATTGCTTGGAAAATTTTGGTTATCTCCTCTCGGTGATGAAATAATTTATATGTACTGCACTTTTTTCATAATTAGGTAATAACGTTGGTTACTGATTTTGGTAGTTCAAACGGAATGTATCTCATTTTGTAGAGATTATTTTCTGGAATATCATATATTCAAATTTGTAATGAATGATGGCTTCTACCTGAATTGGTAGACTCTGTGGTGTTAGTTTGTTCTAAATACAGTAAGATAATTTTAACAACTGTAGAACATGTTGAGATTAGCAACCTTTTGTGACATCAACCAACAGTCCTGTCATCACTGGGTTATCCTATTTTATATTTTTAATTACTAACTTAAGTTTGAGTAAACAGTGGCAGTGAAGTCCTCATAATAATCAGCGGATGTTAACTTTCGATGTCCCCGAAGTTAACTAAGATTGTGGTGCTAGTAGAGGCACATTGTGGCCTTTTCATCCATATGAAAGTAGAGGCACATTGTGGTGCTAGTTTGCTGGGTTTTTTCTCCGACCATCGTGTCGTGATGATTTTGCAGGTACCCCGAGAGGCCCTTGAGTTTGCCAGAATGTCGATTAACTTCCGTTCCGGCAAATTCGGGTACTCCATATGTCCTATTTTCAGCAAAGGTCATGCTGAAAATTTTCGTGAATTTTAGCATGACTTTGCTAAAAATAGGACATATGGGGTACTTGTGACTAATGCATGGGCCGGGGTATCGTGGTAGTTAATTAAGTAGGATCAAGTGCCCCGGCGTACTTGTGACTAATGCATGGCTTTTAGGGTGCCTCGGTGTCGATAAAAACCGAAATGATGAAAGCTTAGGCTTTTAGGGTGCCTCGGCGTCGAAAAACCCTCAATGATAAAAGCTTAGATTTTAGGATGCCTCGGTGTCGACAAACCCTAAATGATGAGACCATGATCTTGTTCGTTGACAATAACCAATTTTTGACCAAGCTTTGTTTCTATTTAGAGAAAACATGGCCCTACAACGATGAGGCCGGGGTTGGGCGGCAAGGCATTCAGGAGCTGTCCCAGAGATGGAGGAACAACCTCACTTGTATGAGGCCGCCGCCTTCCCCACCGATCCCGAGACCACTTGATTGTGCCGCCGAGGATGACCACACCGATGCCACCACCGATGGTGCCGCCGAGGATGCCACCATCGATGATGGCGGCGCATGCACGATGGCAGCCAACGAAGAGGCAGCGGAAGGACGGCGCCCGACCGTGCTCCACACCCTCAAGGAGGAAGTTCTTGAAGTGGACTCCGCGGGAATCCTCTGCGCCCAAGCGAATAGTCAAGGGTACTCGCTTCAGCTCGGGTGCATTCTCCGAGCACCGTCTCGATCAACACCGAGAACACGAGGCATCCCGACCGAGGGAATTTCGCAACCTCCTCTTCACGAAGCTGCACGAACGATACAAGTTCCCGCTGCTTTCGAAAACACAAGCCTCAAAGGGAATAAAGTGAACAATGATGCCCTCACGAAGATGAGCAAGGCCCTGTCTACTTGGAAAAGCAATGTGAAGAGAATGATCGAGAAAGGTGAGAGTTATGAGAAGATCAAGGAGAAAAATCCTTCGATCACCGAAGATGACTACAACGACTTCAAGATCAATTGCTCGAGCACCGCAAACTCCCAATCAAGTGAGTGGGGAAACAAATCGCGGAGCTGAACATAGGGGAACACACACTCGGTCCCGCCCGATTCTGAGTGGCGGAGCCTATATGGGACAAGGAGGAGGCGGACCGTGCGAGCAAGGCCTACCGCCCCTCTTCGATAAATACGGTGACAAGCGGACCAGGAACTTTGTCGGGGCCGGTACAAGAAGGACCGAAAACAAAGGAGCTTACCACGGATCCGAAGACCAGGCGGCTTGAGCTTGTTCTAGTAAGGAATACACCCCGTAATTAGCTCATTATGGTTGCATTCTAATTAATGAAGCCAAATTTCTAAATGGTTCACATTCCTTCCGCAGCGATCGAAAGCGATGGCTGGGTCGACTCAGAGCAACCCTTGGGACACCACTCTAAATAGGGGTTGAATGTAATGAAGAACAAGGATAAGCTCGAAGTCGGCGTCGGCCGGTCGTGTGGCGGCAAAGGCTTGTCGACAAAATGGGGTCATACTATACCACCGGTGTGCGGAAGGAGAAAAAGACCAGCTCGGAAAGCCAGCGCGAGAGGTTCAAGAACTCAAAACACAGTGGCGCGGATTCGGAGATTGTCCAAGAGCAAGTGGAACAATGACTCGGGCGGCGATCACCGCCATTGTGCCTACCTTGATCTCGGGGTTGAGTCGTGGATTGCGGGCGCCAACAGGGCCGCCCGATTCCTAGCTTCACGGCTAGCAACTCACATAATGCGATGGCGGGGCCATTGGTGCCTCCGGCGGAGGCAGCATTGGTGTCTCCGACGCCGGCATGGGAGCTTAATGCACCCGGGTGTACGCCGGCCGGCACCTCTGCAGCAAGCGGCCCCTCCGTCAACTGCACGCCCGCCGTTGGCGGTGCCTCTACATTATCCGAGCTCGACGCCCTCATCACGGTAACTAATTAAGCCTCTCTCAGCCGAGGACTTCATCTCCTTGCCTTTGACTGGGCATCCCTGACGCCCTACATGTTTTCGCAGGGCGCCGCCGACGTTCCGTGCACTCTCCTCCACCGTGAACAACGAGTTGGTCGATGTCGCCAAGGGCAAAATAGTTCAACCGGCAACCCCTTGTTCCACGGTACCGGATGCCACCCAACTTGTTTAGGGTTCAACTGGTTGGTGCTGCCGAGCTGCGACAAGTTGTTACCTCCGAATCGACCCATCGGGGCCGACGATGATGACGTGATGACCCTCGGCACATGCTTGAGCTGGCCCTGCTTTGGCGAAGAGCGATTCGTTTGGGGCGGGGACACCAACCCAAAGACAACACCGCCCGGTCGTGCGGCGCCAAGTCGGCCCCATGGCAAGACCGCCCGCCAACGGTGCGGACATCCCTATGCCATGGATCCAAACATGCATATGGCACAGGATCGAATGACGACGACGGCGACGATGATACATTTGGCAACGTTGATCAGTGCTTTGTCGATCATGGAGTACGATGGCGACTTCATGGGGCCTCCTTCTCAAGAACCAAACCCAACAAAAGACGTGCGATCTAGCTCGCATCGCGGAGAAGCCAAGTTGCAACAGCGCCATCTCGCGTTCAGCTCTCGGAGACGCCTCCGACTGCCGACTTCACCGAGCCTCGAGATAGGCGAGGTGCGAAATATTATCAGCCCCAACACACTCAAGAAGGCGGTGCAGTGAGCAAAACTCGGTCCCATTACAGGAGAAGAATAAGGCACGCAAAAGAAAGACTAAGAAGGGTGCGAGCCAGCCGCAGATGCGATCCGTGCTCAGGGCGGGCCACCTTCACCGCAGGATATCTCGAGGAGGGTGCATGTGGCGGGTAGGGCGATGCTACCAACAAATATGCTCAATGCTGCAACCGGTGCTATGCGGAGTCTGCATGACAATGTTCTTTCTTTAGAGAAGCGGCGTCTCGGGGAGAAGGATGTGGCATACCCAGTTTTCACGGCCAAGGTGCGAGAGGGCAAGGGCTTTGTGGATAACTCCATCGGGCGTATGATCGTCCTGCGTTTTGATGACATCCACGCTATGTTGAACCTTCATCCGCTGCACTACACCTTCGTTCGCTATTTTCGCTGAGTATGGAGATGCGGATCATTCGCGACAAGACCCGGACATCGTGATAGTCGACCCCTTCTACATGCGTGCCAAGATCTTGGGCAGCGCTGGGACCGCAAGTCGCGAGTTCTTACCTCGAAGGCGTCATTCGGCAAACCAAGATAAGGATAACTTCCTCGTGCCTTACTTTCCGAGTAAGTCCTCCCTCAACCGCCCGTAACATATGAATTCTTACATTTCGATCGTTTTCTTTTAACATTCCGTGTTTTCTGCAGTGACACATGTTGCACGCCATCCTCCTAAGCCCCAAATATTCCATGGCCACGTATTTCGACCGGACGTCGGTCGAACATAGACTACACAAATGTCAAGAAGGTTCTTGATGATGTTCTCCCCGGCTACGCCAAATCTGGAGGCACCTTCACCAGGCCTATTCGTAAGTACGGCAAGCACGTGTTCTCCCACAATATGACGTTCTGCTGCGTCAAGCAGCCGCTGGGATCGAAAGGGGCCTACTCGCCATCCATCACATGCGGCGATCGTGCGGGACCATCATCAACTTCGCTGCCGAGTAAACTCAAAGATTGGGCCGCGGCGTGTCGGCAATCCAGGGCGGACCTCCGACAAGAATTCTTTCGCATCCATCGGAGTTTGCGAAATCATCCATCAAGATGTCCTTCGTACCTCGGGGCAGTTCTACCTCAGAAATCAACCGTCCAACGGTGACATCGACACAATGCTACAAATGCAGGCTGACAACGACCGTTATTTCATGACTCCCACGATGACGGCGGCTTCATCCACGCTCCGGTCCCTTGAGTCGAGTCGAAAGCGGTGATGTCTGTGTCTAGTTCTCAAACATCGATTGGCTCATGTTGTAATTAAACTTTAATGAACTTGTAGTATGTCTCTTTGGTTTGAGAGTCGTTCAACTTAGATGTAATCGATGCTATTAATGTCTTGCTTTTCTCTTCCGATCGATCTGTTGCATACTTATATATTGCTTATGTATTGTCTGTGAATTGGTACTAACGTTTACGTTTGGCTAGTGCATAGCGATGCCGGCGTATGTCGTGTACAAGGGTAAGGTTCCCGAGTCTCGATGATGGGAGGAGTGTCGGAGACAGGTTCACCGATTCAGCGGTAACAGTTACAAAGGGTACACCACTAGGGCGAGGCGAATCTAGATCGCCCGCTATCTAGCGGGAGAGGGAGGAGCGTTGGAGGAACCGGATGAAGACGAGTTTCATCGTGATGATGCTCATGGTGATGCCCGCAGCTCTCTTCTATGTGATGGTAGTTTAGATGATCGATATCGACTTGTAATGTGAAGACAAACTCGCTACTCGCGGTCTCGAGACTTGTAATATAATTTTCTATCTTTGTTCGGTCTTTTCAACTCGGAGACTAATATGATGAATTGTATTCGGAGACTAATATGATGAATTGTATTCAAAGACTAATCTTCTATTGTATTCGATGAATCTGTTGTTGATGTGTGCTGTCTATATTTTGTCAAATTATACATTTTGTAACCTGTGCAAAAAACAGAAAATAAAAAAATAAAAAAAAACCTAATATTCATACTAATGGCGATCACATGATAGTGTGCCATTAGTATGACAAAGCATACTAATGGCGCATCATCAGCCCACTGCGCCATTAGTATGCCATGATTACTAATGGCGATCCGTGGTAAATGCGCCATTAGTATGCCAAAGCACCTGGTATACATGGCCCCAGGAGGCATACTAATGGCGCATCGTAGCCTATACTAATGGCGCACCAGTGGTGCGCCATTAGTATATCAGATACTAATGGCGCACCACTGGTGCGCCATTAGTAAAAATTACTAATGGCGTGCTAGTAATGGCGCACCAGTGATGCGTCATTAATGGCCAAATTAGGTGCGCCATTAGTAGCGGTTTTTCTAGTAGTGAGCAAGTTGGTCACTAGTCATAATCACAACTACTCCTTATCATCAATTCGCATAAACATATTGTACCTCATAGGACCTACTACATTCTCTTAGGTTAAATAGCATAAAACAAGCTAGCCCCTGACTCTCCATTATGGAGAATGGAGATTATCCTGCATCCAATTATTGCCTATTGCACAATGTTGCTTCCAAGAACCTCCTTACGACTGTCCATATTTTTTTTCATTCTTTGTTTATCATGTGTTCACCAGTTTTAGAAATTCGGTATAGACAGGTGAGATTCGTATGATGACCTGGCTGTATGTTCAAAACATCAAGGCGACCATTCTGATACATCAAATGAGGCACATAACCCATAGGGATTTTCTATTGAAAAACATAGTAATAACTTCATAATTAGCAATGATGTACTAGTTGTAGAATTATGAAAAAGATGCACGGACGTCGTGATAGTAAAAAATCTTACCAGGGCATCTCCATGAAAGTTATCATCGTTCAACACGTGCACTAGTGGCACGTATTGACCATAATTCTCAAGTATGATAATAGGTATTGTAATTCTCAAGTTCAGTACAAAATGTGATAAGATGATTTTTCTCCTTATAAGTTAATTCGGAGCTATTGGTGTAGTGGGTTTTCTCTACCATCTTCCGCACATTGTTTGAAGAATGAAAATAAGATGTCAATGGAAATAAGCTATCAACTATTTTGAAATAAACAATATAAATTAATTAATAACTATGTTTGAGAAACTCACATAGCGGTAGAATCGGAAGCATATCAACAAGGACCCAAATATCCATATTGTCTCGCTCGATGTCAGGACCACCAAGATCCATGGGACAATCATATCCTCATAAAAACCATACATCCTGCAAAGTGCTTCCCAATTTTGGCAACCAAAATGGGTTACGCTCAAAGAATTGTATAGATTTACTTTAAAATCCATATCATGATGGGTCCTTATACACAGAACTTTAGCAGTAGCTCATGTTAAAAAAGCATGCTGGTGCTAAGTAGCAGTAGCGTGCTGATGTAAATGGCACTACAGATACAGTTGTAGTAGTAGCGCACCTGAAGATAAAAGCGCTACTACTAAAATTCCCACGGCTTAGCTGATAGGCTACATATAGTAGTAGCGATCTACGTCGAACCGCGCTACCGCTACTTGCTTTGTAGCAGCGCGTTTACGCTGAAAGGCGCTACTGCTAAAGGAAATAAAATTAAATGGAAAGCAAATAGAAAAGTAAATGAAAATGAAAGAAATAGAAAAAGGTGAAAGAAAAAAAATAAAATGTAAAGAAAAATAAATGAAAAAGGGGAAAAAAGAGAAAGGAATAGCAGTAGCGTGTATCGAGGAATGAGATGTAGCTAGCTTAGCAGTAGTGCACTTCCTGGAACGGGGTACTACTACTTCTGACTTAACCGCGCGGTTCGTTCTTCCCCACGGCCACTTTTCCCCCAAATCCAACTCCTCTGCTGTCGCCCGTCGGCCGCCGCGCGCTCTCTTGTCGCTCTCCGCACACCCTCGACGCCGCTCCCGACCCCTGATTCGACGCCGCCCCCGACCCCGACCTCGACGACGCCCCCGACCCCGACCTTGACGCCGCCCTCCGCCGCGCGCCCGAGCCGCGACCCCGACCTCGACGCCGTCTACCCCTCCCTCGCTGCAGGCACCCAAGGTGAGCACGCCTGCTCCTCCCCCTCCCCTACCTCTGCCTAGAGTTCTTCAATTTTTAGTTGCATCAAATTAGATAGGGTTCATCTACGGATGGTAACAAATCAGACGCGGATGTTATCGGATATGGATGCGGCTCGGATGTTTTCTTAGATGATGTTTTCTTAGATGATGAATAAACACTATTGTAATGCATAATAAAACGAGTAAAATTTGACCACTTATTTCACTTTTAAGTTGGATAATTGAAATATCCGCTACCACTTTCCACCCCTAGGTTCATAAAATTAGATGGTAATTAGGGCAGTGGTTCCTAGGTACTAATTAGTTAGTAAGAACTAGTAACTAATTAGGTACTAGTTTATTTTTAGTAAGAACTAGTTGAATTAATAGAACTAGTTGAACATGTCACATTTGTTGTTATTTTTTTAGTTAAAGCAATTTTTCCCGCATCGACGTCGATGATGCCATCCCGCATCCTCGTCGTCGACTCATTGGAGGACGCCTGCTTGACCAGATGGGCCATGTCTGGGACTTGGCTCCGCCGGGCTGGTACTGGGAGGCGCTACCTACCGGGGGCGCAGCTTGGTGAGGAGTCAGCCCGTCGTTGACCCGAACCTTTTTTGGTGGCGGTCGCATGGGCCAGTGATGGTCGGGAGGCTTGAGGACCCCGCGGAGGTGCTACGTCACTGTGTTAGCGAGGACGCACACGTCCGTCGCTACTTGGTTGCGCTGGAGCACATGTTCTTGAATACCTGGCAGGTTCTCCAGGGATCTCACTAGAGCTATGATCCTGTGATGGTTCTTTCTCTTTGGATGTCCACTGCCCGCGCCAATACCCGTGGTTCGCTAGGGTTTTAGTTATATTAGTGATGTTATATGTATGATACTATTCGGGATGTATTAGTGATAATATTTGAAGATGTACGGACGCAAGCGATGATTTACTTTTGCTTATTGAATGCATGCTAATTTGAATACTTATGTGCTTGTGGCATGCTAATTTACGATTTGGTTTTGTTTATGGAATGCTTATGTCAATATGAGTAGTATAAGATATTCTGAAATGTATATCTATGTTGCTCAAATAGGATATGTGCTTGCCCAAGTGGTCGGTCATGTTTGCAGGTTACACCTCCGAGTGGCCTATGTTTTGCCGGAGTGTTGATTCATTTCCATTCCAGCAAATTTCAGGCGATCGATATGTCCTATATTAGCAAAGGTCATGCCGGATTTTTCTGTGAATTTTGGCAGAATTGTGCCAGAATATGTAGGAAATATCGAGTTCCCCGGATTTGTGTGTTGAGTATCCTGGTAGTTGTCTTCAATCGATTTTCAATTAATGTTTCAACTATGAACATAGGAAATGTTTGACAACAAAAGGGATTTCGGTATTTGCAAATACTGCGAAGACGAGCGCAGCCTGTGCGACGAAATCTTCCAAGATGATAGGAGGCGCTTCAGCATCAAGCTGGCCGAGAACTTCGAAGTGGATACAGTAAGTCACAACGACAAGTCTTTTTTCGTAATTAAGCATGACATCTGCTTCATTTGCTTCAACTTATAATTTTTTTTCACTATTCTACTAGCGTATCCCCTGCCATGCAAGAGTTTTTTTCTTGGATAAGATAGGTTTCAGTAAAACTACTATGGAGGTAAAGTGAGTTTACTTGAAGACCGAGCATGGTTGTATTTTCCATGCAAAATTATACAACACAGACACCTACACCTAATTTGGATGCAAAACTTGGCAAGCACTATGCAAGACTTATGCATCTGAGCCTAATATGATTATCACCTTTGATATTTGTCCGGAAGATGATATTGAAGGTTATATCGACATCTGGGTCGATGTGCAGATGCCTCCAATTATACCATCATGTGAGTTTCGCAACCATATTTATGTCTTTGATATTGTTTATTCAAAAATAGTTGACTACTAATTTCTATTGACAGCTTATTTCCGTTCAAGCAAACATGTCCAGCGCTTGGTAGACATGACCTATTACTATCCCGAGGCTGAACTAAACTGCGAGGAGATAAGTCATTAAGTTTCATGGCTTGAGGATCTTCATACTGTCAAGACAAATTATTTTTCTGGACTTAAAAATCTTAGTACTCAAAATGTGCGACCAATAGTGTTCGTACTGAACTACGGTCACATCTATTTAGGAAAGATGGTAAGATTTTTACTATTTGTCCTCAGTGCATCTTTTGCATACATTATTTTTTAAGTTAAACTTCATTGCTAAGTATGTTACTATACGACGTTCTTCAACACGGACTCCCGATGAATATTGTGCCTCATTGAATCTGAGACTAAAGGTCGCATGAGAATTGTTAGCTTACGACAAAGATATCCTACAATGCACTTTAGTGCATTCATGATTTCTAATAGCGAGGAATGCTTAATAGTGAAAGACTGGAGCAAAATTGTGAACGATCGCAGAGAAGTACTAGGGGGCAGCAATCAGAAGCGCAACCCATGATTAGGAGACAGGTTCATCTACATGCTCCAACTTGATGAAGCTGAGTGCTACACATGTTTTATGTTATTTTACCAGAGAGAGCAGCAGGAGTGATTAGCTAGCTAGAAATGAGTTTGAAGATGATGATGTGCTACACTATGACTATGATGATTAAATAGCTAGTGTTGGTGGTAATGACTATCATGATTATTATTAGCTAGTGTTGGTGGTGATTAGATAGCTACCGCAGCTTGTGTTGGTGGTGATTAGCTAGCTAGAATGAGTTTCAAGATGATGATGTGCTACACTATGACTATGATGATTAAATAACTATTGTTGGTGGTAATGACTATGATGATGATTAAATAGCTTGTGCTGGCGGATTAGATTCAAGTGGAGGCAACATGTGGTGCACATCGAAAGTACTAGTCCAAACTAGATCAAGTTTGGATTAGTAGTATACTTTTGACACACACCACATATTGCCTCCACTTGAACCTAATCCACCATTTGACACACTGTTATGGACATAATGATATAAACCTCATAATTGGTATTGTTCCAAAATTTGTATAACGACGTATAAATACACTTAAAAAAAATAGTGATTGATAGTAAACACGCTGCTACTAGCTAGATTAGCAACAGCGCGAGAGAGAACAAACGTTGCGGATGTGTGTCTTAGCAGTAGCGTGTGTCGCACGCGCTACTGCTAAGTAATAGCTGTAGCACCTTATTAGTACCGCGGTGTCCCGCGCTACTAGTGGGCATTAAACCCGCGCTACTACTAGGGTTTTCCCTAGTAGTGGAAGTCGTGCTTAATTACGAAAAAAACACTTGTCCTCGTTGCGTGCCGTTCCAACATCGAAGATCTCCTGGAGCTTAATGCTGAAGCGCCGATCTTCGTCCAGCTGAGGCCTATCGCACAGACCTCGGTCGTCGTTGCACCAGTCGCACTCCTCCGGGAGACTTTCATCGTCCGAGTACGACATTTCCTATGTTCATAATTCAAAGATTTAACTTGTACAATTAAATATATGTACTATAAAAACTAAATTAGATCATTATTATTCATCAACTGTTGACTATCGGTCTGTCGAGTATTTTCTTGAAAACTCTCAGCTCACGTGGTTTATACATTCGACCGTTGGTGATGGTCGCTCCTCCTTTCCTTCCCAAGTGCATTACACCAAAATGTCTAGCACACGGGAACGAAGGAGAAGCGACCCCCACGACAACAGTCGGAATTCTTCGTCCTCTCATATATGGTGGAGACTCTCCCTCACTGATTCCTCTCTGACATTTGCGCCCGTCGGTGATGGCCGTTACTCCTCCTTTCCCTAGTGCATAACAAAGGTCTAGCACAAGGAGAAGGAGAAACGACCCCCACGACAACAGTCGGGATTCTCCGGCCTTGACAGACTTAAAGTCAACCCGAAGTATCATTTAATAATCTTTTTAGAAATTACAGGCCACTCGATATTTCCTACATATTCTAGCACAAGTCATGCCAAAATTCACGGAAAATTCCGACATGACCTTTGCTTAAAAAGGACATATCGAGCGCCTGAAATTTGCCGAAACAGAAATTAACCAACACTCCGGCAAAACATAGGTCACTCGGAGGTGTACCCTGCAAACATGACCGTCCACTTGGGCAACCACATATCTTATCTGAGCAACACAAGATATACATGTTTTTATCTACATCATATCTTATAGGACCCATATTGACATGGAGATTTGGCAGGTCTCACCTCAAGGTCGGAGGGGGTCGTTGACGGGGACGATGGCGGGGGATGATGGAGGGGCTTCTAGATTTCTACAAAAATAAAAACCCTATAAGTTATCACTAATACATCCCGAATAGTATCATATATATAACATCACTAATACAACTAAAACCCTTGCGAACGACGGGTATCAATGACGAGGATGCGGGATAGGCATCGTCGACGTCGATGCCGGAATAATTGCTTAAACTAAAAAAATAACAACAAATGTGACATGTTCAACTAGTTCTATTAATTCAACTAGTTCTTACTAAAAATAAACTTACTATAAATAAAAATAAACTAGTTCTTTCTAAAAATAAACTAGTTCAACTAGTTATATTAATTTTCTTACTAAAAATACATTAGTTCTATGAATTCAACTATTCTTATACTAAAATTAACGAGTTCAACTAGTTTTATTAATTTAGTTACTGATTATTTTAAGCACTTACTAAAACAGTAAAAAAACTACATTATACAATAGTAAAAAGCTACAGTAAAAACAGAAAAAAAAAAGATGGAGGGAGGAGGGGAAGGGAGGAAGAAGGAGAGAGGAGGAGGGGGAGGAGGCCGGTGGGATCGAAGGTGGGAGGGGGCGGGGAGAGGAGGGGGAGGGGGCGGCCGGAAGAGGAGGAGGGAGGGGGCGGCCGGAGGAGGAGGAGGGAGGGGCAGTGGGAGAAGGGCGGCCGGAGGAGGAGGGAGGGGAGGAGGGAGGAGGGAGGAGGAGGGACGGAGGAAGTACCTCGGTGGAGGAGCAGCACGGCGGCGGCGGACGACGGGTTCGGCGCGAGCGAGAGTGAGTGAGAGGGAGAGTGAGTGAGAGGGTCGGGCGCGTGGTGAGGATAAGGTAAGTAAGTAGTAGCGCCTTTCCGAGATAGCGCTACTGCTAGGGAAGGTAGCAGCAGCGGTGGTTTTGGATACACACTACTGCTAAGTGGGGCTAGCCATCTGCGCCTAGTACAAACATAGCAGCAACGCGTTTTCCTAGAACGCGCTACTGCTAAAGTATTAGCAGTAGCGCGGTTTATTTAAACACGCTACTACTAAGTAGCAGTAGTGCACTGTTTTGCCCAGCGCTACTACTAAGATGCTGTGTATAAGGTTTTCTCTAGTAGTGGGGTGAAGTTCAACACTTTGGTTCATACAACTGAAGTATTCTTGATTATGTACATTCTGATTTATGAGGACCATGTCGTAGAAAGTCACTAGGTGGTGGTAGTTACATGCTGACTATTATTAATGATGACTAGAGAAAGGTATGGCCTTATTTCTTGAAGCATAAATATCAAGCATTCTCAGTATTTAAGGAGTGAAAAGATATCATTGAAAAACAAATTTAAAGGAAGGTACACAATACTTCACACTAATGGTATGGAATTCTCTTTTAAGTTAGTTGAGAATTATTGCAAGTCTGAAGACATTGTCAGACATTGATTACACCGTTCCTTATACTTCTCAACAAAAAGGTGTTGCTAACCGTATGAATAGGACCATTATTTGAGAGACCGGTGTATGTTATCCAGTGCAGGTATGCATAGGCATTTTTGGGCTAAGTATGCTTCCAGTGCTTATTATCTCATTAACCGGTCACCATTTATTGCTCTTAACAAGAAAATTCCAATTGAGGTATGGTCTGGTTCTCCTACGGATTATTCACAGTTGATTTTTTTTTGGTTGCACTGCTTATGCTCATGCTGATAATGGTTGGAGCCTACGAATGTTAAGTGCATCTTTCTTGTTTATAAATCTAGTGTTAAAGGTTGTAAGTTGTGGAATCCTGAAACACAGAAGGTTGTTATTAGCAAAAATGTAATCTTTAATGAATCTGCTATGTTACATGATGTTCCATCTAGTAATGTTTCTGTTGAGAGTGGACAACAACCTAATGTTCAGCAGCCTACTATTTAGTTGCAGCATGTTATTGTTTCAGGTGATACATCTGATAAGGAAAATGTTTGATGTGCATGATGAATATGTCATTCAAAATCATCACATTATTCCACCTAGTTGGAATCTCGCATGTGACAGAGTTAGGCGGGGTATTAATGGACCTAAAAGGTTAACTGAATAGTGCAATATTGTTTCTTTTGCTTTATCTGTTGCAGAAGAAACTGAAAGTAATGCTGAGCCTTCTTCATCTTTCGAGGTTGTTATTTTTTGTGATAGTAATAAGTGGATGACTGCTATACATGATGAGATGGAATCAATTGAAAGAATTGTACTCAGGATTTAGTGACATTACCTAGAGAGAAGCAACCTATTTGTTGCAAGTGCGTATTCAAACGAAAAAGAAGGTGTTTCTCTGAGGCAATATATAAAGAAGGATTCGTTGCTACTGGTTACGGTCATATTCCAGGTTTTGACTATAATGAAGGTTTTTCTCCTGTTGTGAAGCATAGCTTTATTCATACTTTACTCTTGATTGTTGCCATGGATGATTTTGAGCTTGAACAATTAGATGTTAACACTACATTCTTAAATGGATAATTATAAGACGATATTTATATGGAACAACTTAAAGGTTTTATTATCCCTAGAAAAGAAAAGCTTGACACTTCAAGAAACCACTTTCAAGATACAAGAGATTTGACACATTTGTGCTCTCTTTCAAGATTTCAAAAGGTCTAATAACGATAGATGTGTTTATTTAAAAATTATCAATGGTTCAGCTATTTATTTGCTCCTTTATGTTGATGATATGTTAATTGTTGCAAAAAGTATGTCAGGTATGGATGAACTAAAGAAGCAGTCGAGTTATGAGTTTGAGACGAAGGATTAGGGTGCAACAAAGAAAATACTTGGCATGGAAATATTAATAGTAGACCGTCTGGAAAAGTATATCTAAGTCAGAAGGGAAATATTGTTAAAGTTCTTCGTCATTTTAATATGCATATTGCCAAGCCGTTGAATACTCCAGTATCTGCACATTTCAAATTATCATCAGCCCTATGTCCTAAGTCTGATACTTATATTGTGTACATGTCTAGAGTTTCCTATTCGAGTGCAGTTGTTTCACTTATGTATGCCATGATTTGTTCTCGTCCGAATTTATCATATGTATTGAGTGTTGTCACTATATAAATGATTAATTGTAGAAAAGATGATCGGAAAGCAGGTTAGTGGATTTTGAGATACATGCGAGGTACTTCTAATGCTTATTTACGGCTTGGAAAATTTAAAGATGGACTTGTTGGTTTTGTTGATTCTGATTTTACTACTAACTTGGATAAGAGAATATCACTCACAGGTTATGTTTTCAACATTGGTGGTTGTGTTGTGAGTTGTAAAGCAAATTTTCAGTTTATTGTGGTTTGTTTCACTATTGATGCCAAGTACATGGCTATTTTTGAGGCATGCAAAGAAGCTATCTGGTTTAGAGGTTTATACACTGAGCTTTGTGAAGATTCATCTTGCCCAACCGTATTTGGTGAGTCAAAGTTTTATATGTCTTACAAAGAATCCAATGTATCATGAGAGAACAAAGCACATTGATGTCACATATCACTATACTCGAGATGTTGTCGTTGAAGGTGATTTGCTCAGGCTTAGTTGGTATTTCTCACTAGTCCTATGGACTTTGACACACAATATGTTTATGCTGATTTGGATGGAGTTATTTATTTTCTTTGACTATTAGAGGGAATTTGGCTCATGTTTGAGACTGATCCAAATTCTAGTACTGTGTTGAACTAGACGTGGTACAAAAGGTGTGGGGTGTTTCATTGATGTCGACGCATATGAGTACAACTCATTTACTTTTCCTCCAAGGACTCTTATCTATTGCCCCTCATATATACCCCATGTAGTCGCACCTAAATACGGTATGTCGTCTCAGTGATTATAATACTACTCCATCATAATGAATTGCGTCCTCGTGCATCCGTGGTTTTTACATGTAAGGGTTTTCACATGAAAATCCATGTCTCTTGTGTCTTATTGATCGCATTTTATCTAACATTGACTGCAGTGATTTACGGCCTGAAGTGAGGCCAGATATACCGGCTCGCTTGCCCCACTGAATTTTCCAACTGAAATGAAGAATGACTACAGAAATTACATTGTACATTAAGAATAAATCTAAAAAAACATGCTCACAGAACTGATACTTGATATGTTTCCCTCGGCCAGGCCCATCAGAAGACGGATACATATTTCTATGATGGAGCTCGTCGATGACTATTGCAGCCATCAACCATCTCCACCGGAGTTGCGGCCATCGCCACCAGAGCTGCGACGGTTGCCTCTAGAAGCTGCAACCACGGTGAACACTTTTGCATGCGTGGAGCCGGCGAGAAAAGCAGGTGGCGACCAGCGGCGAGGGCGGCGGTGCTTTGATGTTGGTCACCTCTGCTCGTTGGATATGATTTGTTGAGAAAAGAAAAACGATATGAGGGAGCCCGATCTGATTGCCATAGGCACCTGGATGCAACGCCCACGCGGTGAACGGCCGAGAAATGGGCCGGTCGACCAGCAGCTAGCTTTGGCCAAACGAGAAGCTGTTGCGCCGAACATTTCGTGTGATTGCATTTTTGCCTGGGAAGCTGGCTGCTCGATTTGTCATGGGAAGTTGGAGTTGCAGATTCATTCGATGGATGTGGAGGTTGCTGAACAGGCCGTAATCTAGTGTCTTTGTTTAGCCAATAATTCCCTATCCCACAATAGCAAATGTACCCCAGGCATGGGAGGTTAAGTGCCTAAAGTCTTGGCACTTAATTAATTTTTCATGTGGAAGATGCTATATTAAAAATGTAAGGCCTTGAAAATAAGAGGCCAGCTGGAGACTCACGGTCTATCGTCATCGCGAGGCCAGCCGTACACAATTCATCGCATGCTTCCCAATTTTAGTCCTTTTTTGGGGACGAAGGCTTTCCAATATTGTTAAATTACAGAATATTCGAATAACTAAATCAGTTGCTCGTCTATAAAAGCAGGAGAGAAGAGAGACCGAGACAGTCCAACCTTGCAAGAGACCTACCCGCAAGGGAAAAAAAAAGTTGTAAGAGACCACATACCTTAGAGGAGACAATGTACACTATAAGCCATAACGTCTCGCACCTGCGCAAGTTATAGTTCTTAGTTCGGTATGTGATGCCGGCGAGCCACGATGACTGCTACCGAGTGGGCAGTGACTCTGATTGTATAGGATTAGAAATGTGAGGCATTGGGGAATCCAGTCGCTAAGATCCCAACCATAATCCAACATTCAAGTGATCTCGTACAAGCAAAATTCGGAATCCTAGCTAAATTCATTCTTGCTATCTAACAGGTGACTTTCTGCAAGAATGTACTGTATGTTGGTGCCGCCTCTCCTCGTAGCGCCGCTTTTTCTCTCCCTCGAGCTGCCTCACACAACTCTTGTGGTTTCTATCTATCTTCTTTTCTCAAGAACACAAGAACACACACACTTCACCGTGGAGAAAGCCAGCTTTGCTATGTTGCCCCCGGTGAAAACACACGCGCTACATCTTTTCCCCAGCCTTCTCGGCCTCTTTCTCATTAACTCAATGCAACTATTTATACACAAGATATAGCAACGCTGCCATGCAACTCACGCCACTACTGGACCCATTACTCCACTAACCACTCCATGCACTAACCCACTACCATGTTTAGCGGCCACACTCAGCCACCAGCACGTACACACGTATGACCCGGCCATCACAACCGGCCACTAATAAACTCACCCATGAAGGTAGCGAACTACTTGCATGCATCTAAATCCATCCAGCCAGCCGGTCCACTTTGCTGTCCATGCGCTTGTTACATCACACGACTTTCCTGCCTCGCGCAACACCGCAGCTTGACACTGTCGTCGGCATCTCGCCGTGCTCGCCACATCGCACGGCAGCTCGGCATCTCGCCTTCTCTGTACGCCTTCTTCGAAGCAACACCGGACTATCTACTCCCTAGATTATACTACATGCAGAACGAAATGAAACATGTTGATGCAAATATCAAGATTAATTCTAACATTCACGCCCTAATCTTGATATCACAATCATCATACGGATCACCCGCAGCCACTTGTCGACGCCGTCGCAGCGCCACAGCCGGCCACTCGCCGCCACCGACGCCGTGGCAGCGCCGGTCACCATGGACCATCTTGTCGTGGTCGACGCCGTCGCAGCGCCCGCCACCACACCGACTTGCCGCGCGCGGAGATCACCTCTTGAAGTGGACGATGCCTTCACGACTCCGACCACCCCGCCATCATCATGTCGTGGCATCGCACCACAACTGGCCACCAGCGGCATCGCGCCGCCGCCGGCCTCCACCTTGCACCGTCATCCTCCATCTCACATGGAGTCGACCGCGCTGCCGTCGCCGCCACGGATCAACCTGGCTTTGTATACCAATTGTTGGCGCCGCCTCTCCTCGTAGCGCCGCTTCTTCTCTCCCTCGAGCTGCCTCACACAACTCTTGTGGTTTCTATCTATCTTCTTTTCTCAAGAACACAAGAACACACACACACTTCACCGTGGAGAAAGCCAGCTTTGCTATGTTGCCCCCGGTGAAAACACACGCGCTACATCTTTTCCCCAGCCCTCTCGGCCTCTTTCTCATTAACTCAATGCAACTATTTATACACAAGATATGGCAACGCTGCCATGCAACTCACGCCACTACTGGACCCATTACTCCACTAACCGCTCCATGCACTAACCCACTACCATGTTTAGCGGCCACACTCGGCCACCAGCACGTACACACGTATGACCCGGCCATCACAACCGGCCACTAACAAACTCACCCATGAAGCTAGCGAACTACTTGCATGCATCTAAATCCATCCAGCCAGCCGGTCCACTTTGCTGTCCATGCGCTTGTCGCATCACACGACTTTCCTGCCTCGCGCAACACCGCAGCTTGACACTGTCGTCGGCATCTCGCCGTGCTCGCCACATCGCACGGCAGCTCGGCATCTCGCCTTCTCTGTACTCCTTCGTCGAAGCAACACCGGACTATCTACTCCCTAGATTATACTACATGCAGAACGAAATGAAACATGTTGATGCAAATATCAAGATTAATTCTAACACTGTACACTCTTGAAGTTGCCACACATGTCCCGTGTCCGCCCAGCGGTGTCAGCCTACTGAAGCATGCTGAAGCCCATGGGACTCTAGTCGAGAAAGGCAACCTTGGTTTTCTGGTCGCATGTGTGGAGTGCACGGTTATACAGTGCAATTTTGCACATCATTATATGTTAAATGTTAAATAGTTCCATGTTCAGTGGGCCGATCTCTCGTTTGGAACGTGTTCTCCTATTTTCATCCGGCTACAAAATATTGGAGCCGTGCCAGGTGTTAGAGACGAATTATTAACCATAAGAACAATTTGAGAATTGAATTCTTTTTAAAAGCCAAACAAGATAAAGATTTTAACTTTTCAGAAGTTAGGTGGCACAAATAGAAAATAGTCCCTTTAATGAAAAGGGCTGCATCTCAAAAATTAAAAAGAGCAGCAGATATATGTGAAGGCAATTTCTTGCAGCAACAATGTATGGAAACTCATGCAATAAAAAAAGGGGATTAAAAGTCATGATTTCATCAAATCAAACTCAATTATATTTGGCATGTTTTGTTTGAAAAGGAGGATAACCCCGGCCTCTTCACCAAATGAAGCACACAACTATACATTATTCAAAAACCAAATTTCAGCAGCCTACGTCCCAGAAAATTTTGAGTACACTAAAAATACATTCACTACGAGCAAACAAACATGTGTTTCTGATATAACGAGTTCAAGTACAACATGATCAAGCTTTGTATGAACCAGGGGGAATCCAGTGGGGGTGCTGTAGCCCGTAGGTGCCATGGCATCCCCTCCAAAATTGTAAAATAAATTTTACTATATACTTGACACTAAATACACATCAAGTTGTTGCTAAGTACCCATATGACACCCCCAAGCCGGCGATTCTAGGTCCGCCACTATGAACGTTGCACCATAGAATCTGGTACAGTTCCAATGTCTTTCATTTTTTGATATAGCAGTTTTACTGCCAACACTTCAGAAGAAGAGTGTATTACCGTGTACCTAGTACAGTACGGAAAAAGAGAGAAGCCCAACACCTTGCTAAAACCAGGTCAAAGAAAAGAACAAAGCGCTCCATGTTCCATTGCTCTTTATATAGGGAAGGAGAAGAAGGGTAGCTCCCTCAAAATTTCAGAGAAACATGGCTGACTCGAAGTTCAATTGCGGTGCACGTAGTAGGATTAGAATTGGGAGACATCAGAGAATGTAGTGTTCCATGTTCTCAGCTTTTTATGCGGGTGGATTTCTGCGGACGGAGGAACGAAAGCTGAACCAGGGCTAGGCGCTCTGGTGAAGGACAGCCAGCTTGGACTCGTCTCCGGCCGTGTAACGAGGTACCGAGAAATTCACAGCCTTAGGCACCTTAGGGGCTTGTCTTGGTCTTTGTTCTTGAGCCTGGCAAGTAAAACTATGCTGAACATTAGCAGCGTAACTCCTCGTTCTGCTTGGACGCACTCACTTATGACATCTGACTTGTCATTGGCTACTTTGGTTTCCACCTTAATTGGAACTCAACATTGTTATGGATCTTTGGCTTTCCTGTCTAGCTACCTGAAGCAAGTGCGATCATCCATAAATATAGTCGTGTAACTCAATTGTACTTGCAGTGCTGAGTTGCTCACACACACAGTTGTTTGTCCATCCCTATTGCTAAATTATAATGCACCAAGCAAATGTATTCCTCGTGGCTACATTTTGCATCCAAAATTTTACTTAGTTTGCCAATCTAGAGATGTTGATATGCATGTCTTAGTATGCCCTTAAGCCATGGCAACGTTGGATCTCGGCGGCGTGGCGCAATGGGGTCCCGGCGACAGACCTATGTTGATGGACGCGCGTAGGATGATGACGTTGTCTAGCGCCATGGTGGCGTTGACGGCAATTGGGCCTGACAAGGCCTATGCATTGAACTTGGGATGGCGGAAGATGATGGCGCGGCAGATTTTAGAGCGTGCGCATGCGGTACGCACTAAGGGCCTGCTTGGCTGGTTGGTGCTCTCTTCCCGCCATTGGGCAGCCTGCTGAGGCCGCCAGATTAGATGGTGTGTGTGGATGCGGCAGTGCAGTCCATCAGCCTTGTAGGTGTAGCGATGGAGGTCGTCAAGAAGCTCGCTTTGGGTCGATCCATGTATCTGCTCTGTTAGACTATGTTCAATAATTCAATAATGATGGTTGTATGCATCGATTGATGCAGAGGTGGGGGCTAATCCTCCTTTATGAAAAAGAGTGGCTTAGTGTGCCAAGACTACAGGATGACTCGCGCCAGCATGGAATAACAGCGGCCAATTCCATGGCAAGCCACCCATGAGGCACCCCGACTACCTGATGGTCGTGAGGAGGTTGTAGGTGGGGAGGCACCCCACCAATCAGCTAGTACCTTTTGGCCCTAGCATGGAGCACTGATGAGGCGAATATCAAACAAACCATCATCAAGATGTTGATTGGAACACCACTTCATATTTAGGATGAAAACTCTTATCTTGACCTTATTGGCCGGGCATAACAGCGACAAACTTGTGCCGTTACCTTGTTGAAGGCATGGGCTTCTTGCTATTGAGCTAGCCTTTATTGTCTGGCGTCGGCAAGCAAGATGAAAATGCTTGTCTATATCGTCTTCGGTTGGACGTGGCGACGACAACGCAAGAACACATATTTCTTCTTGAAAGCGTGGCTACATACAAACAGTATGAATAGCGGTACAATAACAGGATAGGTGTTTTGGCATTGTATCCTAGTTTTTGCCGGTTGTGACTATTTGTTTACTTGCTTGATTTTGTTTATGTATCTGAGAAGATATTTGTACATTGATACTTTGTTCGTCTAAATAAATGGTTGTACGCATCGCTTGATGCAGAGACAGAGAGTATTTCTCCTTGTTGGAAAAAGGGCTGAGCTCGGATTCTTCTTCATATTCGTAGTCTTCATTGATAATTTGTTCACGTTCATTGATTACTACTAAACCTTCCCTACCTTTTGCAAACAGAAGAAGGAGACTTGAGGAGTATCTAGAGAAAAAAAAAAGGTGAGGGCAAAGCTGCCACCGATGAGATGTTGAAGGAACTTGAGTGTTCACGCCATCTTGTGCCAAAACATAAGGTTAGGAATTTATATTACATTGTTAATGTGTTTATAGAACTGGAAATCGTGTGAATTAATCAAATGCATGAAACTTGTTTTAGCAAGGTGCGACACGATCATGAAACCTGTTCATATGCTCTATTGTTAGTTGGATTCTCCTGGTGTACCGAACAGGGTGCTTTTTGAGGCTGATCTTAATGAGGATTGAGTGAGGGGATCTAGTCCCTGTGAGGATTTGTTCCCAGCAAGGGAACAAGGCCTCCAGAAGTTCATTAGGCATTTATGTGTACAATTCACAATAAAAAAGATCCGGTGTTTATAAGGCGAGTACAACGTGATCAAGCTCTGTGTGATTGTGCCACCAGGTCAGATCAAGTACTATCCAATGATCCACTTCCATCCTTCATATAGGGAGGGAGAAGTGATACCTGACTTCACGATCCTGAGTAGTGGAGTAGTTTGTTTCACCACCATTACCTTTCGATGCCAGTAGTAGCACTAGGCATTGGAGGCAACGGAGAATGCAGTGGACGACGAAATGTGGTTTGACGCTTGGCGTCAGGCAGACCGATATCAAAGTTATTCGTCGCGTCCTAGCGATCCCTACTACTATATCGCATCACACCATACCAAGGTCAAGTTTAATGTAAATGAACTGTGCCTGTCTATCTTGTTTTTGCACTACTGATCCGATTGTCTTGTACAAGGGCTTCTAGAACAGAGCACGATCCTATGGCCCCACTAAAAAAGCCAGCTTTCTTTACTGTATATTCTACTGGATGTAGTTGCTCAAAGTACACGACATGTCACTAGATTTGGATGGGTTGGCTGTTCGCTGTCATCTCTAAATGCGACTTCAGAAAATTAACAAAGTGCTAATGGCTAATGGACAATATATAATAACATGCAAATTCCACATACATACATTTTTCACATACTAAAAAATGAATATTAGCTACAAAAGCACAAAATGATTTTGAGCTCTTAATATAAACACACAAACTGGATCACACCGATTAACTCGACCATTTCACCTGTTGGAACACATAAATCCAAATCAAATTTTTTGAGCTCTGGCATTGCTATATACAGTAATATGGACAAGCATATTTATCTTTTTCAACTTGAAGCTAATATGCAATGAAGTACCTTATGATGTACACAAAAGAAAAAAAGGAAAAAAGTTCCTATTCAAATTTGTTCTGGTTATCAGTTATCATAGAGTTCAAGGACAAGGTACAGTTTACGAATATCACTGCCCCAAGCAAAAGTATCCTTCTGGCTCCATTCTGCACCCAGAATTTTGCTTGGTATGTCAGCTTGGACTTGGATAGTTTTTTTGAACTATTAAGCGGGGGAGGGGGTCCCCACCAGAATATATTACTCAAATGCCCAAGGGAGAGTTACATCGACAGGTGTAGGCGCCAAGACCCGGCCGCCTCCCTACTTACTGGGTCCTTAAATCTAAAAACCCAAAGAGTAAAGTCCGAAGCGATGTTTCAAAGATTGTCCAGGGGGGAGTGGAGCTCATTACGAAATACACGAGCATTCCGAGAGTCCCATAGCTTCCATGGGATGGCTAGCACGACGGTAGGCCAAATGTCACTAGTAGAAAAGGGGCCAATGGTCCAGGCCGGTCCAGCCCATTAGTCCCGGTTCAATCCAGAACCGGGACCAATGGGGGCATTGGACCCGGTTCGTGATCTCCGGGGGCCGGCCAGGCCACGTGGGCCATTGGTCCCGGTTCGTCTGGACCTATTGGTCCTGGTTGGTGGGACGAACCGGGACCAATGGCCCTCGCTCTTGGCCCACCACCATTGGTCCCGGTTGGTGGCTTGAACCGGGACCAAAGGCTGCCCATTAGTCCCGGTTCATGCCACCAACCGCGACTAAAGGGTTGGTCCTCGTCACGACCAGAGTTTAGTCCCACCTCGCCAACCGAAGGGGAATCATACCGGTTTATAAGCCCCTCCCTCTCTGCCATGTTGAGCTCCTCTCAAAATGAAAATAGATGCCCTTATATTGATTTAACCTAAATTCATACTGAATTTCTCTGAAGTTAGTAGAAATTTATTATGAATTTAGGTTGAATTTTCTATAAGCGCATCTATGCTCATTTCTGAGTAGTTTTTATATAGTTTTTTTCTTTTCTGCTATATTTAATTTTTTTCTTTTTATTTCTGAGTTGTAATAAGTCATTAAAAATAAGCATCTATGCTCATTTTAGTAAAGTTAATCACAACTATTTTTTCTTCTATTTATTTCTGAATAGTAATAAGTCATTAAAAATAAGCATCTATGCTCATTTTTAGTAAAGTTAATCACAAGTATTTTTTCTTCTATTTATTTCTGAATAGTTTTTCATATAGTTTTTTCTTTTCTGCTATATTTATTTTTGTCTTTTATTTCTGAGTTGTAATAAGTCATTAAAAATAAGCATCTATGCTCATTTTTAGTAAAGTTAATCACAACTAATTTTTTCTTCTATTTATTTCTGGGTAGTTTTTTATATAGTTTTTTTTCTTTTCTGCTATATTTATTTTTTTCTATTTATTTCTGAGTTGTAATAAGTCATTAAAAATAAAAAAGATTTTAGTAAAGTTAATCAAAACTATTTGTTCTTCTATTTATTTCTGAGTAGTTTTTTATATAGTTTTTTCGGCACCTTCCCACCATGCGGTAATTTACCTTATGCTAATGGGACGAACCACGTTGACTAGATACCACGTGGTAAATCACTCAGGCCAACACCATGTGATGCAATCACACCTATGGGCAAGGCCGAACCCCGCCCTCAGGGCGGATATCATACAGCTGCCGGAGTAGCGAGTCGCGCATGCCTATCAAAATTTCGATATGACAGCCAACTATCCGGACACCAACTGAGGAGTCCGCGCTACCCAACGGTATAACGACTGGGTTTACCAGGGTCCGATCAGGGGCTTCACAGTACGGCAATAAAGTTCGACCACCTTCTCGGTCACTCGGCACCCCGAACTTATATCGGCTAAGGTAGCGAAGGGAGAACTACTGCGATTGTGTCCCGGATCTGTCGGACGAGCACCTCAGTAGAGAAAGCCGAAAACCGACTGGCGGCCCCTTAGTCATCAGCTTCTCCGCGTCAAGCTTCCCCCAATGCACTTTTGCATGGGCAAATGCCATACGCGCACCCTCTATGCAGATCGATCGCTTAACAGCATCAAGCTGAGGACAGCGCCCACAATCCGCTTCACGAGCCGAAGTAATCGCTCGAATTGGCTCCACTGCCACAGCCGGACAACTAAGTCCTTCATGGCTAGTTCGGCCGCTGGTGCAGTTCGGCCGCCTATTTATTTCTGAGTAGTTTTTTATATAGTTTTTTTTCTTTTCTGCTATATTTATTTTTTTCTATTTATTTCTGTGTGGTAATAAATCATTAAAAATAAAAAAAGAGGCGCAATGCTAGTTAATTCGCTTCAAGCCGTTCGGAATAGTGTAAACTGCACTGCACATAGCTCCGTGCAGTCTACCATATTCCTCAAGGCTTGAAGCGAACCAACGTGCAGGTGAGCATTGAGCCTCTTCTTCATCGTCTCTGCACTCAGGGCTTATAAACAGCTACGAGTGCCTCTCGCTTGGCGAGGTGGGACTAAAAAAACAGCTGCATAAAATAAATAAGTAATGAAAAAAAAAGTGCCTCCTACTGGGCCCCCACGGCCTGGATACGACTAGAAACCCACCATGGGCCAGGATTCAGGCCCTCAAGTGGCCCAGTAGGACCACAGGCAAAGCAGTAGTAAGTAGGCCCGTAAGCCTGCACTGGAGAGGAGCTCGAGAGGGGAGCGGCAGTGGGGCTCATAAACCACTGCGCGCCCCTCTCAGCTAGCGAGGTGGGACTAAACTTTCGTGCCGCACCGTGCCGGCCTGCACCAGCCATTGGTCGGTTCGTGGCTCCAACCGGGACCAATGCCCACTTTAGTCCCGGTTGGTGGCACCAACCGGACCAAAGCCTCGCTTCCCGCCCTTTGGGCTGCTGAAAAGAGCCTTTGGTCCCGGTTGGAGCTACCAACCGGGACTAAAATGCATTGGTCCCAATTGGAGCCACGAACCGGGACCAAAGACTTTTCTATATAAGGAAAATTTTAGAACCGCATCCCCACTTTGATCTCTCCTCCTCCTTGATCTCCGGCCACGCCATCGCCGACCCGCCCGCCCGCCTGCCTGTCGCCGCCCACCCGCCTCGACGCTGTCGCCGCCTCGCCCTCATGGCCCCGACGTCGCCGCCCGCCCGCCTGCCGCCGTCCTGCTCATCGCCGCACCTAGACTCGCCGTCGCCGTCGCCGTCGACCACGCCGTGAGCAACTTAGATGTGTAGTAATTTTGATATGTAGTTCATAGTATGTTAATTTAGATTGTGTAATTAATTTGTTCATATTGTGTTAGAATTTTTTCTGTTAATAGAATTTTTTGGTGTAATTAATTTGTTTATATTGTGTTAGATTTTTTTCTGTTAATAGATTTTTTGGTGTAATTAATTTGTTCATATTGTGTTAGATTTTTTCTGTTAATAGATTTTTTGGTGTAATTAATTTGTTCATATTGTGTTAGATTTTTTCTGTTAATAGATTTTTTCTATTAATTTTTCATAGTATGTTTGGTGATATTTAGATTGTGTTAGTAAGTACTATAATTGAACTAGCTAGTTAGAAAAATATAATTACTATTTTATTTAGATTTTTTGGTAATATAATTAGTTAGAAAAATATGAGTTAGTTAGAAAAATACTAGTTTATTTTAGTAAGTACTATATAGTAAGTGCTACTTTGTTTTTAGTAAGTACTACTTTATTTATTTATAGTAATAAGTGCTTAGTATAGTTGAACTAGATAGTTGATTTAATTAATAAAACTACTTTATTTAACTATATATAGAAATAGTTTGTAGTAAGTGCTACTTTATTTATTTATAGTAAGTACTACTTTATTTATTTATAGTAAATGCTTAGTATAGTAGTTGAACTACATAGTTGATTTAATTAATAAAACTACTTTATTTAACTATATATAGAAGTAATTCCCAAGATCGACGTCGGCGATGCCTATCCCATCCTCGTAAATCGTTGACTCGGCGCTGGAGGCTTGCTTGATCAGGGCCATGTTCGGGACTGGGCTCCGCCGGGCTGGTATTGGGAGGTGCTACCTTCCGGGGGACGTAGGTTGGTGAGGAGGCAGCCCGTTGTTGACCCGATCCATGTTTGGTGGCGGTCGCGTGGGCCAGTGACGGTGCCGAGGCTTCCGGACACCGCGGAGGTGGTACGTCACCGTGTCAGCGAGGAGGACGAGCACGTCCGTCGCTACATGGTTGCATTGGAGGGCAGGTTCGACAATACCTGGCTGGTTCTTCAGGGATCTCACTGGAGCTATGATCCTGTGATGGTTCTTTATCTTTGGGTGTCCACCGCCCGCGTCGATACCCGTCGGTCGCTACGGTTCTAGTTGTATTAGTGATGCTATATTAGTGATAATATTCGACGATGTACGAACACCAAGAGATGATGTACTTTTGCTTATAATTATTGAATGCATGCTAATTTGAATACTACTTTATTTTATGATTTGGTTTTGCTTATTTTATGATTTGGTTTTGCTTATTGAATGCTCATATTGGATAAGTTCTCCTTCATTTGAATTATGAACATAGGCCGGAAATGTCGTACTCGGACGACGAAAACCGCTCGGGGGAGTGGGACTGTTGCCACGATGACCGAGGTATCTGCGACAGGTTCATTGAGCTGGACGAAGATCGGCGCTTCAGCATTAAGCTCGACGAGACTTTCGATGTTCATATGGTACGCAACGACGACAATGGTTTTTTTTTTTGTAATTAATCATGACTTCAACTATTTTAATCATGACAATATTTTTCATCTTTTCCAATTCGACTAGCTTATCCCATGCTTTGCAAGACGCTATGTCTTGGAGAGGATGGGTTTTGAAGACCATGAAAGTTTCGAAACCAAAAAAATTATCCTAAGTACCCATCATGGTGTGGATTTTCAAGTAAAGTTGTACAATGCTCAGAGTGTAACCCATTTTGGTTGCAAAAATTGGGAAGCACTTTGCAAGATGTATGGTCTTGATGAGGGTATGCTTGTCACCATGGATCTTGGTGATCCTACAATCGAGCAAGAGAGACCTTCGATTTGGGTCCTTGTGGATACACCTCCAATTCTTCCCCCATGTGAGCTTAACATAGTTATTAAGTAATTTATATTGTTTATTTCAAAATAGTTGACAGCTTATTTCCATTGACAGCTTATTTTGATTGTTCAAAGAATGTGCGGAAGATGGTAGACAAAACCCACTACACCGATGGCTCCGAATTAACTTATAAGGAGAAAATCATCTGATCGCATTTTGTACTGATCTTGAGAATTACAATGTCTACAATCGAACTCCTCAATATTTTGGTCAATCGTGCCACTAGTGCACGTGTTGAACTACTGATAACTACCATGGAGATACCTGGTAAGATTTTTTACTATTACGACATCCGTGCATCTTTTTGCATACTTCTAAAACTAGTACATCATTGCTAACTACGAAGTTATTACTATGTTTTTCAACAGAGAATCCCAGAGGATTGTGTGCCTCATTTGATGTATGAGA
Organism: Aegilops longissima; assembly: GCA_021605205.1. Taxonomy (NCBI): domain Eukaryota; kingdom Viridiplantae; phylum Streptophyta; class Magnoliopsida; order Poales; family Poaceae; genus Aegilops; species Aegilops longissima. The sequence continues at coordinate 148,384,780 of CM038682.1, read as the reverse complement.
ATGGCAGCCTTCATGTTTTGAACATATATACAGGTCATCCTACGAATCTCAACTGTCCATACTGGATTTCTAAAAGAAGTGGAGACATGACAATCAAAGAATGGAAAAAATGTATGGACAGTCGTAAGGAGCTTCTTGGAAGCAAAAGGAAGCGAAGCGCAAGAATTGGAGACAGGATGATCTCCATTCTTCATAATGGAGAGTCAGGGTCTATATTTTTTATGCTATTTTACCTTAAGGGTGTTTAGGTCCTACCGATCATCGATGATCATGTGCTAAGAACAATTATGTAGGGTTGGGTTCGATGACTATGAGGATGATGATCGTATGACTTATTATTAATAAAGAGTAGAAGTTGTATGATGATGTATGATTAGTAGGACTTGTTATTATATATGATGATGTATGATGCGAGCATGCATGAGCATGTTATATCAGCGGGTGAAATGAACATAGCAGCAGCGTTGATAAACCAAGGACGAAGATATAAGAGAGGACACTTCTCTCTATTAGCTAGCTAATAACAACCTAAAAATAACCCCCAAAACCCCTAAAGCAGCCACTTTTCTAAAAAAACATGGACTTTTGGTCCCGGTTGGTGCCACCAACCGGGACCAAAGGCCCCCCTGACTGGGCTCGGCGGACCGGCCACATGGAGGCACATCTGTCCCGGTTCGTGTTTGAACCGGGACTAATGGGTGGCGGTATTTGTAACGACCCATTAGTCCCGGTTCATGAACCGGGACTAAAGGCCCTTACGAACCGGGACTAATAGGTGTTTTTCTACTAGTGTGTTGATGTCGAGGGCCAACTGGCGTAGGAGTGTACCAAACGTGGTCGATAGATAGAGGAGTCTGGAGGCCCAAAATAGACCAAACATGGGCCGCGCAAGGGCAAAGGGTGCCGAGATGTGTCTCGTCCTCCTTGGTGTGGTCGCACTGTTGGCAAGAAGAATCCGAGGAGATGGTTTTACGTAGCAGCATGGATACTTCTTTACAAACGTCAGTCTTTATCTAGTTTTTATATGTTAACGTGCATTTATCACTACTAAACCTTCCCTATCTAGAAGAAGGATAATTGAGGAGCATCTAGAAAACAAAGTGAGGATGAAGGTGCTACCAGTGAGATGTCGAAGGAATTTTGCTTCTTCCAGCTATCTTGTGGCCAACGATAAATAATGGTTGGACTTTATATTAAATTGTTCATTTGATTGTGGAATTGTCAATTGCTTGAATTAATTAATAGCATGAAACTCATCTTCCGTATGGTGTGATAGGATTCTGGAACATGTCTATGGTGCTCTGTTATTATGAGAAGGAGGTGTTTGAGGCGATCACTCAAATGAAACCGAATAAGGCACCGGACCAGATGGGTTCCCGGCTGAAATCTATAAGAAATGTTGGCATATTGTGAAAGATGATCTTATGCCTGTGTTTCATGATCTATTCAATGGGCATCTACAACGGTTTCATTTAAACTTCGGCACAATTACTCTTCTGCCTAAAAAGGAAGAAGCCATCCGCATAGAGCAATTCAGGCCCATTTGTCTATTGAATGTGAGTTTCAAGATCTTTACGAAAGTGGCCACCAACAGGCTAACAAAGGTTGCCAATTCGGTGGTGCAACCAAGTCAGACTGCCTTCATGCCTGGAAGGCACATCCTAGAGGGGGTAGTTCTCTTACATGAAACCTTACATGAAATCCACTCAAAGAAACTCAATGGAGTTATATTCAAAGTGGACTTTGAAAAGGCCTACGATAAGGTCAAATGGCCCTTTCTGCAGCAAGCCATGCGCATGAAAGGTTTTCATGAGACATGGAGGAATCAGGTGGATTCCTTTGTCCAGAAAGGTAGTGTAGGGATAAAGGTGAATGATGATATTGGTCATTACTTTCAAATGCATAAAGGCTTGAGACAAGGAGACCCGATGTCTCCGATACTGTTCAATATGTGGCAGACATGTTGACAGTTCTCATAGGTCGGGCCAAGGAAAAGGGCTTGGTAGGTGGACTGGTTCCCCATTTGGTGGATGGGGGAGTCTCCATTCTACAATATGCGCATGACACAATTATATTCATGGAGCACGACCTTGCAAAAGCCAGAAATATGAAACTCGTATTATGCCTATTTGAACAGTTGTCAGGATTGAAGATCAATTTTAACAAGAGTGAATTGTTCTGCTTTGGCAGTGCCAAAGAAGACCAATACAGTTACAAGGACCTGTTCGGTTGTGAACTGGGATCTTTGCCTTTTAGTTATCTTGGTATTCCAATTCACCATAGGAAATTGACTAATAAAGAATGGAAGTGTATCAAGGATCGATTCGAGAAGAAACTAAGCTCTTGGAAGGGTAAGATTATGTCTTATGGAGGAAGGCTTGTATTTATCAATTCGGTACTAACGAGCATGCCGATGTTCCTCCTGTCTTTTTTCAAGGTGCCCAAAGGGGTACGCAAGTGACTAGACTTCTATCGATCTCGATTCTTTTGGCAGTCTGACGAGGTTAAGACAAAATATCGGTTGGCAAGATGGGATATTATTTGTTGACCAAAATACCAGGGGGGTCTTGGGATCGAGAACCTCGAGGTGAAAAACAAATGCTTGTTGAGCAAATGGCTTTATAGATTATCGTTGCATTCTGAAGGAATGTGGGCTCAAGTCCTAAACAATAAGTATTTGCACTCCAAAACTCTAGCCCAAGTTACCGTAAGACCTAATGACTCACCATTTTGGAAGGGACTCATGAGAGTGAAAGAAACCTTCTTCCATAGGGTGAAGTTTATTGTTGGGGACGGAACAACAACAAGGTTTTGGGAGGATACGTGGTTAGGTGACACACCGCTAGCTCTCCAGCATCCTTCCCTGTATCATATTGCTCAACGTAAGAAAAATTACATAGCAACGGTGATGCAGAAGGTACCTTTGAATATCCAGTTCAGGAGGTCCCTAGTAGGGGACCGTTGGACCTCTTGTATCAGGGAGACTCTTTCAGCTAGAAGCTAACGAGTAACGGAATGTTCACAGTAAAGTCGATGTACTTAGATCTCATAAATTCTGGCCCAATCCCACGATCGATTCACATTTGGCGAATTAAGGTTTCATTATGAATTAATATATTTATGAGGTTTGTTCAGAAACAAGTGATCCTTACCAAAGCTAACTTGTTATGGCGGAGATGGGTAGGTAGCTCGCGTTGTTGTTTTTGTGTTCACGATGAAACAATACAACACTTATTTCTTGATTGCCCTCTCGCGAAGTTACTTTGGCAGTCTGTAGCCTTCAATATTATTCTTCCAAATAGCATTGAAAGGTTGTTTGGAACGTGGCTAAATGGGGTGAATACTCATATTGCGTCTAATATTCGGATTATAATATGCGCACTTCTTTGGGCTATATGGAACTGCAGGAATGATATGATTTTTAACAGGAATGATATGAGGTAGCCACCTGACCCCGTGCGATGGTGAAGCTTCTTCTTCGCAGCATTTCGCTTGTTTGTCGCCGACATCTTTTTACTCTTTTCCGATGTCCTGTGGGCCACAAATGCGGGCCAGTCATCTCTGATCTTCTCATATTTTCCCTTGAATTCTGATGTCTCTTTTTTATCGACAAACTTATTCAGGTCTTTCTTCCAATTCCTGAATAGGTCTGCCATCTTCTTAAGAGCAAAAGACTTGATTAATGGCTCTATAACTGGCTTCTCCGGATCATCCTCTGGCGGTAGGGTGAAATTTGACTTCAGCTCAGTCCAAAGATCATTTTTCTGCAGATCATTGACATAAGACACCTCGTGGTCTTCGTTCTTAGGCTTATACCATTGTTGGATGCTGATCGGGATCTTGTCCCTAACCGAACCCGCCCGAGCAACAAATGCCTGCTTTGTCCGGATGGGTTCAATCGATTGGCCGTCGCGCGCGATTTCTATGATCTCAAACCTTTCATCCGAGTTCAACTTTTTCTTCGGGCCTCGTCTCTTTACTGAAGTTGTGCTCGATCCGGAGGGATAGAAAAAGGAAGAAAGAGGAGAGTTAATTAATATGTGTACATACCAAAACAATGAATGCATCAATTAGCTAGTCAACACAGGCTTAACTAATATATATACCTGGCCGAACTCAGTTCGGTGATCACCGGAGCAGTCCTCACGGTCTACTTCTTCACCCTCTCCTTCTTCCACCGGCATTGGGTCATCGGAGCCATCATAATCATAGCCAGCTGCTTCTTCACCCTCTCCTTCCAGACCATCGGTGTCGTTGAGATACATCAACGAGCTGAGGGCATCACTTCCTTCTACAATTATGTCCCACAACGACGCTTCTTGTGCTTCGTCTCGGGGCGGGGTGTCCATAGATTCTACAAATATTTACAACATGGCAATTATTATTCAAACATGACAGATATGGATATATTAGTGGCAAACGTAGAACTAGCTAGCTAATCGCAGTAAGGAATCATATTAATTAGTGGCCTCGACGCTGCTTCTCTAGGGTTTCGGGTGGCCTCGACAACGCTTCAAGGGTTAGGGGGTGGCCTCGAGAACGCTTCAAGGGTTAGGGGGTGGCCTCGAGAACGCTTCAAGGAGGGGTAATATCGACCCCCCCACGTGTTGAAGCTATAGGGAGGGGTCGGCGTTGAACACTACATCTATGTCCCACAAGTGGCGTGGGCATCAACGCCTGATGGGGTAGAGGTCGTGGATCACCGGCGGTCGAGGTCAAGGGTCGAGGATCGCCGAGGGTCGGGAGGTTGCCTAGTGTCAAAGTTCAACAAAACCATGTCTTCATCATTAGGCGAAATGTAGGTGCATGATGGTGCGAAGCTCTCCAAAGTTATTTTGGAGCGGAGTCCTAGATAGGATAATTAAGCTTTTTGGTACAAAGTTCTGCAAGAACATTCCGAATATCGTTATTTGGAAGGCCTTTGCTGAAATTGCAAAAAGCAAATTATCATATCCTGACTCCATTCCGAAATAACTTTGAGGACTTCGCACCATCATGCCATGGTTACTTCCGGCTAATGATGAAGCCATGGATTTCTTCAATACTTTGACACTAGGAAACCTCTCGACCCCTCGGCGATCCTCGACCTCGAACCTCGACAACCCCGAACCTCGACCCTAAACAACCTCGAACCTCGACCTCGATCCCTCGACCCTAGAACCCTCGAACCCTCGACCATGAAACCCTCGACCCTGAAACCCTCGATCCTTGACCCCTTAACGACCCTTGACCCTCTACCCTAGTTCCCGACCCTCGACCCCTCGGTGATCCTCGACACCCTCGTTCCCAAAAAAAAAAGAGGAGAAAAAAAAAGGAGAAGAAGCTCCTCTATTCCTTCTTCTTCTCCTCTTTTTTTCTTCTTCTTTCTCTTCTTCCTCTCCTCGTCTTCTCCTTCTTCTTCTCCTTCTTTCTCTACTTATTTTCCTTTTCCTTATTTTACTTTTTCCTCTCCACTAACATAAAATGCACTGTCCTAAAATGCAACAAACATAAAATGCATTAAATCGATCAACTAACCTAAAATCAGTGATAAAATGCACTAACCTAAAATCGATATCTACTAACAACTTAAAAAATAATACATATATGAAAAAATGCATATATGAAAAAATGCATATATGAAAAAAAAAACATCATCATATCATCAACAGAAAAAATAGTATTTTTTCTAAAAATCTATCGGAGAGGGGGTATATCGACCCCCCCCCTCATGTATCCACATACATACATCTATACATACATATATACTTACATATATGTATAAATTTTTGTATATATAAACTTTTGCATATATAAAGGTTTTTCTAAAATCTAACTTTTGCATATATGAACATATATACACAGAGAACATATACATATATACACAGCGAACATATACATAAAATGCACAAAAAAAAAGAGGAAAGGGCGTCGGGACCGGACCGAAGGCGGCGGTGTGTGGTCGGGCCGACGGCGACGGGTAGGGGAAGGCGGCGACGCGCGATGGCGACGGGTCGGGCAGGGCGGCACGCCTGGGCGCATCATGACGGGTCGGTTCCGGCAGCGCGCGGCGCGGCGACGGTGTCGGGCGATGGCTCGGCGGCGGCGGCGAGTGGACCAACTGACGGCGTCGGGCGAGAAGAAACAGATGGATTTTGGCGAAAACTGCTAAGTGCTGTATATATAGCAAGAGCATTGGTCGGTTCGTGGCACAAATCGGGACTAATGCTACTTTAGTCGGTTGGTGCCACCAACCGGACCAAAGGCCTCTTTTCAGCAGCCCAAAGGGCGGGAAGCGGCGGCCTTTGGTCCTGGTTGGTGGCACCAACCGGGACTAAAGGAGGGCATTAGTCCCAGGTCGTAGCACCAACCGGGACTAATGCACCCCTTTAGCCCCGGTTGGTGCCATCAACCGGGACCAAAGGCCTGTGCTGGCCCCAACCCAAATATTTAGTCCCGCCTCGCTAGTTGAGAGGGAGGCGCACCTATTTATAAGGTGCGGTGCGCCTTCCCTCTCGAGCTCCTCTCTAACACTTCAATCTATGCCTGTGGGCCTACTGGGCCTCCCGCGGGCCTGAATCCTGGCCCATGGTAGGGTTTCTAGTCGTATTCAGGCCGTGGGGGCCCAGTAGGTGGCACTTTTTTTTTGTTTTTTGTTTTATTTGTTGCTTTATTTAGTTTATTTTGTTTCTATTTACAACAAAATACTTATTGTTGCTATATTTATTTTTTTCCAGTTTTTTTGTTTTGTTTTCTGCATTATTTATTTTCGTTGTTTTTGCTTTATTTTTAATTCTTTTTGCTTTTAGTTTTAGAAAAATTATAAACTTTCTGTTAGTGCCATTAGTTTTCAAATTTGAAAATACTTTTTTTGTTTTGTTTGTTGCTTTATTCATTTTATTTTGTTTCTACTTACAACAAAATACTTATTGTTGCTATTTTTATTTTTTCCAGTTTTTGTTTTGTTTTCTGCATTATTTATTTTCTTTTTTTTTTTGCTTTATTTTGTAATTCTTTTTGCTTTTAGGTCAGCAAAATTATAAACTTTCTGTTAGTGCCATTAGTTTTAGACTTTCTGTTTGTGCCATTAGCTTTCAAATTTGAATAGTTAAAATTTAAATTCTTTAAAATTCATAGATTTCAAATGAACTCTGAAAAAGTTGGCACAACATGTGCATGTACAAAATGGACAATGGTATCATACTCGTCTGTTACATAGTTGGCATGGTATCATCATAATAGTTGCGGGAGAAAGTCTTCATTTTTTCTTCGCTTGTGTCATTTGCTTATTGCGCCGTAACCATGGATAAACTTCATCATTTATGAGGATGCTTGGGTCAGCCCTGACTTTGAAGGGAGGAATTTCATGAAACTTTTCATACTCTTCAGACATGTCTGTCTTGCCCTCCACTCCCAGGATGTCCCTTTTTCATGAAAGAACTATGTGGCGCTTTGGCTCATCGTATGATGTATTCGCTTCCTTATGTTTTCTTTTTCTCGATCCAGTAGACATGTCCTTCACATAAATAACCTGTGCCACATCATTGGCTAGGACGAACGGTTCGTCGCTGTACCCAAGATTTTTCAGATCCACTATTGTCATTCCATCTTGTGGGTCTACCTGCACCCATACTCCCGACAGATTGACCCACTTGCACTTAAACAAAGGGACCTTAAAATCTACTCCGTAGTCAAGTTCCCATATGTCTACTATGTAACCATAATATGTGTCCTTTCCCACATCGGTTGCTGCATCAAAGCGGACACCGCTGTTTTGGTTGGTGTTCTTTTGATCTTGGTCAATCGTGTAAAATGTATTCCCATTTATCTCAGATCCTTTCCAAATCATTACAGTCGAAGATGGTCCCCTGGACAACAAGTACAGCTCATCACAAACAATGTTGTCACCTCTGAGACGTGTTTCCAACCAACTGCTGAAAGTCTGATGTGTTCACATGTAATCCGATCGTCGCACTTCTCCGGTGTTTGGAGCACGATCGTTCTTGTGTTCATCGACATACGAGGTCACCAAGGTAGAGTTACGTAGAACTATGTAGTGTGCTTGAGACCAAGAATATCCGTACCTGCATACTATTGAGTCCCTTCCAAGCGTGCCTTTTCCAAATCAGTCTTCCCTCATACCGCGATTTAGGGAGACCTATCTTCTTAAGGCCAGGAATGAAGTCAACAAAAACCCGATGACATCCTCTGCTTGATGGCCCATGGAGATGCTTCCTTCGGCCTAGCGCGTTTCTGAACATATTTCTTTAGGACTCCATGAACCTCTCAAAGGGCTACATATTGTGTAGAAATACGGGCCCCGAATGACAATCTCGTCGACTAGATGAACTAGGGCGTGCGTCATGATATTGAAGAAGGATGGTGGGAACACCAGCTCGAGACCGACAAGACATTGCGCCACATCACTCCTTAGCGTTGATACGATTTCTGGATCGATCACCTTCGAGATATTGCATTGAGGAATGCACATAGCTTCACAATGGCTAATCGGACGTTTTCGGTAGAAGCCCCTCAATGCAACCGGAAGCAGTTGCGTCATAATCACGTGGCAGTCATGACACTTTAGGTTCTGGAACTTTTCTCGGCATATTTATTATTTCCTTTATATTCGACGAGAAGCCGTCGGGACCTTCATCTTGAGCAGGCATTCAAAGAAGATTTCTTTCTCTTCTTTCGTAAGAGCGTAGCTGGCAGGACCTTCATACTGCTTTGGAGGCATGCCCTCTTTTTCGTGCAAGGGTTGCAGGTCCTCCCGTGCCTCAGGTGTATCTTTTGTCTTCCCATACACACCCAAGAAGCCTAGCAGGTTCACGCAAAGGTTCTTCGTCACGTGCATCACGTCGATTGAAGAGCGGACCTCTAGGTCTTTCCAGTAGGGTAGGTCCCAAAATATAGATTTCTTCTTCCACATGGGTGCGTGATTGTCAGCGTCATTCAGAACAGCTAGTCCACCGGGACCCTTTGCAAAGATTATGTGTAAATCATTGACCGTAGCAAATACGTGATCACCGGTACGCATGGTGGGCTTCTTCCGATGATCTGCCTCGCCTTTGAAATGCTTGCCTTTCTTTCGACATTGATGGTTGGTCGGAAGAAATCGATGATGGCCTGTACACATTCTTCCCGCAGCTTCCTGTATATACTATCGGTGTCAAGTAAACAGTGCGTGCATCGTGGTATCCCTTGTTTGTCCATCACGAAGGTTCTTGAGAGCGGGCCAATTGTTGATGGTCACGAACAACAACGCCTTTAAGTGAAATTCCTCCTTTTTCTGCTCATCCCACGTACGTACACCGTTTCCATTCCACAACTGTAAAAGTTCTTCAACTAATGGCCTTAGGTACACATCAATGTCGTTGCTGGGTTGCTTAGGGCCTTGGATGAGAACTGGCATCATAATGAACTTCCGCTTCATGCACATCCAAGGAGGAAGGTTATACATACATAGAGTCACGGGCCAGGTGCTGTGATTGCTGCTCTGCTCCCCGAAAGGATTAATGCCATCCGCGCTTCAAGCAAACCATACATTCCTTGGGTCCTTTGCAAACTCATCCCAGACTTTCTCTCGATTTTTCTCCATCGCGACTGTCACGGGTGCTCTCAACTTCCGTCTTTCTTACGGTCCTCACTGTGCCATCGCATCAACTTGGCATGCTCTCCGTTTCGAACAGAAGTTTCAACCGTGGTATTATAGGAGCATACCACATCACCTTCGCAGGAACCCTCTTCACGGGAGGCTCGCCGTCAACATCACTAGGGTCATCTCGTCGATCTTATACCGCAATGCACCGCATACGGGCATGCGTTCAGATCCTTGTATGCACCATGATAGAGGATGCAGATCATTAGGGTATGCGTGTATCTTCTCCACCTCCAATCCTAGAGGGCATACGACCTTCTTTGCTGCGTATGTACTGTCGGGCAATTCGTTATCCTTTGGAAGCTTCTTCTTCATTATTTTCAGTAGCTTCTCAAATCCTTTATCAGGCATAGCATTCTCTGCCTTCCACTGCAGTAATTCCAGTATGGTACCGAGCTTTGTGTTGCCATCTTCGCAATTGGGGTACAACCCTTTTTTGGGATCCTCTAACATGCGATCGAACTTCAGCTTCTCCTTTTGGCTTTCGCATTGCGTCCTTGCATCGACAATGACCCGGCGGAGATCATCATCATCGGGCACATCGTCTGGTTCCTCTTGATCTTCAGCAGCTTCGCCCGTTGCAGCACCATCGTGCACATCGTCTGTTTCCTCTTGATGTTCAGTAGCATCACCGTATTCAGGGGGCACATAGTTGTCATCGTACTCTTCTTCTTCGCCGTCTTCCATCATAACCCCTATTTCTCCATGCCTCGTCCAAACATTATAGTGTGGCATGAAACCCTTGTAAAGTAGGTGGGTATGAAGGATTTTCTGGTCAGAGTAAGACTTCGTATTCCCACATATAGGGCATGGACAACACATAAAACCATTCTGCTTGTTTGCCTCAGCCACTTCGAGAAAATCATGCACGCCCTTAGTGTACTCGGAGGTGTGTCTGTCACCGTACATCCATTGCCGATTCATCTGCGTGCATTATATATAATTAAGTGTGTCAAAAATCATTACAAAACATCATGAATAGATAATTAAGTGACCAAATTAATAGAAGTTCATCATCACATAAAAACCAAAGTACATACATAGTTCTCATCTAACAACATAAAGCTCTGCAGAGCATCTAAATTAATTAAACCATATATTGAAACTATGTAAAACATTTCAATGCAAAAACAAATGCGATCATAACCAAGGTAACAACTGATCCAACGGCATAATGATACCAAGCCTCGGTATGTTTGGCATATTTTCTAATCTTTCTAATCTTCAAGCGCATTGCATCCATCTTGATCTTGTGATCATCGACGACATCCGCAACATGCAACTCCAATATCATCTTCTCCTCCTCAAGTTTTTTTATTTTTTCTTCAAGAAATTGTTTTCTTCTTCAACTAAATTTAACCTCTCGACAATAGGGTCGGTCGGAATTTCCTGTTCAACAACCTCCTAGTTAAATAAAATCTATGTCACGTTGGTCGGCATAATTTTCATAAACAATAAATGAACCAATAGTTATGAAAAGATAATATATACCACATCCGAATCATAGACAGGACAAGGGCCGACGGGGGCGGATACCAAAACCATCGCACTATATAAGATGCAATAATAAAAGTAAGAAAATAATACAAGTATCTATCTAAACATACAAGTAAGAATATTTTTCCTTTCAGAAAGAAGATAAGAACAAGAGGCTCACCACGATGGTGCCGGCGATGAGATCGGTGCGGGTGATCGACGACGATGAAGACGGGGACGGGGCGTGACGGACCGCTAAACCTAGATAAATATTGAGGAAAATGGAGCTTGGCGGTCGAGCTTAGAGAGGAAAAACCTTAAGTAGTGTGGCTCGGGCATTCCATCGAACACCTTGTGTGCATAGGAGGTGAGCTAGAGCACCACTGCCCTCTCCCCTCGGCTAGAAAAAAGCAGCAGTGTGCTCTGCTCTTGCTGCGAGGGGTATATATAAACACCACTATTGGTCCCGGTTCAAGCCACCAACCGGGCCCAATAGTGATGGGCAGAGAGCCAACCCATTGGTGGGTTCGTCTCACCAACCGACCAAAAGGTCCGGACGAACCGGGACCAATGGCCCATGTGGCCCGGCCGGCCCCCTGGGCTCACGAACCGGGGCAAATAGCTCCATTGGTTCCGGTTCTGGATTGAACCGGGACTAATGGGCTGAACCGCCCTGGGCGATTGCCCCGTTTTCTACTAGTGCGTGGGCAGGATAGCTGGGCCAGAAGCTGCAACGGTTGCATGTTGGCCATGTACAGCACTGAGCTCGGAGGTCGCGCTGGTCACGCCGAGAAGCAAGTGGCTCATGACGAGAAGAGGCCGAGTCCTGAGGGAGTGCGTACGTGGGGGTCATGTATACGTGGAAGTTGCGTCACCTCATGTATAAAGGCCAGCCGATGTAGTTGTTGAGTGGTGCCAAACCGAGTGAATAAAGTTGCCAAGATACAGGCCGGTTCGCGGCCGCGGCGTTCGTCGCCATTGCTCCGAGTTCGTGCTCGAGTTGAGTTTCTTTGTGCATGAGGTTTCCGGATTTGCCCCAACACATATGACCAATGGAAATAGAAAGTTCAAATCAGATATGTCAATATCAAGCATGAAATTCTCATTTGTTTTTAATACAAAACAGAAATGCAAGCGTGAGTCCCTATAGCACTCTCTTTTCACAGGAGTCTCTACAGTCTACTCCTTAGTACAAAATCTAAGAGTGACGCAGATTTCACCAAACAAGAACAACATTTTGTTATGTTATGCAGAGCAACCAGACAAGCCCCTAAAGTCTGCGCAATTGAAGGAGTTGACCCCTTGGTCAGAGGAAAGATTCATGAAACGAGCATCAACTCCATTCAGCGGAGGCACAAATGACATGTTTGGAGGCTGCACAAGTGGCTCGCTCACGTGCGCGTAGGGTGTGGTAGACAATAAGGGAGGAATACTAATTTGTGTTGGCCATGGTATTGACTATGTGCTTCTCTTCAGTGTTGAATTTGACCACCTTAGTAGAGGTAGGCTCAGTGCAATGTTGTTGAGAAATCAATTTCAAAGATCATAGCAACTAGCTTTTCCTGTGCATTTGGTGAACCATTTCATGTAAAATTACCACCCCACGCATAATATTTCTTCCAGCCAAAGATCTCGACCGTAGTTTGGGTTTCTTTTTTGCGGAGAACTGTAGTTTGGGTTTTACCGGCTGATATGTCACCTTCCAATGAATGATCCTCGTAATTTTTTTACAATACACGCTTGCAGATAGAGATTATTATCTTCACTTTTGGTTCCACAGCTCAATTCTTGACCTAAACTGAAATCTATAATAATGCTAGCAATATACTCTTTGGTTCGTCTCATTTTTCATGAACTAGTTATGATTAAGATTACACGACACTGCCCAATGTCTGTTCATCACGGGGGAATAGCTAGTAAGTGGGTCTCAAGCATGGGGTATAGGGGCACCTGTTTCCCTACTCTCGTATATTTGAAATTCATAGATATGAAATTTCTCAAAGCTGGAAGATGCTCCGTGTGTTAAGAGGCCACTCGTATGACTTGAGAACAAGATGAGACGTTTTCGAATTGTCACCCATCGTGCTTCCATTGTTCCACAAACACCAACTTGATGAGAGCAAGTCTAACCAGTGTTAGAAACGTCTCCATCTTAGCATTTGCAGCAAAAGGCCAAAAAACAATTCTCCAACCTGTCCCCTATGCGGCCCTGCATTTTTAAGACTCGCCAAATAACCAGCGTCGACACTCGATATTGTGGAGCAGAGCCTCACTTGGCAACGTGCAAACACTGCCGCTGCTCTTCCATTACACTCGTCTATGGAAGCTGGCAAGTTACGCCTGTCCTCGCTGTTCCTATTCTCTCCGCTGGACTCCCTCGTGCACAAGCTCCGCTGGGGGATCTGGATTAGACCCATCAGAGGCGCGCGAGTTGGTTGGAGTTGCTCTGAGCAGCGTATCCAGATATGTCTACTGGTTACTGTAGAAACAGCACGACTCTTGGTAGGCCATGATGCCAAACAATGTTGCATACTATTTTTCCAATCCCTGATGCCTCATACTCCTAATCTTGCGACTTCTAGACATATTAGTCAGCTTTAGCAAAGCAATTGAATATATTTCCTTACTCACATGTGTTACAAAGAAACACTTACCTACCCTGGCCTCTTTGTTCCAACATTTATAGAGGATGACTATGGCTTACCTACACTAGCTTCTGAGTTTCTATGATCAAGAACTATTGCATGTTTGCAGCATCTCATGAATTGTGATAAAAAAAATGTGAAACCAGAAAGTACACGTTCAACTAGATGCCAAGAGGAGACCCTAAGTAAGCATTAATAACAAGACCAGCATGAACATGAGTTTTCATAAAAAGGCCCAATCTACTTGGCAATTATGCTAAAGTAGTCCTACTTTTCCTTGGGGCTGCATAGAGAAATTCAAAGCCCAAATTCGATCAATCACGGGATTTGGTGTTCTCAATGACTAGTGGATCCGCTCCCCCGCTCCCCCGCTAGGGTTCCCTCCCCCGCCGCCGCCTCCTTGCTGCTTCCTTGCCGCCGGCACGGGCGAGCGCCTCGAGGCTCGCCCGCTCCTCCCTCCCCATCTCCTCCCACCCCCCCCCCCCCCCCGCGCCCTGCCGCCTGGGAACCCACCTGCTGCAGCCTCGGATCCACACTACTAGGAAAAAGGCTACTAGCAGCGCAGGTAAAATGGCTACTAGCAGCACGGGTACCCGCGCTCCTAGTATCGCGCTACAGCTAATAGTTAGTGGTAGCGTGGGTGAAACTCGCGCTACTACTAAAGTTAGTAGTAGCGTGTGGCACCCACGCTACTGCTATTATAGACTCGCGCTACTACTAATGAAGTAGTAGTAGCGTGCCTATAATACCAGCGCTACTAGTATCCTAAATACTAGTAGGGCACTTTTTTCCCAACGCTACTAGTAAAAATTAGGAATTAAAAAAATAAAAATAGATGTTGTATTCATGAATGGAGATCAGAGACACGTCCAATGCAAAATAAATTTAACAGAACCATCTTAACACTTGCAGTGTTCATGGATGCAACATTGAACATCTCAAGTCGAAGAGATCACGAGGACGCACACAACCATCATCAAAAGGTTGGTACCTTCCCTAGTGTTTCACCATCAACCTAACCAGACCACTTCTCTAGATGTATGTACAAAGCATCGAGGTCCTCCACCTTGAGGAACTCCGAACGATGGCGTCGTCCTCCACCTCGGTGACCTCCGGACGGTGGCGTCGAGGTCCTCCACCCCGGGGACCTCCTGCATCGCAATCACCTGGACGATAATCTGTATGACGCAGTCGCGGGGCTTCACGGTGAAGTCTGCCTCCGAGTAGTTGAAGAGCACGACTCCCATTGGGCCGCAGTAGTCCTCGTCAATCACCCTGCACCCAGTCGAGAAAGTGAAAACTTGTTAGTTCACGCACTCGTGCAGATCCAGTAGGGTATTTTCTTCAATTATCTGTCTCTTTTAGTCTATTATGAATCTTCAAAACGGAAAAACACCTACTAAATGCATACCCTAGCTGTACGTGTTCATGCTATCTTCTTGTTTTGGTGCATTCAAGAAATACTAGTGTATTTGAGCAATATATGCTTGAAATGTTTGACAGTTAACATCTGTTCAAAATTTATCATTTCATGGATAGGGAAATCGCCAACAAAGGACATCAGAAAATTGATTCCCACTGCTCTTCAAAACAGGGAATATGCGAAGTCTATTTTTATTTTTGATATTCCATGCCAACTTCAAGTATATATGCTAGCACGTAACCTTTGAACGTGGATCAAAATGAGATTTCAGGCTTTGTCGGCCTTACCATGATCAGTACTAAATTCTCTAGGCTGCTCAACCTTTCCCTGTAGGGACTAGGGGGCATTTGTTTCACCAGGTATCTCATTCTTAAGTTTGGAAAGAAACCTGCATCCCTTCAGATAGTCATCCGTATCCTGAAGAAAAAACAGTATACATTTTCAGTGACTCACAATATATCATTAAATACTGCTCAGGTTTACTTCTAAGAATAATTGTTAAAGATCATCCAATGTTTTCTTACGATCTTCCACTCTGTGAAGTAGAAGCAAAAACTGAAAGCTAAACACACCCTAAAATTACCTTCATAAAATTCTTCAGATAGGGAATGAGCGATAGACAAAAAAATATATACTTCAGATAGCAAGGAGCAGGCCAACAGGCAACAACATAAGTTTTTTAGCAGCGGCGACAAGTAGCTACGGAGACATTGCAGGTGAAGAGATGAAATATGGATACCCTTCGTCCCCGACGAGCAGACTTTGTTGACAGTGGTGCAGGGTACGGTGTTGGGCAGGTGACGCGGAGAGAGGCCTGCCTGGCCGGGGCCTAGCCGAGCTTTGCGCTGAGGACGTTGCCCATGGACACCTCCTGCACCAGCGCCGGGGTCGACGATGACTCTCCAGAGATTTAAAAATGCAAGTGTGGTTCAGATGAAGGTAAGGATAATGAGATACTTGCTTGCAGGAAAAACTCCCATGCTCGCTTGATGATTATGATGTCTCGCTTGATAGTCCCTTGTCCGCTGAGACGGCACTCTGTCGCCGCTGGCCACCAGCGGCATTCTGCTCAATGGCGGCCAAGGCATGCCTTGTGGCTGTCCAGGAAGCTCGATCAGGCTGGACCTGAGAAGAAACAGAGCACGGTCATGTGGTGTCCTATCTGAATCAGAGTACATTGCCTAAGAAAATAAAATGGGCAAAAGTAGGAGCGTACAATAAGCAAAAGTGCAGAACATCATTCTTAATTAAATTTAACCCTGGCAGAATACTTGGTTATCCAGTGCAAAATGGTTGCCTTTTAAACTATGGAACACAAAGAATCATCATTAGTCGTCAATGCAAATCAGCTTCTCTCCAAAGAGAAGAGAAGACGTCTTGGTCTCTTGATGCATGAAGCACACCGTATATGCTAATCTTATCAGAGGCTTTTCTTTTCAGTTTAATCTCTTGGACAACCTGACACTACACTGAAACAAAACGTCCCGACTCCAAAGTCTTTATCCTAATCTTGACAGAAATGACTTGGAAAAATGTATCAGTTCTCCCTAATACACGATAACTAAACTACTCTGTATAAAGTCTCTCATTAGCCTCTTGCTAGGTACTTGAATATATTTGGCAAACACAAATCTTAGAGCCAATTAACACATAGCCGGCATGTATTTCAGGATACAGAGCAGATAGGGTAGTCAAAAAATGTATCCCCATGTTCATCAATTTACTAGCAAAGAAACTAGAGCAGAAGGTTCAGAGCAGAGCACCTGCATGAAGGATTCAGAAGGGAGGATTCCCGAAGTGAGATTCACCCCACAACGAAGGGGCCAATCTCCCCGTCCTGCATGCCGCGGGCGATCTCGTTGGCGACCGGCAGGCACGCCGACACCCACCCGGCGAGCACCGCCCACACCATATCCACCATGTAGGCCGCCAGCCCCCACGGCATGGTCATCCTTCCCCTTCCTTGCTCTGCCTAGCCTTAGCGTTCCTTAATTTGCTGGTGTTGCCGTTGCAGTTGCAAAGGAGGCAGGCAATTCCACAAACACCTAGCCTGCAGTTTTGAAGAGACGAAATGATGTCGCGGGCGAGGACGTCCTGCACGGACTGGCAGCCCAGGCAGCGCCACGAGTCGCAGGCCGGGTCGTCGGAGGCGGAGGCCGGGAAGCGGGCCCACCTGCGGATGCAGGGGAGGTGGAAGATGGCGAAGCAGCTGCCACAGGACCAGACGGGGGCGGAGCGGCGCAACATATCGTAGAAGATCATGCACTCCACCGCCCCCCGCGCCAGCTTGTCCTGGATCTCCTGCACCAGCAGCGGCACCGCCCCGCCCCCCGCCGCCACCGGCGCGGGTACGGGCGCGGGAACCCTCTCATGCCACGACGCGTAGGCGGGCGCGTTCGCCCTCATCTGTCGCGGCGCGGGCGCGGACGGGGAGCCCTCTCGTGCGGCGGCGGGGCGCGGCCGTCGTTGTGGTTCGGGCGGCGCTGGCGGCGGCGGGGCGGGCGGCTGTCCGGGGCAGGGTTTGGGTTGGCGTTGGGAAGGGGCAGGAGCGGGGCGGTGTTGTCGCGTGGTGGGGAGGCGCGTAGGCGGCGGGGTTGAGGCGGGGACCGGGAGCGGGAGCGGGAGTGGAGGCAGGGGCCTCCGCGGCGGGTGAGGCAGCAGGGTGACACGGCCGGCGTGGGTGGTGGAGGCGGCGAGGAGATCGTGGGGGGAGGAGCCGGGGTGGGGTGGACCGAGGAACATGTGAGTTCGTGAGAGAGTGGTGGGGTGGGAGTGTGGATCGGCCCGGGCGAACATGCTTTAGTAGTAGCCTGGGGTCTTACCTGCGCTACTACGACTTACTTAGTAGTAGCGCCGGTTTTACACCCCTCGTTATTACTATGGCCTATCAAGAGGGCATTGTTGGAGACCACTTAATAGCAGCGCGGGTTTATACCCCTCGCTACTACTATCAATTTACTAGTAGCGCGGTTTTTATACCCCTCGCTACTACTAATTAGCAGTAGCGCCCACTTTAAACTGCGCTACTGATAAACTTTTGTATATAAGGTTTTCCCTAGTAGTGCCACCTTCCTTCCCCCGCCATCGCCGGCGAGCTCCGTCGGGCAAAGCCCGGTGGGCGTGGCGGCGGCGGGGCCCTTCTCCCCCTTGCTCGTGGGACGCAGGCGCGGGGCGGCCTCCTCGAGCTGCGACGCTGGACTTCGCGGGGTTCAGTGGCTTGGCGGCAGGCTCGAGGGGCAGCCGGTTGGTGGCGGCGCGCCGGCGCCCTGTGTCTTGTGCATGGCGGGGCGGCTGCGGAGCTCCCCGTCTCGGGAGGTGGCGCGCGGTCGGCCCCCTGCTGGATCTAGCCGGATCTGGTGGTGATAATAGTCATACTGCTTACTAGCAACGTCTTACTTTGATTCAGCGGTAGTACTTCTTCCACGTGGTCTCACGGTAGTACTTCTTCCACGTGGCGCGTGTCCCACTTGGGCCTCGCCAATGCCTTAGACGGCGAGTCGCTTTCGGCCACAATCCTGTGCTGCTCTCTCTACAAAAGGCACAAGGATCGTTTACAAATATGACTAACGTGTGCAGTCGAATTGATCAGAAACTAAAATTATCAGCAGTCTCATGAACTCCATAATGACCGGTTTTGTCTCGTAAGACTTCTTCAATGGGTCCCAACGGTGCCGGGCCCTGAGGACGTCATGCTCCTGCGGGACGGTGAACTTCGCCAAGCGGTCTGGGATGCCCAGACTCGCGGCTTCCGCGTCCTCCTTGGCCCATTTGGACCTCTTTCCGCCGTAACCACGGCTTCCAAGGTGGTGGCTCCCAATGTTCCTCTCTTGAAGCCCCTTCATGTACCTAGACCTTTTTTTGGTAGCGTCGGCCTCGCAAGCCTCCTTGAATATTTGAAACTGCTCTTCCGTAATTGTCGGATTATCCTTTACAATCTCGGAGTAGGGTTCCTTCTTGTCGATGTTCTTTGCTTTCACTCAATTTTTCCAGGCGGCCAACGCGTCGCTAAACTTGGTCATGGCGTGTTTGTTTATCTTCTTCATTGCCGGGTCCTCATCTGGATTTTCATAATCCTTCTCATTTCGGTCCGGGAACAAGAATATCTGGTGAAACTTCTTTAGGAGGGAGCTCCTCATATTTTCTATCTTCTGTAGTTTCTCATCGTTGATGGTGGCGGTTGTCCGTACGATGCAGCCTATTTGATTGTCGTAGCACGAGCGCGCTTGCTCGGGCGCCTTTGGCTCAAAATTGCCGTCGTCCACCTCCGTGACCACCAGTCTAGTAGTCCTGAGTTTGTTAGGAAGCCGTTGCCTCTTTGCTTTCGGTTCTACACCGCTCCGCTCCCGAGGCAGCGCGGTCTCGATTCAGCCTGGTGCGGATGCGGTCTGAGTCTCAGCCGCGGTCTCGATCTCAAGACCGGTCTGCGTGTCGGTCTCGGTCCCGATGCCACCGGTGGGCCCAAAGAACAACAACATCGGTTGATCGTCGGCAAGGCTAAGAAATTAAATCGCGCTGGTAGACGTTATCGCAATCACCGAACCACGACCTTCATCGTTGCTAGCCATGTTTCCTATGATTAAATCTAGTCAATTAATTCTAGACCTAATAAAATGAATAATGACATAAAAGGCCTATTTTTTGCAGGAACGTTGACTCCTTCCTGGTGCAGCAAATCCAGCACTCGATATGTCCTAGTTTAGCACAAGTCATGCGAAATTCACGGAAAATTTCGGCATGACCTTTGCTAAAAGTGGACAAATCGAGAACCTGAAATTTGCCGGAACGGAAATGAATCAACATTCCGGCAAAACATATATAGGCCACTCAGCTTCATTGAAACAACAAAGCCATTTGGGCACAATCGAACCACTTCAATGAAAACATATAACATGACCACTTCAATGAAAAGATATAATCAACAATAAAAGTCTAGGAAGGGATCATCTTTAAAATAAAACTTGCCTAAATAACCTATATAATTAACCTAATTAAACTAGTTAACCTGACTAGTTCTCTGTCAAAGCCCTAAATAAATTTTTGCACTAACCTAGATAATTAACCTAATTAAACTAGTTAACCTAACTACTTCTCTGTCAAAGCCCTAACTAAAATTTTGCCCTAACCTAGATAATTAACATAATTAAACTAGCTAACCTATGCATGAGAGAGAAAGAGAGGAGGGGTGGGGGCTTACAGAGGATGGCTCCGTGGTGGCGAGGGAGGCAGTGGTGGCGAGGAGGTAGGGCGTCTCCGGTGATGGCAAGGAGGCGTTGTGGCGAGGAGGATCCGGTGGCGTCGATGGCGGCTCGGTGGCGTTGATGAGGCAGCGCTCCTGCGTGGCGTTGAGGCGGCTTGGTGCCGTCGGCGGCGCATGGCTCTGTGGCTCTGGGCGTCGGCGTCGGCGAGGACGGCGGCGAAGTGGGGTGACGGCGAATCGGGGAGACGGCGGCAAGTCGTGGCCGGTGGGAAACGGTTTTTTGGTTAAGTCAAAATTAGCAGTAGCGCGTTTCGCCAAACGCACTATAGCTAAGGTAGCTATAGCGCTTTTTACAAAACGCGCTACTGCTATAGCTATGTAATTTTCTCCCTTTTTTATTTCCTTTTCTGTTTCTATAGCGGGGGTCTAGGAAACGCGCTGCAGCTACGTTAGCTATAGCGCCTCTTACGAACACACGCTACAGCTATGCCTTTCTCTATTTTTTCGCCTTTTCATTTATTTTGCTTTACATTTTTTTTTCTTTCTCCTTTTTCTGTTTCTTTCATTTTCATTTACTTTTCTATTTGCTTTTCATTTTATTTTATTTCCATTAGCAATAGCGCTCTTCTTAGGAAACGCGCTGCTACTCATGCCTTAGCGGTAGCGCGCTTCCTCCAAGCCCGCTACTGCTATGTGTAGCCTATCGTTCCACCAATGGGAATATTAGTAGTAGCGCTTTTACGGCCACACGCGCTACTGCTACAATTGTATCTGCAGCGCGGTTTTTTCTGAACCGCTACTGCTATCTAGCACTAGCGCCCTTTTTTGACCCGCGCTGTTGCTAAATTTCTGTGTATAAGGTTTTCCCTAGTAGTGATAGCTTTCCTGATGAGCAACTAAATGTCATAAATACTTCTCGTAGTACTCCATGGTATGCTGATTATGCTAATTACATTGTTGCTAAATTTTTGCCACCTAGTTTCACATACCAGCAAAAGAAAAAGTTTTTCTATGATTTGATACATTACTTTTGGGATGACCCACATCTTTATAAAGAAGGAGTAGATAGTGTTAGACGTTGTGTACGTGAGCATGAACAGGAACAGATCCTACGCAAGTGTCACTCCGAAGCTTATGGAGGACACCACGCAGGAGATAGAACTGCACATAAGGTATTGCAATCTGGTTTTTATTGGCCTACTCTCTTCAAGGATGCCCGTAAGTTTGTCTTATCTTGTGATGAATGTCAAAGAATTGCTAATATTAGTAGACGTCAAGAAATGCCTATGAATTATTCACTTGTTATTAAACCATTTGATGTTTCGGGCTTTGATTATATGGGACCTTTTCCTGCCTCTAATGGATACACACATTTTTTAGTTGATGTTGATTACATTACTAAATGGGTAGAAGCTATTCCAACTAGTAGTGCTGATCATAACACTTCTATTAAAATGCTTAAAGAAGTTATTTTTCCGAGGTTTGGAGTCCCTAGATATCTAATGACTGATGGTGGTTCACACTTTATTCATGGTGCTTTCCGAAAAATGCTTGCTAAGTATGATGTTAATCATAGAATTGCATCCCCTTATCATCCACAGTGTAGTGGTCAAGTAGAATTGAGTAATAGAGAACTCAAATTAATTTTGCAGAAGACTGTGAATAGGTCTAGAAAGAATTGGTCCAAGAAACTTGATGATGCATTATGGGCCTATAGAACTGCATATAAAAATCCTATGAGTATGTCTCCGTATAAAATGGTTTATGGAAAAGCATGTCACTTACCTCTCGAACTAGAGCATAAGGCTTATTGGGCTATTAAAGAGCTCAACTATGATTTCAAACTTGCTGGTGAGAAGAGGTTATTTTATGTTAGCTCTCTTGATGAATGGAGAACCCAAGCTTATAAAAATGCCAAGTTGTTTAAAGAAAAGGTTAAAAGATGGCATGACAAAAGGATACAAAAGCGTGAGTTTAATGTAGGTGATTATGTATTGCTATACAACTCTAGTTTAAGATTTTTTACAGGAAAACTTCTCTCTAAATGGGAAGGCCCTTACGTTATCGAGGAGGTCTATCGTTCCGGTGCCATAAAAATCAACAATTTCGAAGGCACAAATCCTAAGGTGGTAAACGGTCAAAGAATCAAACACTATATCTCAGGTAATCCTATAAATGTTGAAACCAATGTTATTGAAACCGTAACCCCGGAGGAATACATAAGGGACACTTTCCGGAATGTTTCAGACTCCGAAAAGGAATAGGTATGTGGTACTGTAAGTAAACCGACCCAAAACAATTTTTAAGGCAATATTTCTCCGTTTTGGAATACTTAGAAAAATAGAAAAATAAGTGGCAGTCCGGGAAGGACACGAGGGCCCCACGAGGGTGGAGGGCGCGCCCTACCCCCCCTGGGCGCGCCCCCTACCTCGCGGGCAACTCGTGTGCCTCCCGGACTCCGTTTTCTTGCACGATACGTATTTTGGTCGGTAAAAATTCATGATATATTCTCCCGGAGGTTTTGACCACCGTATCACGCAATTATCCTCTGTTCTTGTTTCGAGCTGTTTTTCTGACAGATCTAGATTATCATGACGTCCCCAAGTGCCTCCAAGGACAAGTTCTTCGAGAAGGTCATCAACCCTTACCTCGCGTAGGTGCTGCGACACCCTCAAAACATTGAGATGTGTGATGGGTTGCTGCACATGCGCGATGAAGAGGGACCCAAGGGGACCGTAAGCGTGGAGATGAGGCTCGAAGCAGTGGCGCAACAAATTTTCAAGTGTCAGGGGATGGTGGAACGTGGACTCAACTCCAACCACATGATGATCGCGGAGTTCACTAGCAACCACAAGTTGGATGCCGACAACATCGGGGAGGCCATCTTCAAGCTTCATGAGAAGATCGAGCACCTTCAAGCCCAAATCTATGACCTGCAAAATCAAAACTGTGAGTATGAATATAGATTCAAAAGGATGAGTTTGGCTGCAGATTTGAGGATCCCGGAGACTCGATCATCCTTCTATGATGGTGAGCCCATGCCTTGGAAGATGGACGACAAGCCCGCATCATCAACAACACCTCCACCTTCTTCACCAACAAAGGATACATAATCACATGGGTATGGGCACTCCCCTTGGCAACTGGCAAGCTTGGGGGAGGTGCCCCGGTATCGTATCACAACCACATCTCCTACCTTTACCGTTTTTCTTAGTTCGATCCTATTAGTAGTATCTTGATCTAGTAGAATAAAGTTTATGGCATGATCTAGTTTTGAGTTTTGCTTTATGATCTCTCTATGTAATCGAGTCCGTGAGTTATAGAATAAAGATTAGTGTTGAGTCAAGGGCTTGATTATTTTCCCATGATCTTGAGTGAATAAAAGAAAAGAGAAAAATAATAAAAAGAAACAAAGACTTCGTATTTATCTTATTGAGAGTAATGACTTCACATAGAAAGGGTATGATGATTGAAAGTTGTTGGGAGTTGGCAAACATAGTTTTGGTCATCGTTGCAATTAATAGGAAGTAATAAGGAAAGAGAGGTTTCACATATAGATATACTATTATTGACATCTTTTATGATTGTGAGCACTCATTAAAATATGACATGCTAAAGAGTTGATGTTGGATAAGGAAGACAACGTAATGGGTTATGTTTTATTATATCCGAGATAAAGTATATTGTCATGGATCTCCCAACATGTTGAGCTTGCCTTTCCCCCTCGTGCTAGCCAAATTCTCAGCACCAAGTAGAGATACTACTTGTGCTTCCAAAAACCCTTAAACCAGTTTTGCCATAAGAGTCCACCATATCTACCTATGGATTGAGTAAGATCCTTCAAGTAAGTTGTCATCGGTGCAAAGCAATAAAAATTGCTCTAAAAATTTATGATTGATTGGTGTGGGAGAAATAAGCTGTATACGATCTTGTGATGTGGAAGTAATAAAAGCGAGGGACTGCATAATAAAGGTTCATATCACAAGGGGCAATATAAAGTGACGTTCTTTCACATTAAGCTTTTGTGCATTCAACCCTAAAACATGGCAACCTCTGCTTCCCTCTGCGAAGGGCCTATCTTTTATTATTATCATCTACCTTATGCAAGAGTCATGGTGATCTTCACCTTTCCTTTTTACATTTTATCCTTTTGCAAGCACAGTGTGTTGGAAAGATCCTGATTGATATATCTAATTGGATGTAGGGGAACATGAGTTATTATTTTTGACATTACCCTTGAGGTAAAAAGGTTGGGAGGAGAAACTATAAGCCCCTATCTTTCTCTGTGTCCGATTAAAACTCCGTAACCACAAGTATCGCGTGAGTGTTAGCAATCATGAAAGACTAAATGATAGTTGAGTATGTGGACTTGCTATTAAGCTCTGACATAGACTCTTTCTGATGTTATGATAAATTGCAATTGCTTCCATGACTAAGATTATAGTTTGTTGGTTCTCAATAAAGTTTATGATTCGTACTCTGCACTGTGAAGGGATTATTACTTGAACATAAGAAATCATATGACAATATCTATATATGTTGCTGTTATGAGAATAATCATGATGCCTTCAGGTCCGTATTTTATTTTTATCGACGCCTCTACCTCAAAACATGGGGACATATTTATCGTTATCGGCTTTCGCTTGAGGACAAGCGAGGTCTAAGCTTGGGGGAGTTGATACGTCCATTTTGCATCATGCTTTTATATCGACATTTATTGCATTATGGGTTGTTATTACACGTTATGTCACAATACTTGTGCCTATTCTCTCTTATTTTACAAGGTTTACATAAGGAGGGAGAATGCCGGCAGCTGGAATTCTGGGCTGGAAAAGGAGCAAATATTAGAGACCTATTCTGCACAACTCCAAAAGTCCTGAAACTCCACGAAATTTATTTTGGGAAATAATAAAAAATATCCAGCGGAAGAAGTTCACCAAAGGGGGCCCCACCTGGCCATGAGAGTGGGGGCGCGCCCCCCTACCTCGTGGGTCCCCTGGTGACTCTCCGATGCCCATCTTCTGCTATATGAGGTCTTTCATTGAGGAAAAAAATCATAAGCAACCTTTCGGGACGAAACTCCGCCGCCACGAGGCGGAACCTTGGCGGAACCAATCTAGGGCTCCGGCAGAGCTGTTCTGCCGGGGACACTTCCCTCCGGGAGGGAGAAATCATCGCCATCGTAATCACCAACGCTCCTCTCATCGGGAGAGGGCAATCTCCATCAACATCTTCACCAGCACCATCTCCTCGCAAAACCCTAGTTCATGTCTTGTATCCAATTCTTGTCTCCAAGTGCGGGATTGGTACTAGTAGGTTGCTAATAGTGTTGATTACTCCTTGTAGTTGATGCTAGTTGGTTTATTTGGTGGAAGATCATATGTTCAGATCCTATATGCATATTAATACCCCTCTGATTATGAACATGAATATGCTTTGTGAGTAGTTATGTTTGTTCCTGAGGACATGGGAGAAGTCTTGCTATTAGTAGTCATGTGAATTTGGTATTCGTTCTATATTTTGATGAGATGTATGTTGTCTATCCTCTAATGGTGTTATGTGAACGTCGACTACATAACACTTCACCATTATTTGGGCCTAGAGGAAGGCATTGGGAAATAACAAGTAGATGATGGGTTGCTAGAGTGACATAAGCTTAAACCCTAGTTTATGCGTTGCTTCGTAAGGGGCTGATTTGGATCCATATGTTTCATGCTATGGTTAGGTTTACCTTAATACTTTTGTTGTAGTTGCGGATGCTTGCAATAGAGGTTAATCATAAGTGGGATGTTTGTTCAAGTAAGAACAGCACCCAAGCACCGGTCCACCCACATATCAAATTATCAAAGTACCGAATGTGAACCATGTGAACGTGATGAAAACTAGCTTGACGATATTCCCATGTGTCCTCGGGAGCGCTTTTCCTATTATAAGAGTTTGTCCAGGCTTGTCCTTTGCTACAAAAAGGATTGGGCCACCTTGCTGCACTTTATTTACTTTTGTTACTTGTTGCTCGTTACAAATTATCCTATCACAAAACTATCTGTTACCCCTTATTTCAGTACTTGCAGAGAATACCTTGCTGAAAACTGCTTATCATTTCCTTCTGCTCCTCGTTGGGTTCGACACTCTTACTTATCGAAAGGACTACGATAGATCCCCTATACTTGTGGGTCATCAACTACTTGATAGTTTAATGCGCCATGTTTTACGGCTTAGAACCGGGACTTCAAAAACATTTTGAACGCCATGGAGCATATAAGATGTTCCAAGAGCTGAAATTGGTATTTCAGACTCATGCCCGAGTCGAGAGGTATGAGACCTCTGACAAGTACTTTGCCTACAAGATGGAGGAGAATAGCTCAGCAAGTGAGTATGTGCTCAGAATGCCTGAGTACTATAGTCACTTGAATCAAGTGGGAGTTAATCTTCCAGATAAGATAGTGATTGACAGAATTCTCTAGTCACAATCACCAAGTTACGAGAACTTCGTGATGAACTATAATATGCAAGGTATAACAGAAACGATTCCCAAGCTCTTCGCGATGCTGAAATCGGCGAAGGTAGAGATCAAGAAAAAACATCAAGTGTTGATGGTTGACAAGACCGCTAGTTTCAAGTAAAAGGGCAAGGGAAAGAAAGGGAACTTCAAGAAGAATGGCAAGCAAGTGGCCACTCCCGTGAAGAAGCCCAAAGCTAGACCTAAGCCTGAAACTGAGTGCTTCTATTGCAAAGAGACTGGTCACTGAAAGCAGAACTGCCCCAAGTATTTGGCGGATAAGAAGGATGGCAAAGTGAACAAAAGTATATTTGATATGCATGTTATTGATGTGTACTTTACAGGTGTTCATAGTAACCCCAGGGTATTTGATATTGGTTCAGTTGCTAAGATTAGTAACTTGAAATAGGAGTTGCAAAATGAACAGAGACTAGTTAAGGGCAAGGTGACGATGTGTTTGGGAAATGATTCCAAGATTGATAGGATCACCATCGCACACTCCTTTTACCTTCGGGATTAGTGTTGAACCTAAAATAAATGTTATTGGGTGTTTGCGTTGAGCATGAATATGATTGGATCATGTTTATTGCAATACAGTTGTTCATTTAAGTCAAAGAATAGTTGTTGTTCTGTTTACATGAATAAAACCTTCTATGTCATATACTTAATATAAATGGTTTATTGAATCTCGATCGTAGTGATACACATATTCATAATACTGAAGCCAAAAGATTTAAAGTTAATAATGATAGTGCAACTTATTTGTTGCACTGCCATTTAAGTCATATTGGTGTAAAGCGCATGAAGAAACTCCATGCTAATGGGCTTTTGGAATCACTTGATACTTGCGAACCATGCCTCTTGGGCAAGATGAATAAAACTCCGTTCTTCGGAACAATGGAGCGAGCCACTGACTTGTTGGAAATAATACATACTGATGTATGCGGTCCGATGAGTGTTGAGGCTCGCGGTGGGTATCGTTATTTTATGACCTTCACAAATGATTTGAGCAGATATGGGTATATCTACTTAATGAAACATAAGCCTGAAACATTTGAAAAGTTCAAAGAATTTCAGAGTGAAGTGGAAAATCATCGTCACAAGAAAATAAAGTTCCTACGATCTGATCGCGGAGGCGAATATTTGAGTTACGAGTTTGGTCTTCATTTGAAACAATGTGAAATAGTTTCACAACTCATGCCACTTTGAACACCACAGCGTAATGGTGTGTCCGAAGTTGTAACCGTACCTTATTAGATATGGTGCGATCTATGATGTCTCTTATCGATTTACCACTATCATTTTGGGGTTATGCATTAGAGACAGCTACATTCATGTTTAATAGGGCACCATCTAAATCCGTTGAGATGACACCATATGAACTATGGTTTGGCAAGAAACCTAAGCTGTCGTTTCTTAAAAGTTTGGGGTTGCAATGTTTATGTGAAAAAGTTTCAGCCTCATAAGCTCGAACCCAAATGGGAGAAGTGCGTCTTCATAGGATACCCAAAGAAAACTGTTTGGTACACCTTCTCTACAGATCCGAAAGGCACGATATTCGTTGCTAAGAATGGATCCTTTCTAGAGAAGAAGTTTCTCTCGAAAGAAGTGAGTGGGAGGAAAGTAGAACTTGATGAGGTAATTGTACCTTATCACAAATCGGAAGGTAGTTCATCACATAAATCAGTTCCAGTGATTCCTACACAATTTTGTGAGGAAGCTAATGATGATGATCATGAAACTTCAGATCAATTTACTACTGAACCTCATAGGTCAACCAGAGTATGGTCCGCACCAGAGTGGTACGATAATCCTGTTCTGGAAGTCATGTTACAAGACCATGACGAACCTATGAACTATGAGGAAGCGATGATGAGCCCAGATTCCACAAAATGGTTTGAGGACATAAAATTTGAGATGGGATCCATGTATGAGAACAAAGTGTGGACTTTGGTCGACTTGCCCGATGATCGGCAAGCCATAGAGAATAAATGGATCTTCAAGATGAAGACGGACGCTGATGGTAGTGTTACTATCTACAAAGCTCGACTTGTCGCAAAAAGGTTTTCGACAAGTTCAAGGTGTTGACTACGATGAGATTTTCTCACTCGTAGTGATGCTTAAGTCTGTCTGAATCATGTTAGCAATTGTTGCATTTTATGATTATGAAATTTAGCAAATGGATGTCAAAACTGCATTCCTTAATGGATTTCTTAAAATAAGAGTTGTATATGATGCAACCAGAAAGTTTTGTCGATCCTACAGGTGCTAACAAAGTGTGCAAGCTCCAGCAATCCATTTATGGACTAGTGCAAGCCTCTTGGAGTTGGAATATACGCTTTGATAGTATGATTAAAGAATATAGTTTTATATAGACTTTGGGAGAAGCATTTATTTACAAGAAAGTGAGTGGGAGCACTAAAGCTTTTCTGATAAGTATATGTGAATGACATATTGTTGATCGGAAATGATGTAGAATTTTCTGAAAAGCATGAAGGAGTGTTTGAAAGGAGTTTTTCAAACAAAGACCTCTGTGAAGCTACCTACATATTGAGCATCAAGATCTATAGAGATAGATCAAGACGCTTGATAAGATTTCAAATCAGTACATACCTTGACAAGATTTTGAAGTAGTTCAAAATGGAACAGTCAAAGAAGGAGTTCTTGCCTGTGTTGCAAGGTGTGAAGTTGAGTAAGACTCAAAACCTGACCACGACAGAAAATAGAAAGATAATGAAAGTCATTCCCTATGCCTCACTCATAGGTTCTATAAAGTATGCTATGCTGTGTACCAGGCTTATTGTGTACCTCACCATGAGTTTGGCAAGAGGGTACAATAGTGATCCAGGGGTGGATCACTGAACAACGGTCAAAATTATCCTTAGTTACCTAAGAGGACTAAGGAAATGTTTATTGGTTATGGAGTTGATAAAGAGTTCGTCGTAAAACAATTACATTGATGCAAGCTTTAACACTAATCCAGATGACTCAGAATCTCAATCTGGATACATATTGAAAGTGGGAGCATGTGACGCC
This sequence comes from Aegilops longissima, assembly GCA_021605205.1. NCBI lineage: Eukaryota > Viridiplantae > Streptophyta > Magnoliopsida > Poales > Poaceae > Aegilops > Aegilops longissima. Next base: position 148,354,864 of record CM038682.1, on the reverse strand, counting down.
CGGATAATCATGCTACAGTAACCCTCTGTGATTAAGCTAATCATGTTGCTAAACAGGACTTGATCACATTGGAATGACATTTCTTTTCGAACTCCTAATTCAAACTTCAATTAAATTTAAAGTGGAAAATAGAAGTTGTCAAAATTGAAAACTAAAATGTTCATTAAGTAAAAAATAATTCTGAAGCAATTATAAAATTATAACTAAACTTAAATGGATTAGTTAGGTGACCCTAACAACCTCAAACTTTGGCAAGCAACAACATTTAATAACCTTTTAATTAATCTAAATTTAATATGAATTAGTATTTCACCCAAACTAGTTTTTGGTGCAAGGATCTGATGCACTGCAACTTATAAGCTAGCTCCCATATTTTATAAATACCATTTAGGTGCTAAACATTTTGCAAACAGAAAAATAAAAATAAATAGAAAACAGTAACTAAACTAAAGCAAAAGAGGAGTCCCCCTGGCCCAACTGGGACCCACTAGGCCACCAGGCCACTAGGCCGACCCAGGCCATCCCCTGCCTATACCCCCCCACCACGGAAACCCTAACCTCATCCACCCCACTCTCCCCACGTCGCCCCCTCCTCTCTCCCGATCTGGATCGGGATCCAGAGGAGGCCACCGCCGCCTAGAACCGCCGACGCCGCCCGGTGCTATCCCGCCCCTCGCCGCACGCCTGACGCCGCCCGGAACCCCCTCGCCAGACCACCTCGCAGGCCTGCTCCTCCACGTCGACGTCGACCCCGTCCCCCACCACAACGGCCCTCCCCGACCTCCATCGCGCCCACTGCCCCGTTCCCTACAAACACGCGGTGAGGCCCGGCCTCTCCTCTCTCTGTCTCCATGGCGCCATCACAGGCACACCTTGCTCGCTCATCGCGCCACACCGCCCCTCCCCGTTGCTGCTCCTCTGCCGCCCGGGGCCGCTCTTCGTCGGCCCCTCACTCCGTCTTTCCCCACGCCGGTCGGCCACCGTTGCAGCCCAGGCATGGCCTCGACCCGGCCAACCGCCGCTGGCGCCCCTGGCCTCCCCTCCTCTCTTCCCCGCGCACTTCACAGCGCTTGTCGCTGATGCCGCGGTCACCGCGTCCCTCGTCCACTCCCCCCACGCGCCCCTGCATCCCTGTGTGGCTGCTGCTTGCTGCCACTGCTGCCCACCTCCACTCGCCGGTGGCTGCTGCTGGCCGCCTCCACTGTCGGCGGCTGCGCGCCGCGCCGCCTCTTGCCTGCCCTCCCACAGTCGGGCGGTGGCGCCTGTCACAGCGACTCGCCCCATCGGCGCCTGTGGCCAGAACCTGCGTTTACCGCTATGGCCCCTCGCCAATGACAAGTGGGGCCATACATGAAATGTTAAAAAGGAAATAAAATAAAATGAATTAATAAAATAATTAATTAATTAATTAGTGAATTAATTAACTTAATTAATCTGGTTTAGTTAACCTAATTAACTATTGCTAATTAATTAAACTGTAATTAGATTAGTTAAATCCTAATTAGAGTAAACAGGGTATGACATGCGGGACCCACACGTCAGTTGACCAGTCAACACCTCTGTTGACTGTTGACGTCATGATGACGTCAGCAAACACTATTCTGGATAATGTTAGAATTAAATAGTTAAACAAATCCTAAAAATGATTTAAATCTTTTAAAATCAATATAAAATAAACTGTAGCTTAGATGAAAATACTTTCTACATGAAAGTTGCTCAGAACGACGAGACAAATCCGGATACGCAGCCCGTTCGTCCGCCACACACCCCTAACATATCAAACTCGCAACTTTCCCCCTCCGGCTCCTCTGCCCGAAAACGCGGAACACCGGGGATACTTTCCCGGATGTTTCCCCCCTTTACCGATACCACCTCATACCGCGTTAGGGCACACCCGGCATTAAGCTTTGCTTTGTCATGCATCGTCATGCATATGTTTGCATTGTATTCATTGTTTCTTCCCCCTCTTCTTCCGCTAGACACCGAGACCGACGCCGCTGCTACCCAGTACGACTACGGAGTTGACGACCCCTCTGTCTTGCCAGAGCAACCAGGCAAGCCCCCCCTTTGATCACCAGATATCGCCTATTCTTCTCTATACTGCTTGCATTAGAGTAGTGTAGCATGTTACTGCTTTCAGTTAATCCTATACTGCTGCATAGCCTGTCCTTGCTACTACTGTTGTTACCCTTACCTGTTATCCTACTGCTTAGTATAGGATGCTAGTGTTCCATCAGTGGCCCTACATTCTTATCCGTCTACCATGCTATACTACTGGGCTGTGATCACTTTGGGAGGTGATCACAGGCATATACTATATACTTTACACTATTACATTACCTGTGATACTGTTCGGAGATGGGGATGAAAGGACAGGTGGCTCCATCCCGGTAGAGGTGGGCCTGGGTTCCCGACGGCCCCGATCATTACTTGTGGCGGAGCGACAGGCAGGTTGAGACCACCTAGAGAGAGGTGGGCCTGGCCCGATTCGGCGTTCATGGATACTTAACACGCTTAACGAGATCTTGGTATTTGATCTGAGTCTGCTCTTGCCTATACGCACTAACCAACTCACGCGGAACAGCTTATGGGCACTCGACGTCGTGGTATCACCAAACACTTCGTCGTCACGATCGAAGCGGCGCTACCGGATTGGAACGTAAGCCTGCTCTTGTATTAAGGGGGCTAGTTCTGCTTCCGGCCGCCCTCGCAACATGCAGGTGTGCTATGGGCAATGGGCCCATACCCCTGTGCGCTTAGGTTTAGACCGGCGTGCTGACCTCTCTGTTGTGCCTAGGTGGGGCTGCGATGTGTTGATCTTCCGCGGCCAGGCATGACCCAGAAAAGTGTGTCCGGCCAAATGGGATCAAGCGTGTTGGGTTATGTGGTGCACCCCTACAGGGAAGTTAATCTATTCAAATAGCCGTGATCTTTGGTAACAGGATGACTTGGAGTTGTACCTTGACCTTATGACAACTAGAACTTGATACTTAATAAAACACACCCTTCCAAGTGCCAGATATAACCCGGTGATCGCTCTCTAACAAGGCAATGAGGAGGGGATCGCCGGGTAGGATTATGCTATGCGATGCTACTTGGAGGACTTCAGTCAACTCTCTTCTACATGCTGCAAGACGGAGGCTGCCAGAAGCGTAGTCTTTGATAGGATTTGTTATCCTCCTCTTATTCTGGCATTCTGCAGTTCAGTCCACTGATATGGCCCTTTACACATATACCCATGCATATGTAGTGTAGCTCCTTGCTTGCGAGTACTTTGGATGAGTACTCACGGTTGCCTTGTTCCCCCTTTTCCCCCTTTCTTTACCCGATTGCTGCAACCAGACGATGGAGCCCAGGAGCCAGACGCCACCGTCGACGACGACTCCTACTACACCGGAGGTGCCTACTACTACGTGCAGCCTGCTGACAACGACCAGGAGTAGTTTAGGAGGATCCCAGGCAGGAGGCCTGCGCCTCTTTTGATCTGTATCCCAGTTTGTGCTAGCCAAACTTATGGCAAACTTGTTTATCTTATGTCTGTACTCAGATATTGTTGCTTCCGCTGACTCGTCTATGATCGAGCACTTGTATTCGAGCCCTCGAGGCCCCTGGCTTGTATTATGATGCTTGTATGACTTATTTATGTTTTAGAGTTGTGTTGTGATATCTTCCGTGAGTCCTCGATCTTGATCGTACACGCTTGCATGTATGATCGATTATGCGATTGAATCGGGGGCGTCACAAGTTGGTATCAGAGCCGACTGCCTATAGGAATCCCCTTTCCAACTCCTTGGCCGAAGTCGAGTCTAGACATTGCAAACTTTTACTAACATGGCTGTGTGTCTTACGGGCACACGTTGCCATTGGGTGGTATTAGGATCTTTTATTCTTGATCTATATTCTGGGACTCTGAACTCTCTTCTATTCGGGTTAAATGATTTTGCTAACTCTAATTCTAGGTTCTCTTAATTACTTCCTCCCGGAGAGCCCCTCACTCTAGATGATCGCTTGCTGCACCAGAAGATTCCGAAGATACTCTCCGAGGTTTTCCCGAGACCCTTCTGCCCATCGACTTTACAATCCCCTACCACCGATATACCCTTATGGATAACAACCTACAATTTTCGTTCATACCTTCATCCTCAGTTGCTCTTGTTATTACAAGATGCCCTAAATTGCTCATCGTTGTTCCGAAAATCCTTTAAGATTACTGCCTTGCAGTTCTTTGCCACCTGAACCCCTAAGAATAATTTCTCGCACTTTCCGAGTATCCGCTCATCCCCAGTTGTTCAGGTGTTTCACAAAAGTCTTTGAAATACTATTCAATCCTCCGAAAATCCTTAGCAGCTTTATTGCTCTGCAAATACTTGTCTACTTGCATTATGGATGCTTCCCATATATATGGCAATATTCACTAGTATCTTTTGACACCGTCATTCTGATCCTATTGATTCAACATGTGTGCGAATGCACACAATCATCTATCAACCCTTCTAAATTATCTTTCCGGATCAGACATCATTTTTGAACATGAGCTAGTTCTCGACCAAACTATTTGTCGTCAATTGTGCCTCTGGTCTATCCAACTTATCCATTTTTAATCAGAGTGTTTGCTTCTGATCCCTTGATCGGAAACCATAGTTCTTTTGCATTTGAGCTTTGAATTAGTCAGTTGTTTCTATAGTTTGATCTCCTTGCATTGTTTCTTCCTCTGGTTGAGTACCGATGCTCACATCAGATCCTTTGAGGACCACCGGATCCTTTGTTGGATTTTATCCGATAGCGTCCTGCATATTCAATCACTTTAGAAGTTCTTTCTCCATTGGTAAATCCTATCCTATGATTGACCAACCATGCTCTGCTTTCGAGCTTGTGGTATTTACTATTGAAGTTTGTCGTATATGTTTCCACGATACCCTGACGGGTTGAACCTATGCCTTCTTTAACCCATGTGAAACCGAAAGTTTTCACTAGTCATACTCTTCTTGTATTTTGCCAGATAAAATTTCAACACTGCAACTTCATCAAACGCGAGAAGTGAATGAAACGTTATGCATTGGAGAAGTGGGAGTCGACCTTGAACTTTGTGTTCATGCCCATGGACACGATGTAGATCTTCTCATCAAAGCTTCTTTTAAAATTAATTATTCCCTTGGTATAAGTTCATCTTATATCTGGGATCTGACCTTTTGCAATCGTGGTCCCGACCATGTTCTCCCTTAAGTACAATTTCCTATGCAAGTGTAAGGACTTGTCTTCTGTGGATTGATACACCATTCCAACCTTTACTTTGATCTTTAATCGAGTATTACCCCCTGGTATCTCGAGAATATCACGGAACTACATAACATCTTATGAGTTCTCCATCAAGTACTACATTCTCACTGATTTCAATTTTTTCACGGGCTCTGGGTCATTAAACACTCAAGGACACCGATAACTGAATCGAGTCCGCATCGTGATTAAACAACTATTAGCAATCTTCTTTACTTACGAGTTTGTACTCTATCACGTCATTTCTAGCCTGATCGGCTATATCAGTATCATGCTGATTTTAAACTGTGCTACCTGGTCCTTAATCCTGGAGCACAACCTTCGATGATGAGCTAAGCTTATGTCGATTTCCTCATCTTATCATTCCACTTTGAACAACAAGCTTGATTCCGAGTTGGTGTGGTATCCGTGGTACAAATAATCTTTTGCTGCATCAGTCCTTTTACTTGATGTAGTGGAGGTTCGATTACTTCTTCCTGGAGCCTCTCGACAAAATTTGTCGTGATCATCATCAACATTTTGACTCCTTCCAGGTTTCCAATTGAATTCATGATGAGAAATACCATCCTTGCCCTCGATGAATCTTATTATCATCGACCACTTTATTGCCTTCCCACCAACACAAGCTTGTTCGTGTTTGGTGTTATACCTCCAGTTCCTTGCTATCCAGCAATTGTTCTTCTTTACCTTGGAACAGTACCATCTCTTATGTCATCAATGTTGTGAGAATTTCACCACCTCTTGAGGATTTGTGATACAATGATGCTTCTCGCCATCACCATTCTTTTCATGGTCCCCGTGTTGAGTGAACTCTGTTGCGCAAATTTAATATCTCTAGCAACCCTATTGCTTCAGAGTTATTGGACAATAATTCCAATTTAGTGTGTTGGTTGCTCAATCACCATTCCGACGTTGGTCGTGCAACCCAGCCCATTTTTGGGTGCACCTTTCAACCAATGTTTAATTGTGTATGTTTTCCTCGAGCAAACATCATTATACCATTGGATCTGACAAATGTTATCTCCTTGTTCACATAATTGTGGAAATCCATCTTTTCTTAATCTCGATGAATTGCCGCTAATTCCATTAGCCACCTCCTCATCCTCTCGTTGGTTTACTAACGAACTCTTGTTTTGGCACTCGCTTCCATAGTTCATTTCTCGAGAATTTTACAATGTCATCTCGTCAATTTGTATTACACCTTTTTCTCTCAGGCATCCTGAGTCTGAGGTATTTTGACACCGATCAGATCTGAATCTCGGTTAGATATGATGGTTGGAACATTTTCCAAGAGTCACAACATTGGTCTTTATATGACCCGGTAAGGTGATGTCATGCCAAGCACACCTGGCTGGATGACCTGTTGTTGTAGTTTCCTTATTAGCAAGGTTATCCATTCTTCCATGAGGGAATTGTAAGACTTACTCTACAAGTTGTTCCTGATGGATCCTTCCTGTTTCCAAAGTCCGACCTTTGCTTGAAGACCATGTCAATGCTATCTCGAAGCATGTATGTGGTACTCCTATCTTCAATAAGAACATTTGTAGCAAAATGCTAAATGTTTCTTGATCAATTATCCAAACATCATTGTATGGGTAATGTCATGAGATTTCTCTCCCCTTTCCTGAAGGGTTATCTACTTTATATCCTGCCATGGATATCATGGTCTGCTTGTCCTTGGGAAGGATATGCCCCTGAATTATGTGTTTAAACACATTTTTCTTTCCATTGTTCTGATTAAATCTGGTAATCACCTTTCCTTTCCATTGGATTGCTTAACCCTACTTGTGATCTATATTATATAAGCAGTAGTATTCTTCTGCTTATGTAAACACCTCGGTGTACAATTCTGTCAGCAAGACCCTGTTACTATAGTTGATGACATTTCGGTAACCACCGATGGATGAGAACCTTGCCTATTGGTCCCCCTCGTTCAACGAGCAGGAGAATGGTTCTCTTCGTCCCTCGCCCTTGGTACCGATGTTGTTGCCGACATAACTGGCATGCTATCCTCCGGCATGCCTTGCTTATATGACCGTGCAAGACGTCACCACCCTTCCTACTTTTAACCCACATGGTGGGCCCATAACCCACAGTTCCATAGGATCGAAACCTGACTCTCTGGTACACCCATATCTCTGAATTTATTCCTCACGATTGGCTTCATATGAAGATCACCAACCACCTTCCTAGGGACGATCTAATCTGTATCAGACGCAATACTTATTCTTGTTGCTCTGGACCCCTTTCACACTTTGTTTCAGGCATCAAACGATTGGCTACCCGCTCGAAACTTCTCATGGTAACTACTTACTTTGCTCTCGTTATTTTCTTAAGTTTCCATTTGAGAGTTACTATCCGCCACCTTCCCTGATGTTAGCTAGCAGATAATCAACCTTGCAGAGGTTCGTTCTCCCAGAATACCCCCTTTATTCGTAAGTACGATGGAGTTCCCGAAGAAAGGATGCCTACTCCATCATGATGACCCGAAACAGAGAAATCAAGACATCAACGAAAGGTATTAACTTCTTCGAGAAGAGCAACCCAGACCGAGAAGACCCGCTAGATTCGTTACCAAACCTTTCCCCCTTTCACTACCTCTTAAATCTCGGGACGAGATTTCTTGTAGTGGAGGAGAATTGTGACACCCGGATAATCATGCTACAGTAACCCTCTGTGATTAAACTAATCATGTTGCTAAACAGGGCTTGATCACATTGGAATCATATTTCTTTTCGAACTCCTAATTCAAACTTCAATTAAATTTAAAGTGGAAAATAGAAGTTGTCAAAATTGAAAACTAAAATGTTCATTAAGTAACAAATAATTCTGAAGCAATTATAAAATTATAACTAAACTTAAATGGATTAGTTAGGTGACTCTAACAACCTCAAACTTTGGCAAGCAACAACATTTAATAACCTTTTAATTAATCTAAATTTAATATGAATTAGTATTTCACCCAAACTAGTTTTTGGTGCAAGGATCTGATGCACTGCAACTTATAAGCTAGCTCCCATATTTTATAAATACCATTTAGGTGCTAAACATTTTGCAAACAAAAAAATAAAAATAAATAGAAAACAGTAACTAAACTAAAGCAAAAGAGGATTCCCCCTGGCCCAACTGGGCCTCGACCCACTAGGCCACCAGGCCGCCAGGCCGACCCAGGCCATCCCCTGCCTATACCCCCCACCACGGAAACCCTAACCCCATCCACCCCACTCTCCCCACGCCGCCTCCTCTCTCCGATCTGATCGGGATCCAGAGGAGGCCACCGCCTGAACCGCCGATGCCGCCCGGTGCTGTCCCGCCCCTCGCCGCACGCCTGACGCCGCCCGGAACCCCCTTGCCGGACCACATCGCAGGCATGCTCCTCCACGTCGACGTCGACCCCGTCCCCCTCCACAACGGCCCTCCCCGACCTCCATCGCGCCCACTGCCCCGTTCCCTATAGACACGCGGTGAGGCCCGGCCTCTCCCTCCTCTCTTTCTCCCTCGGTGCGCCACCGCGTGCACACACGCCCGCGCTCGGCTGCGCTCACCCGCGCCCGGCGCCGCGCCCCGGCTCCCCCGTTGCTGCTCCTCTGCCGCCCGGGCCCGCTCTTCGTCGGCCCCTCACTCCGTCTTCCCCCACGCCGGCCGGCCACCGTTGCAGCCCTGGCCATGGCCTCGACCCGGCCAACCGCCGGCGGCGCCCCAGCCTCCTCCTCTCTTCCCACAGACTTCATCTGCTGGGTTGGCGATGTGCGGTCACCGCGCCCTCGTCTGCTCCCCATGCGCCTTACATCCCGTGTGCCACCTGCTTGCTGCCATCGCTGCCCACCTCCACTGCCGGTGGCTTCTGCCCGCCTCCACTCGTCGGCGGCGGCGGCGGCCGCCGCCGCTCTTGCCTCCTCCCACAGCCAGGCAGTGGCGCCGTCGCCGGACTCGCCCCATCGGGCGCCCGTGGCCATAACCCGTTTGCCCGCTATGGCCCCCTGGCCAAATGACAAGTGGGGCCCGCCCCTATGAAACGTTAAAAAAACGAAAATAAAACAAAAATGAATTAATAAAATAATTAATTAATTGATTAGTGAATTAATTAAATTAATTAATCTGGTTTATTTAACCTAATTAACTATTGTTAATTAATTAAACTGTAATTAGATTAGTTAAATCCTAATTAGAGTAAACAGGGTATGACATGCGGGACCCACACGTCAGTTGACCAGTCAACACCTCTGTTGACTGCTGACGTCATGCTGACGTCTTGATGACGTCAGCAAACACTATTCTGGATAATGTTACAATTAAATAGTTAAATAAATCCTAAAAATGATTTAAATCTTTTAAAATTAATATAAAATAAACCGTAGCTCATATCAAAATACTTTCTACATGAAAGTTGCTCAGAACGACGAGACGAATCCGGATACGCAGCCCGTTCGTTCGCCACACACCCCTGGGCTGGGCCTCCGGTTAATAGGTTAGTCCCAAAAATAATATAAAAGTGGAAAATAAAGCCCAATATTGCCTAAAACAGTAGATAAAGTAGCATGGACCAATCAAAAATTATAGATACGTTGGAGACATATCAAGCATCCCCAAGCTTAATTCCTGCTCGTCCTCGAGTAGGTAAATGATAAAAAAAGATAATTTTTTATGCGGAGGGATACTTTGGCATAATTTCAATATAAATCTTCTTACTTGTGATATGAATATTCAGATCCGAAAGATTAAGACAAAAGTTCATATTGACACAAAAATAATAATACTTAAAGCATACTAATCAAAGCAATCATGTCTTCTCAAAATAACATGGCAAAAGAAAGTTCATCCCTACAAAATCATATAGTTAGGCTATGCTTCATTTTCTTCACACAAAGATGTCCCCAACTTCTATACCCCTGATGACAAGCCAAGCAATTGTTTCATACTCAAATAATCTCAAACTTTTTCAACCTTCACGCAATACATGAGCGCGAGCCATGGATATAGCACTATGGGTGGGATAGAATATGATGATGGGATTGTGTGGAGAAGACAAAAAAGGAGAAAGTCTCACATTGACGAGGTTAATCAACGGGCTATGGAGATGCCCATCAATTGATGTCAACATGAGGAGTAGGGATTGCCATGCAACGGATGCACTAGAGCTATAAGTATATGAAAGCTCTACAAAAGAAACTAAGTGGGTGTGCATCCAACTTGCTTGCTCACGAAGACCTAGGGCATTTTGAGGAAGCCCATCATTGGAATATACAAGCCAAGTTCTATAATGAAAAATTCCCACTAGTATATGAAAGTGACAAAATGAGAGACTCTCTATCATGAAGATCTTGGTGCTACTTTGAAGCACAAGTGTGGTAAAAGGATAGTAGCATTGTCCCTTCTCTCTTTTTCTCTCATTTTTTGGGCCTTTCTTTTTTTTGGCCTTGCTTTTTTCTTCTTCTTTTTTTCCTTCCGGAGTCTCATCCCGACTTATGGGGGAATCATAGTCTCCATCATCCTTTCCTCACTTGGGACAATGCTCTAATAATGATGATCATCACACTTTTATTTTTCTTACAACTCAACAATTACAACCTGAACTTAGAACAAAATAAGACTCTATATGAATGCCTCCGGCGGTGTACCGGGATGGTGCAATGAATCAAGAGTGACATGTATGGAAACTAATGCATGGTGGCTTTGCCACGAATACGATGTCAACTACATGATCATGCAATGGCAATATGGCAAAACTAATGTATGTCATAATAATGATGATGGAAGTTGCATGGCAATATATCTTGGAATGGCTATGGAAATTCCATGATAGGTAGGTATGGTGGCTATTTTGAGGAAGATATAAGGAGGCTTATGTGTGAAAGAGCGTATCATATCACGGGGTTTGGATGCACCGGCGAAGTTTGCACCAACTCTCAAGGTGAGAAAGGGCAATGCACGGTATCGAAGAGGCTAGCAAACGCGGAAAAGTAAAAGTGCGTATAATCCATGGACTCAACATTAGTCAAAAGAACTCATATACTTATTGCAAAAATTTAGAAGCCATCAAAAATCAAGTACTACGCATAATGCTCCTAGGGGATATATTGGTAGGAAAAGACCATCGCTCGTCCCCGACCGCCAGTCATAAAGATGCACAAGCCAGGTACACTTCATGTTTCAAATTTGTTACACAACTTTAACCATACGTGCATGCTAGGGACTTGCAAACTTCAACACAAGTATTTCTCAAATTCACAATTATCAACTAGCACGACTTTGATATTATTACCTCCATATCTCAAAACAATTATCAAGCATTAAATTTATCTTAGTATTCGATTCACTCAAAAGAAAGTTTCACATATCTTGAATATCAAGTATATTAACATTAAGAAAATTACCGTGCAATTAACGACTCTAAAAAAATCTAAGTGAAGCATGAGAGTTCATCTATTTCTTCAAAATAAAACTACCACCATGCTCTAAGAGATATAAGTGAAGCACTAGAGCAAATGACAAACTACTCCGAAAGATATAAGTGAAGATCAATGAGTAGTCGGATAATTATGAAACTATGTGAAGACTCTCCCATTTAATAATTTCAGATCTTGGTATTGTATTCAAACAGCAAGCAAAGCTAAATAAAACTACATTGCAAGGATAGCACAACTCATGTGAAGAAGCAAAAACTTAGGCTCAACAGATACTAACCGATAGTTGTTGAAGAAGAAAGGTGGGATGCCTACCGGGGCATCCCCAAGCTTAGATGCTTGAGACTTCTTGAAATATTTTCTTGGGGTGCCTTGGGCATCCCCAAGCTTGAACTTTTGTGTCCCCTTAATTCCTCTCATATCATGGTTTCTCTTTTTATCAAAAGCTTCATTCACAACAAACTCCACAAGAACTCGTGAGATAGGTTAGTATAAACCAATGCAAAACCCTATCATTTCCTACTGTAACAAATCACAAAATTTATTATTCAACATTGCGTACTAAATGCCTCTGCATATTTAATACTCCTATCCTCAAATAGAATCATTAAACAAGCAAACATATGCAAACAATGCAAACATAACAGCAATCTGCCAGAACAGTACAGTCTGTAAAGAATGCAAGATTCATCATACTTCCCTAACTCCAACAATTATGAACTAAAATTCCCACTGTAATAAATTTATCAGAGCTCAATATGCAAAAATATTCAACATTATACCACTCTCTGACTTTTCTAGGGAATTTCTGCAACAGCGGTAAACTTTCTGTTTTCAAACAGCAACATGCATACTAGCAAAATAAGCATGGCAAAGGCTATCCTTGACTTTTTTTTATTGAAACTAAAGATGCAAAACACTAATATTAATAACAGCAAGCAAATACCAACAAAAGAAAAGGACGCTCCAAGAAAAACACATATCATGTGGTGAATAAAAATATAGCTCCAAGTAAACTTACCAATGAACGAAGACGAAAGAGGGGATGCCTTCCGGGGCATCCCCAAGCTTAGGATCTTGGTTGTCCTTTAATATTACCTTGGGGTGCCTTGGGCATCCCCAAGCTTAGGCTATTTCCACTCCTTATTCCATAGTCCATCGAATCTTTACCCAAAACTTGAAAACTTCACAACACAAAACTTAACAGAAAACTCGTGAGCTCCGTTAGCGAAAGAAAATAAAACACCACTTCAAGGTATTGTAATGAACTCATTATTTATTTATATTGGTGTTAAACCTACTGTATTCCAACTTCTCTATGGTTTATAAACTATTTTACTAGCCATAGATTCATCAAAATAAGCAAACAACACAATGAAAACAGAATCTGTCAAAAACAGAACAGTCTGTAGTAATCTGTAACTAACGCAAACTTCTGGAACTCCAAAAATTCTAAAATAAATTGGTAGACCTGAGGAATTTGTATAGTAATCATATGAAAAAAGAATCAACTAAATAGCACTCTCCAGTAAAAGGTTCTAGCTAATTTCGTGAGCGCTAAAGTTTCTGTTTTTTACAGCATGATCATAAAGACTTCACCCAAGTCTTCCCAAAGGTTCTACTTGGCACAAACACTAATTAAAACAAAAAAACCACATCTAAACACAAGCTAGATGTATTATTTATTCCTAAACAGAAACAAAAATCAAGAAACTAAAATAAAATTGGGTTGCCTCCCAACAAGCGCTATCGTTTAACGCCCCTAGCTAGGCATGATGATTTCAATGATGCTCACATAAAAGATAAGAATTGAAACATAAAGAGAGCATCATGAAGAATATGACTAGCACATTTAAGTCTAACCCACTTCCTATGCATAGGGATTTTGTGAACAAACAACTTATGGGAACAAGAATCATCTTGCATAGGAAGGTAAAACAAGCATAACCAGCACCTAAAGCATTCTTTTCATGATCTACTAGCATAGAAAATTTACTACTCTCCACATAAGGAAATTATTCTCGTGAATAGTAGTGGGAGCAAACTCAACAAAATAACTATCATATGATTGAGAATTAAGATCAAGATGACAAGTTTCATGGTTATCATTATTCTTTATAGCATACGTGTCATCACAATAATCATCATAGATAGGAGGCATGCTTTCATCATAGTAATTTGTTCATAAAAGCTTGGGGGGCAAAAAATATCATCTTCATCAAACGTAGCTTCCCCAAGCTTGTGGCTTTGCATATCATTAGCATCATGGATATTCAAAGAATTCATACTAACAACATTGCAATCATGCTCATCATTCATATATTTCATGCCAAGCATTCTATGTAATTCTTCTTCTAGCACTTTGGCACAATTTTCCTTTCCATCATACTCACGGAAGATATCAAAAATATGAAGCGTATGAGACAAACTCAATTCCATTTTTTTGTAGTTTTCTTTTATAAACTATACTAGTGCTAAAACAAGAAACAAAAAGATTCAATTGCAAGATCTAAAGATATACCTTCACTTACCTAGCCTCCCCGGCAACGGCGCCAGAAAAGAGCTTGATGTCAACTACGCAACCTTCTTCTTGTAGACGTTGTTGGGCCTGCAAGTGCACAGGTTTGTAGGACAGTAGCAAATTTCCCTCAAGTGGATGACCTAAGGTTTATCAATCCGTGGGAGGCGTAGGATGAAGATGGTCTCTCTCAAGCAACCCTGCAACCAAATAACAAAGAGTCTCTTGTGTCCCCAACACACCCAATACAATGGTAAATTGTATAGGTGCACTAGTTTGGCGAAGAGATGGTGATACAGGTGCAATATGGATGGTAGATAAGAGTATTTGTAATCTGAAAATGTAAAAACAGCAAGGTAACAAGTGGTAAAAGTGAGCGTAAATGGTATTGCAATGATAGGAAACAAGGCCTAGGGTTCATAATTTCACTAGTGCAAGTTCTCTCAACAATAATAACATAATTGGATCACATAACTGTCCCTCAACATGCAACAAAGAGTCACTCCAAAGCCACTAATAGCGGAGAACAAACGTAGAGATTATGGTAGGGTATGAAACCACCTCAAAGTTATTCTTTCCAATCAATCCGTTGGGCTATTCCTATAAGTGTCACAAACAGCCCTAGAGTTCGTACTAGAATAACACCTTAAGACACAAATCAACCAAAACCCTAATGTCACCTAGATACTCCATTTTCACTTCAAGTATCCGTGGGCATGATTATACGATATGCATCACACAATCTCAGATTTATCCAACCAACATAAAAGTACTTCAAAGAGTGCCCCAAAGTTTCTACCGGATAATCAAGAACGTGTGCCAACCCCTATGCATAGGTTAATGGGCGGAACCCGCAAGTTGGTCACCAAAACATACATCAAGTGGCACATGATATCCCATTGTCACCATAGATAATCACGGCAAGACATACATCAAGTGTTCTCATAAAAGACTCAATCTGATAAGATAACTTCAAAGGGGAAACTCAATTCATCACAAGAGAGTAGAGGGGGAGAAACATCATAAGATCCAACTACAATAGCAAAGCTCGGGATACATCAAGATCGTGCCATAGATGGAACACAAGAGAGAACATGAGAGAGAGAGAGATCAAACACATAGCTACTGGTACATACCCTCAGCCCCGAGGGTGAACTACTCCCTCCTCGTCATGGATAGCGCCGGAATGATGAAGATGGCGACCGGTGATGGGCCCTCCGGCAGGGTGCCGGAACAGGGTCCTGATTGGTTTTTGGTGTCTACAGAGGCTTGCGGCGGCGGAACTCCCGATCTATCTTCTGTTCTGGAAGTTTTAGGGTACGACGGTATATATGGGTGAAAGGAGTACATCGGTGGAGTTACGGGAGCTCCACGAGGCAAGGGGGCGCGCCCGGGGGGTGGGGGAGGGGGGGGGGGGTGGGCGCGCCCTCCACCCTCGTGATCACCTCCCGTATCTTCTGACGTGGATTCGAAGTCCATCAGGTGGGTTTCCTTCCAAAAATAACTTCTCCAGTTGATTTCGTTCCGTTTTGACTCCGTTTGATATTCCTTTTCCTCGAAATACTGAAATAGGCATAAAACATCAAATCTGGGCTGGGCCTCCGGTTAATAGGTTAGTCCCAAAAATAATATAAAAGTGGAAAATAAAGCCTAATATTTCCTAAAACAGTATATAAAGTAGCATGGAGCAATCAAAAATTATAGATACGTTGGAGACGTATCAAATATCACAACACAACTCTAAAAATAAAATACGTCATAGAAGCATCATAATACAAGCCAGGGGCCTCGAGGGCTCGAATACAAGTGCTCGATCATAGATGAGTCAGCGGAAGCAACAATATCTGAGTACTGACATAAGTTAAACAAGTTGCCATAAGATGGCTAGCACAAACTGGGATACATATCGAAATAGGCGCAGGCCTCCTGCCTGGGATCCTCCTAAACTACTCCTGGTCGTCGTCAGCGGCCTGCACGTAGTAGTAGGCACCTCCGGTGTAGTAGGAGTCATCATCAGCGGTGGCGTCTGGCTCCTGGGCTCCAGCATCTGGTTGCGACAACCGAGAAGAACGGAAAGGGGGGGGGGGGGGAAGAGGGAGAAAAGCAACCGTGAGTACTCATCCAAAGTACTCGCAAGTAAGGATCTACACTACATATGCAATATCTGTGTAAAGGGGCAATATCGGTGGACTGAACTGCAGAATGCCATAATAAGAGGGGGATAGCTAGTCCTGTCGAAGAGAACGCTTCTGGCAGCCTCCACCTTGCAGCATGTAGAAGAGAGTAGATGGTAAGTTCACTAAGTATCGTCACATAGCATAATCCTACCCGACGATCCTCCCCTCGTCGCCCTATGTGAGAGTGATCACCGGGTTATATCTGGCACTTGGAAGGGTGTGTTTCATTAAGTATCCTGTTCTAGTTGTCATAAGGTCAAGGTACAACTCCGGGTCGCCTGTTACCGTGGACACGGCTATTCGAATAGATCAACTTCCCTGCAGGGGTGCACCACATTACCCGACACGCTTGATCCCTCTGGCCGGGCACACTTTTCCTTGGTCATTTCCGGCCTCGAAAGATCGACACATCGCAGCCCTACCTAGGCACAACAGAGAGGTCAGCACGCCGGTCTAAATCCTATGCGCGCAGGGGTCTGGGCCCATCGCCCATTGCACACCTGCACGTTGCGTACGCGGCCGGTGAGCAGACCTAGCAACCTCCATTACAAAGGAAGATACATTACGCGGTCCAACCCGGCGCGTGCCGCTCAGTCTCTGACATCAAGAAGGCTTCGGCAGATACCATGACGCCGGTTTCCCATATCTTGTCCCACGTGGCGGTTAGTGCGTATAAGGTCAACGACCCAACTCAGATCAAATACCAAGATCTCGTTAAACGTGTTATTATGAAGTAACAACGGACGCCGACCAGGGCCAGGCCCACCTCTCACCTAGGTGGTCACTACCTGCCCTATCGCTCCGCCACAAAGTTACAGTAGGGGGCCGTCGGGAACCCAGGCCCACCTCTATCGGGATGGAGCCAACTGTCCTTTCAGCACCCACATCGGAATCACTTGCGGGTACTCTACGAGCCGACCTGACTTTACTCACCACATGTTTCATATAATATGTATGTAAGTATATACCCGTGATCACCTCCCGAGTGATCAAGGCCCGGTAGTATAGCATGGCAGACGGACAAGAATGTAGGGCCACTGATGGAATACTAGCATCCTATACTAAGCATTTAGGATTGCATGTAAGGGTAACAACTGTAGCAACGATGACAGGCTATGCAACAGAATAGGATTAACCGAAAGCTGTAGCATGCTACACTACTCTAATGCAAGCAGTAGAGAGAAGGAATAGGCGATATCTGGTGATCAAGGCGGGGTGGGGGGGGGGGCTTGCCTGGTTGCTCTTGCAAGAAGGAAGGGTCGTCAACACTATAGTCGTACTGGGTAGCAGCGGCATCGGTCTCGTGGTCTAGCGAGAGAAGAGGAGGAAGAAACAATAAATATAATGCAAACATATACATGACGATGCATCACATGAAAACGAGCGGTGTTAGGTGTGCCCTAACGCGGCAGTAGGTGATACCGGCGAAGGGGGAAACATCCGAGAAAGTATTCCCGGTGTTCCGTGTTTTTGGACAGATGAACCGGAGGGAAAAAGTTGCATGTTTGCTATGCTACGGACGCGTGGCGGACGAACGGGCTGCGTATTCGGATTCATCTCGTCGTTCTGAGCAACTTTCATGTACAAAGTATTTTTTTCATCCGAGAGGGCGGGGGGCTTTGCCCCTTTTCTTTATTATTTATTTGTTTTGTTTTCTATTTTTGTTCTTTTCCTTTTTCTTTATTTATTTTTTTGTTTTCTAGTTTTAAAATATTTAGACATCCTGTAAAAACATGGTTCCTTCATCATAAATACCTTGGCATTAACTGGCACACTATGAACATTTCAGTTTTAATGTTTGAATTTTTTTGATGTTTGACAAAAATTCAAATTCAAATTTCAACAGTTTTGATCCAACATGAGATTAACAATAGTAACTGAGGTGACGTGGCATTGTTAACGTGTGATTACTGTAGCCTAATTATCTGGGCATCACAATTCTCGTCCACTACAAGAAATCTCGTCCCGAGACTTAAGAGGTAGAGTAAGGGGGAAAAGTCTGGTTGCGAAATTCTAACGGATCTTCTCGGTCGTGGTTGCTCTTCTCGAAGAAGTTAATCCCTTCTGTTGATGTCTTCAATTCTCTATTTCAGGTCATCATGATGAGGTCGACATCGTTTCTTCGAGAACTCCATCGTACTTACGAAAGAATAAAGGGTGAGTACTCCGGGAGAACGAACCTGTGCAAGGTTGACTATCTGGTCGATAACATTGGGGAATGTGGCGGAAAGTAACTCTCGAATTGAAACAAACATCAAGAGTAAAGTAAGGAGGTATCATGGGAAGTTTCAAGCGGTTGGACAATCGTTCGATGTCTGAAACAGGGCATGATAGGGGTTCAGAGCAGCGGGAATCAATATTGGATCTGATACCAGAATAAATCATCTCTAGGAAGGTGACCCATGAACTACATACGGAGTCAAACATGAGGAATAACTTTGGCAATAGGGGTGTACATGAGAGTTAGGTTTCGATCATGTGGAACTGTGGGTTATGGGCCCACCATGTGGGTAAAAAGTAGGAAGGGCGGTGATATCTTGCACGGTTTCGATACCAAGGCATGTCAGAGGGTAGCCTGCTAGTTATATTGGCAACAACGTTGGTACCAAGGGCAAGGGAAGAAGAGAACCATTTTCCTGCTCGTTGAAACGAGGCGGACCAATAGGCAAAGTTCTCGTCCATCGGTGGTTACCAGAATGTTATCAACAGTAGTAACAAGGTCTTACTGACAGTGTTGTACACCAAGGTGGTTACATAAGCAACAGAATTATCACTGCTCAGTTAAGTAGATTACTAGAAAGGTTTAAACAAAACAATGGAAAGGAAACTGCGATTATTAGATTAAATAGAACAATGGAAAGGAAAATGTGCTTCAGGGGTATATCCTTCCCAAGGACAAGCAGAGCATGATATCCATTACATGATATAAGTAGAAAACCTTCTTTGGTAATGGGAGGGAAATTTCATGACATTACCCATACAACGGTGTTTGGATAATTGATAAGGATAATTTAGCATTGTGTTTCAAATGTATTTATTGGAAATCGGAGTACCACAGACATGCTTCGAGATAGCATTTACAGGGTCTTCAAGCTAAGGTCGGACTTTGGATAATCAAAGGATTCATCAGGAACAACTTATAGAATAAGTTTTACAATTTCATCATGGAAGAATGGATAACCTTGCTAACATGGAAACTATGACAATAGGTCCTCCGGCCAGGTGTACTAGGCATGACACCACCTTACCGGGTCATATAACGACCAATGTTATAACTCTTGGAAATATATCCCAACCATCATATCTGACCGAGATTCAGATCTGATTGATGTCCAAATACCTCAGACTCAGGATGCCCGAGAAGAAAAGGTGCAATACAAACTGACGAGATGACATTGTAAAATTCTCGGGAAATGAACTACGGAAGCGAGTTCAGAAACAAGAGTTCATCATTAAACCAAGGAGAGGATGAGGAGGCGGCTGATGGACTCGGCGATAATTTATCGAGATTTCCAACAAGATGGATTTTCACAATTATGTGAACAAGGAGATAACATTTGTCAGTTCAATTGATATAATGGTGTATGTTCGAGGAAAACATACACAATTAAACATTGGTTGAAAAGGTGCACCCGAGATATGGGCTTAGGTAGCATGAACGATGTCACAATGGTGTTTCAATAACCAATGGTCTAAGAATGAACTGTCGACCATTAACTTCAAGCAATAGGGTTGCTAGAACTTTTGGAATTACACCGCACATTTCATTTGTTGGTATTCCGGTGAGCAACAATACAGGGACCAAGAATTGAACTGAGATTGCGAGAAGTATCACTTGAATCAAGAATTCTTAAGAGGTGGTGAAATTCTCACGACATTCTTGACATAAAAGATGGTAATACTTCAAGGTAAAGAAGAACAAATGATGGGTAGCAAGGAACTCAAGGTAGAACACAAAACACGAACAAGTTTGTGTTGGGGGGAAGACAATAAAGTGGTCGATGATAACACAAATCATCGATGCAAGGATGGTATTTCTCATCATGAATTCAACTGATATCCTGGAAAAGCTCGGAATACTGATGATGATCACGACACATTTGTCGAGAGATTTCACAAAGATGTAATCGATCGACGATGACATCAAGTCAAACGAATGATGAAGCGAAAGGTTATTGGAACCACGAGTAGGACACAAACTCGAAATCAAGTTTGTTGTTCAAGAAGAAATAATATGACGAGGAAGATCGATGTTAGATTAGCTCACTAATGTCTACTACGCAACCTATCTTCTTGTAGAAGTTGTTGGGCCTCCAAGTGCAGAGGTTTGTAGGACAGTAGCAAATTTCCCTCAAGTGGATGACCTAAGGTTTATCAATCCGTGGGAGGCGTAGGATGAAGATGGTCTCTCTCAAGCAACCCTGCAACCAAATAACAAAGAGTCTCTTGTGTCCCCAACACACCCAATGCAATGGTAAATTGTATAGGTGCACTAGTTCAGCGAAGAGATGGTGATACAAGTGCAATATGGATGGTAGATATAGGTTTTTGTAATCTCAAAATATATAAACAGCAAGGTAACAAGTGTTAAAGTGAGCGTAAACGGTATTGCAATGCTAGGAAACAAGGCCTAGGGTTCATAGTTTCACTAGTGCAAGTTCTCTCAACAATAATAACATAGTTGGATCATATAAATATCCCTCAACATGCAACAAAGAGTCACTCCAAAGTCACTAATAGCGGAGAACAAACGAAGAGATTATGGTAGGGTAGGGAACCACCTCAAAGTTATTCTTTCCAATCAATCCGTTGGGCTATTCCTATAAGTGCCACAAACAGCCCTAGAGTTCGTACTAGAATAACACCTTAAGACACAAATCAACCAAAACCCTAATGTCACCTAGATACTCCAATGTCACCTCAAGTATCCGTGGGTATGATTATACGATATGCATCACACAGTCTCAGATTCATCTATTCAACCAACACATAGAACCTCAAAGAGTGTCCCAAAGTTTCTATCGGAGAATCAAGACGAAAATGTGTGCCAACCCCTATGCACAAGTTCATGGGCGGAACCCGCAAATTGATCACCAAAACATACATCAAGTGAATCACGTGATATCCCATTGTCACCACAGATATGCACGGCAAGACATACATAAAGTGTTCTAAAATCTTTAAAGACTCAATCCGATAAGATTACTTCAAAGGGAAAACTCAATCCATTACAAGAAAGTAAAGGGGGAGAAGAAACATAAGATCCAACTATAATAGCAAAGCTCGCGATACATCAAGATCGTGCCAAATCAAGAACACGGAGAGAGAGAGAGAGAGAGAGAGAGAGAGAGAGAGAGAGAGAGAGAGAGAGAGAGAGAGAGAGAGAGAGATCAAACACATAGCTACTGGTACATACCCTCAGCCCCGAGGGTGAACTACTCCCTCCTCGTCATGGAGAGCGCTGGGATGATGAAGATGGCCACCAGTGAGGGTTCCCCCCTCCGGCAGGGTGCCGAAACAGGGTCCCGAGAGGTTTTTGGTGGCTACAGAGGCTTGCGTCGGCGGAACTCCCGATCTATTCTCCATTCTGGAAGTTTTAGGATACGTAGGTATATATGGGTGCAGGAAGTACGTCGGTGGAGCTTCGGGGGGCCCACGAGGCAAGGGGCGCGCCCTAGGGGGGTGGGCGCGCCCCCCACCCTCGTGGGCACCTCCCTTCTCTCCTGACGTGGGGTCCAAGTCCATCCGGTAGCTTTCCTTCCAAAAATAACTTCTCCAGCTTGATTTCGCTCCATTTCGACTTCGTTTGATATTCCTTTTCTTCAAACACCAAATAAGCAAAAAACAAAGAAATCTGGGCTGGGCCTCCGGTTAATAGGTTAGTCCCAAAAGTAATATAAAAGTGGAAAATAAAGCCCAATTTTGTCCAAAACAGTAGATAATATAGCATGGAGCAATAAAAAATTATAGATACGTGGGAGACGTATCAAGCATCCCCAAGCTTAATTCCTGCTCGTCCTCGAGTAGGTAAATGATAAAAAAGATAATTTTTGATGTGGAATGCTACTTGGCATAATTTCAATGTAATTCTACTTAATTGTGGTATGAATATTCAGATTCAAAAGATTCAAGACAAAAGTTCATATTGACATAAAAATAATAATACTTCAAGCATACTAACTAAGCAATTATGTCTTCTCAAAATAACATGGCCAAAGAATGTTCATCCCTACAAAATGATATAGTTTAGTCATGCTCCATTTTCGTCACACAAGAATGCTCTCATCATGCACAAACCCGATGACAAGCTAAGCAATTGTTTCATACATTAGTAATCTCAAACCTATAAACTTTCATGCAATATATGAGCGGGAGCCATGGATATAGCACTATGGGTGGAATAGAATATGATGATGGGGGTTATGTGGAGAAGACAAAAAAGGAGAAGATCTCACATCAACGAGGCTAATCAATGGGCTATGGATATGCCCATTGATTGATGTTAATGCGATGAGTAGGGATTGCCATGCAACGGATGCACTAGAGCTACAAATGTATGAATGCTCAACAAAAGAAACTAAGTGGGTGTGCATCCAACTTGCTTGCTCACGAAGACCTAGGACACTTGAGGAGGCCCATTGTTGGAATATACAAGCCAAGTTCTATAATGAAAAATTCCCATTAGTATATGAAAGTGACAAAACAAGAGACTCTCTATCATGAAGATTATGGTGCTACTTTGAAGCACAAGTGTGGCAAAACATAATAGCATTGTCCCTTCTCTCTTTTTCTCTCATTTTTTGGGCCTTCTCTTTTTTTATGGCCTTTCCCTTTTTTTGGGCCTTCTCTTTTTTATGGCCTTTCTCTTTTTTTTCAATTTTTTTTATTTTTTTATTCCTCACTTGGGACAATGCTCTAGAAAATGATGATCATCACACTTCTATTTATTTACAACTCAATGGTTACAACTCGATACTAGAACAACGTATGACTCTATATGAATGCCTCCGGCGGTATACCGGGATATGCAATGATTCAAGAGTGACATGTATGAAAATTATGCATAGTGGCTTTGCCACAAATACGATGTCAACTACATGATCATGGAAAGCAATATGACAATGATGAAGCGTGTCATAATAAACGGAATGGTGGAAAGTTGCATGGCAATATATCTCGGAATGGCTATGGAAATGCCATAATAGGTAGGTATGGTGGCTGTTTTGAGGAAGATATAAGGATGTTTATGTGTGAAAGAGCGTATCATATCACGGGGTTTGGATGCGCCGCCGAAGTTTGCACCAACTCTCAATGTGAGAAAGGGCAATGCACGGTACCGAAGAGGCTAGCAATGATGGAAGGGTTAGAGTGTGTATAATCCACGGACTCAACATTAGTCATAAAGAACTCACATACTTATTGCAAAAATCTACAAGCCATCAAAAACCAAAGCACTACGCGCATGCTCCTAGGGGGATAGATTGGTAGGAAAAGAGCATCGCTCGTCCCCGACCGCCACTCATAAGGAGGACAATCAAAGAACACCTCATGTTTCAAATTTGGTACATAACTTTTACCATACATGCATGCTACGGGACTTGCAAACTTCAACACAAGCATTTCTCAAATTCACAACTACTCAACTAGCACGACTTTGATATTATTACCTCCATATCTCAAAACAATTATCGAGCATCAAACTTCTCTTCGTATTCAACACACTCATAAGAAAGTTATTAATAGTCTTGAATACCTAGCATATTAGGATTATTTAAGAAAATTACCATGCTATTTAAGACTCTCAAAATAATATAAGTGAAGCATGAGAGTGCATCTATTTCTTCAAAATAAAACCACCATTGTGCTCTAAAAGATATAAGTGAAGCACTAGAGCAAACGGCAAACTACTCCGAAAGATATAAGTGAAGATCAATGAGTAGTTGAATAATTATGCAATTATGTGAAGACTCTCCCATTTAATAATTTCAGATCTTTATACTTTATTCAAACAGCAAGCAAAACAAAATAAAATGACATGACGCTCCAAGCAAAACACATACCATGTGGTGAATAAAAATATAGCTCCAAGTAAAGTTACCGATGAATGAAGACGAAAGAGGGGATGCCTGCCGGGCCATCCCCAAGCTTAGACGCTTGGTTATCCTTGAGTATTACCTTGGGGTTCCTTGGGCATCCCCAAGCTTAGGCTCTTTCCACTCTTTATTCCATAGTCCATCGAATCTTTACCCAAAACTTGAAAACTTCACAACACAAAACTTAACAGAAAACTCGTAAGCTCCGTTAGCGAAAGAAAACAAAACACCACTTCAAGTTACTGTAATGAACTCATTCTTTATTTATATTGGTGTTAAACCTACTGTATTCCAACTTATCTATGGTTTGTAAACTATTTTACTAGCCATAGAGTCATCAAAATAAGCAAACAACACAATGAAAACAGAATCTGTCAAAAACATAACAGTCTGTAGTAATCTGTAACTAACGCAAACTTCTGGAACTCCAAAAATTCTAAAATAAATTGGTGGACCTGAGGTATTTGTCTAGTAATCATCCGCAAAAATAATCAACTAAATAGCACTTTCCAGTAAAAAGTTCTAGCTAATCTCGTGAACGCTAAAGTTTCTGTTTTTTACAGCATGATCATAAAGACTTCACCCAAGTCTTCCCAAAGGTTCTACTTGGCACAAACACTAATTAAAACACAAAACCACATCTATATAAGCTAGATGAATTATTTATTACTAAACAGAATCAAAAATTAAGAAACTAAAATATAATTGGTTTGCATCCCAACAAGCGCTATCGTTTAACGCCCCTAGCTAGGCATGATGATTTCAATGATGCTCACAAAAAGATAAGAATTGAAACATAAAGAGTGCATCATGAAGAATATGACTAACACATTTAAGTCTAACCCACTTCCTATGCATAGGGATTTTGTGAGCAAACAACTTATGGGAACAAGAATCAACTAGCATAGGAAGGCAAAACAAGCATAACTTCAAGATTTTAAGCGCATAGAAAGGAAACTTGATATTATTGCAATTCCTACAAGCATATACTCCTCCGTCATAATAATTTTTAGTAGCATCATGAATGAATTCAACAATATAACCAGCACCTAAAGCATTCTTTTCATGATCTACAAGTATAGAAAATTTACTACTCTCAACATAAGCAAAATTCTTCTCATTCGGGATAGTGGGAGTATCATAAGAGACTTGAATACTATAAATTGTTTCCACATTGAAAGAGTAATGTTCAGAAAAAAGGGACATAATCATGACAAGTTTCATAAATATAATCATCACTACTTTTTATATCATAAGTTTTATCATAGTAATCATCATAAGTAGCAACTTTGTTCTCATCATAATCGATTGAAACCTCTTCCGAAATAGTGGATACATCACTAAATAAAGTCATGACCTCTCCAAATCCACTTTCATAATTATCACAATAAGATTCAACATCCTCCAATATTGTGGGATCACTACTTCCTGAAGTTGACACTCTTCCAAACCCACTTTCATAAATATAATCATCATAAGTAGGAAGCATGCTATCATTATTATAAATTTGCATATCAAAACTTGGGAGACTAAAAATATCATCTTCATTAAACGTAGCATCCCCAAGCTTGGGACAAACATTAATTGCAGCAAATATATTCTCAAAAACATCATCTTCATCAAACATAGCATCCCCAAGCTTGGGCCTTTTCATATCATAAGCATAATCACTCTCATCATTAATAGTATGGATAGCACCAATAGTATAGCAAACATTATTATCATATTCTTCCAAGCAAGTGCCAAAAAGATTTTCAAAATCATCAGAAGTATCATTATCTTCCCAATCATAATCATCACAACAAGCAATAGGCATAACGAGATCATCATCAAGTGCATCATCTTCCATAATTATTTTTGATTCGTTTTCATGAGGCACAACAATAATAGGATCAATATTATTTGGGAGAGATACCTTTTTACCTCTCTTCCTTTTTCTTTTCTTCTTCTTCACCACATCATGTGTGGGTTCAATCCTCCTTTTGGAGCTCCTTAATAATGAGATTGGTTGAATAGAAGGCTCCTCCTCGTTACATGATTCATCATTAGAAATAATAGGAGGATATTGGGAAGTCTCTTCCCTTTCATTAGTATTTTCTTCATTATCTATTTTCTTTATTTTCTTTATGTAATTGGCAATATAAGGATTTTCAATGCAATTCACCGCACAATACATATAAATTTCCTCTAGATTAAAATGAAGAACTCTATCAAGGGAAAATTTTGGAATATCTTCAGTTATACGTTTCATTTCTTCATGACCCAAGAGCAATCTAACTTCATTATGATGTGCAAGGGAAATCAAGTCATCACAATTTTTGGACACGATACGATCATGAAACAATTTGCATTGGGTACTGAAATGATCATGTTCATTGCGAAGTTCACAAGTACGGCTAAGAAAATTTAAATTTTCAGCACAATCATCTAGCCATTCTTGCAACTATTTAGTTTCTAAAAGCTTATGCCTCTTGCAATATCTATCTTCCTTATTTGGTGTGTACTTGCAAACCCAATGTACTCCACAAAAATTGACATGTTTATAGGAGACATTTTCATCATAACTAGTGCAATCATCATTAGTACTATGGATATTCAAGGAGTTCATACTAACAACATTGCAATCATGCTCATCGTTCAAATATTTAGAGCCAAACATTTTAATGCATTCTTCTTCTAACACTTTGGCACAATTTTCCTTTCCATCATACTCACGAAAGATATTAAAAAGATGAAGTGTGTGAGGTAAACTCAATTCCATTTTAATTCTTCTTCCATTTTTTGTAACTAAACTAGTGCTAAAACAAGAAACAAAAAGATTCAATTGCAATATCTAAAGATATACCTTCAAGCACTCACCTCCCAGGCAACGGCGCCAGAAAAAGCTTGATGTCTACTATGCAATATTCTTCTTGTAGACGTTGTTGGGCCTCCAAGTGCAGAGGTTTGTAGGACAGTAGCAAATTTCCCTCAAGTGGATGACCTAAGTTTTTATCAATCCGTGGGAGGCGTAGGATGAAGATGGTCTCTCTCAAGCAACCCTGCAACCAAATAACAAAGAGTCTCTTGTGTCCCCAACACACCCAATACAATGGTAAATTGTATAGGTGCACTAGTTCGGCAAAGAGATGGAGATACAAGTGCAATACGGATGGTAGATATAGGTTTTTGTAATCTGAAAATATAAAAACAGTAAGGTAACAAGTGGAGCGTAAACGGTATTGCAATGCAAGGAAACAAGGCCTAGGGTTCATACTTTCACTAGTGCAAGCTCTCTCAACAATAATAACATAGTTGGATCATATAACTATCCCTCAACATGCAACAAAGAGTCACTCCAAAGTCACTAATAGCGGAGAACAAACGAAGAGATTATGGTAGGGTACGGAACCACCTCAAAGTTATTCTTTACAATCAATCCATTGGGCTATTCCTATAAGTGCCACAAACAGCCCTAGAGTTCGTACTAGAATAACACCTTAAGACACAAATCAACCAAAACCCTAATGTCACCTAGATACTCCAATGTCACCTCAAGTATCCGTTGTATGATTATACGATATGCATCACACAATCTCAGATTCATCTATTCAACCAACACATAGAACCTCAAAGAGTGTCCCAAAGTTTCTACCGGAGAATCAAGACGAAAATGTGTGCCAACCCCTATGCATAAGTTCATGGGCGGAACCCGCAAGTTGATCACCAAAACATACATTAAGTGAATAACGTGATATCCCATTGTCACCACAGATACGCACGGCAAGACATACATCAAGTGTTCTCAAATCTTTAAAGACTCAATTCGATAAGATTACTTCAAAGGGAAAACTCAATCCCTTACAAGAGATCGTAAAGGGGGAAAAGAAACATAACATCCAACTATAATAGCAAAGCTCGCTATACATCAAGATCGTGCCAAATCAAGAACCCGAGAGAGAGAGAGAGAGAGAGAGAGAGAGAGAGAGAGAGAGATCAAACACATAGCTACTGGTACATACCCTCAGCCCCGAGGGTGAACTACTCCCTCCTCGTCATGGAGAGTGCCGGGATGATGAAGATGGCCACCGGTGAGGGTTCCCCCCTCCGGCAGGGTGCCAAAACAGGGTCCCGAGAGGTTTTTGGTGGCTACAGAGGCTTGCGGTGGCGGAACTCCCGATCTATTCTCCATTCTAGAAGTTTTAGGATACGTAGGTATATATGGGTGCAGGAAGTACGTCGGTGGAGCTTCGGGGGCCCCACGAGGCAGGGGGGCGCGCCCTAGGGGGGTGGACGCGCCCCCCACCCTTGTGGGCACCTCCCTTATCTCCTGACGTGGGGTCCAAGTCCATCCGGTAGATTTCCTTCCAAAAATAACTTCTCCAGTTGATTTCTTTCCGTTTCGACTTTGTTTTTATTTTCTTCGAAACACTGAAATAAGCAAAAAAATAGCAAATCTGGGTTGGGCCTCCGGTTAATAGGTTAGTCCCAAAAGTAATATAAAAGTGGAAAATAAAGCCCAATATTGTCCAAAACAGTAGATAATATAGCATGGAGCAATCAAAAATTATAGATACGTTGGAGATGTATCACTCAACGTCGAAATTTGTGCTCCGGGAAGAAGGACCAGGTAGCACAGTTAAAATTAGCACGGCAATGATGTATGTGATCAGGCTAGGAATGACATGATGGAGTATTAAATTTGTAAGTAGTGAAGGGTTCAAATACTTGTTAAATCGCAACGCGAACTCGATTCCGTTATCGTTGTCTTTTAGTGTTTAATAACTCAGAGCCCGTGAAAATTTTGGATCAGTGAGAATGCAGTACTTGATGAAGAACTCATAAGAAGTTATGCAGTTCCGTCATAATCTCGAGATACCAGGGGGTAATACTCGATGACAGATCAAAGTAGAGGTTGGACTGGGGTATTGCTCTGCAGAAGACAAGTGCTTAAACTAGCACGAGAAATGGTATTTAAAGGAGAACATGGTCGGAATCACGATTGCAAAAAGGCCAGATCCCAGATATAATATGAACTTATACCAAGGGAATAATTAATTTAAGAGAAGCTTTAATGATAAGATCTACATCGTTTCAATGGGCATGAACACAAGTTCAAGGTCGACTCCCACTTCTGCAATGCATGACCATTCGTTCACTTCTCTAATAAAAATGATTTTAGTGTCAAAACGTACCCGGTGAATTACCAGAGGAGTATGACCCGTGAAAACCTTCGGGTTCGCACAGATTAGGGAAGGCATAGGTTCAACCCATCGGGGCATCTTAGAACATATACCATGAACTTTAGGATCAATTAACTCATGCTCGAAGCAGAGCATGGTTGACAAAGGCATAGGATATAATTTGCCGAAGTCAAAAGACACAGTTTAGCAAAGGCATTATGTATCAGGGGAGAAACTCTCAAGGTTGTTGGATATGAAGGACAGTGTCGGATAATAACCAAGCAATTGGTCTCGCGGACCACAAGGAACCTGATATGA
This sequence comes from Aegilops longissima, assembly GCA_021605205.1. Taxonomy (NCBI): domain Eukaryota; kingdom Viridiplantae; phylum Streptophyta; class Magnoliopsida; order Poales; family Poaceae; genus Aegilops; species Aegilops longissima. The sequence goes on along the minus strand of CM038682.1, from coordinate 148,324,918 downwards.
GTATCGATACTCAATCAGAAGGAAAAAAGAATGCAAAGGTATCAGATTATAGAAACAACTGACTAATTCAAAGATCAAATGCAAAGGAATTATCATTCCAAATCAAGGGACCAGAAGCCAATGTTCTGATTAAGAATGGATAAGTTGAATAGACTTAGGGGTACACTCGACGACAATTTGATTGGTCGATTACCCGCTCATGTTCAAAATGACATCTGAGCCAAAAACAAAATATAAAAGGGTCAACCGATGATTGCGTGCATTCGCACTCATGTTGAACCAATAGGATCAAATCACGGTGTCAAAGGATGCTAATGAATATCGCTAGTCATATGGAATTAACCATATTGTAAGAAGGTAAGGAAGATCAGGAGCAATAGGCTACCGAGGATTTCGGAAGATCGAATAGCATTTCAAAGAATTTTGTGAAACACATGATCAACTGGGGATGAACGAATCCTCGATAAGTGTGAGGAATTATTTGCAGGTGTACTCATGCTGAAAAGAGCTAACAGTAGGCACAAAGGATTCTCGAGATATTGGAAAATATTCCGTGGTATCTATTAATAACAAGAGCAACTTCGAATGAAGGTATGAACGGAGAGTGTATGTATTTATCCATAGTGATATATCGGTGATAGGGAATTGCAAAAACGACAGGCACAAAGTCTCGACAGAACATCGTAGAGTATCTTCCGAATCTTCTGGTGTAGCAGGCGATCATCTGTAATAAGGGGGCTCTGCGGGTGGATGTGATCACGAGATCCTAATGTTAGAGTTGGTAATTTCATTTTAACCCGAATAGAAGAGAGATCAGAGTCCCAGAGTATAGATGAGGAGTAAAGGATCCTAATACCACCCAATGTCGACGTGGGCCCGTAAGCCACACAACCATGTTAGTAAAACTTTTGCAATGACTAGACTCGACTTCGGCCAACGAGTTGGGAAGGGGGATTCCTACAGCCAGTCAGATCTGATACCAACTTGTAACGCCCCCGATTCAATCGTACACTAATCATACACGCAAACATGTATGATCAAGATCAGGGACTCACGGGAAGATATCACAACACAACTCTAAAAATAAAATAAGTCAAACAAGCATCATAATACAAGTCAGGGGCCTCGAGGGCTCGAATACAAGTGCTCGATCATAGACGAGTCAGCGGAAGCAACAATATCTGACTACAGACATAAGTTAAACAAGTTCCAATAAGATGGCCAGCACAAACTGGGATACATATCGAAAGAGGCGCATGCCTCCTGCCTGGGATCCTCCTAAACTATTCCTGGTCGTCATCAGCGGCCTGCACATAGTAGTAGGCACCTCCGGTGTAGTAGGAGTCATCGTCGACGGTGGCGTCTAGCTCCTGGGCTTCAGCATCTGGTTGCGACAACCGAGAAGAAAGGAAAGGGGGGAAAGAGGGAGAAAAGCAACCATGAGTACTCATCCAAAGTACTCGCAAGCAAGGATCTACACTACATATGCATGGGTACCTGTGTAAAGGGGCACTACTAGGGCAAACCCTAGTAGTAGCGCGGGTTTTGAGGCTATCAAGCAGCTGGCACCAGCGCTACCAATAAGGCGCTTCATAGCTAATCGTTAGTAGTAGCGCTGTCTGCATTCAAGACTACTACTATTGACTATATCAGCAGCGCATTTCCGGAGCGCGCTACTATTAGTTAGCTGTAGCAATTTCGGGGTCCCGCGCCACTGTTATATCTTTCACCATTTCCCCATTCCAGCTTCAATAAACTGCAATTTTCAGATACTAGGTACTACTAGATATCAATTTCATAACGCATTATAGGTACTAGGCAGTACTCCCTCGATTCCAAATTACTCGTCGTGGTTTTAGTTCATATTTGGAACCGATGGAGTACTGGATAACAATTTTATATATACTCAACATGCATCCTCAAGCAGTACAAGGTGACATCAACGACGATCATCATATTTAGTTCTAAATGATATCGACGACGATCATCATATGTAGTTCTACATGATATCGGCGACGATCATCATATGTAGTTCTAGATGATATAGCCACACACAAATATGTAGTTCTAGATGATACCGACGACGATCATCATCCTCAAGCCTGGGTGGTGGGTGTTCCTGATAGTAATTAGGATGGCCTGTCCAACATTAAGTCTAGATTTCTACACTATCAAAAGAAACAGTACTACGCATTTGTACTAATTAATCATGAATTCTACTAATAAGTATATATGGATTATCTACACTATTAATAGTTCCTTGGATTCTACACTAATAAGCATGTGATCAGACTCTACACTAAAGCATATCATCGACTAGATTCCACAAAGCATATCATTGGACTCTACACTAAGCATATCATCGGATTCACTAAGCATATCATCGGATAATTTGCATGTGTAAGTATAACAATAAAGCATATATATATCATCAAATTAATACTGTTAGGATGTATAACATACCATTTCATGCCGATCGACCATGGTACTTGTCAGGCGGGTAACGAATGGCACCCCGACAAAGTCATCACGTGGCGGAATTATGTCCCATAGGTTGCACACCTCCTCCTCGCTCAGCCTCATTCTTTGAGCTACGATGGCTTCATGAAGTGGGTCCTCATCATCTTCATCGAGTGGGTCCTCATTATCTTCATCATCTTCGTCATCTTCATCATCTTCCACCAGGTTGAGATAAATGACAGCCAGCTTGGGTATTTCGCTCAAGGAGAAGCTGATCAATCGACCACCAAGAAGACGCATGCGGCGAGGAACGGGCCCATCGATCTCCTCCAATCTGCGACATATTGCGTCCTTTCTCGACCTCCATAGTGTACGGCCCCCAGGAGCCTCAAATGTCACAGTGTCTCCTGTCAGCTTGTTGAATTTCAACCTCACATTGCATGGGACGATCTGTGTAAGAACACCAAAATGACACAATGCAGTAATGCCAACACTAAAAATAAAATAGTTGTTACATTTCATCTAATTTCTTACCGCCGCATGACGAAAACTCAGCTGGAAGTAGATGCCGAACAGCTTGCCAGTTGCAAGGCTGCTGGTGCACCTTGACTTGTACAGTCGACATAGTGGTGGTGGTGGTGGCGCTATTTCCCCAAAGCAATATGCGCAAAGGATTAACGATTCACTTCATAGGAAAGCATTTCGGTGGCACCTACTGCCTAAGATAATTTATTAAAAAACAAGTGGAAAATTTATCTAAATTGGCACCTACATTTTGCCAAAATATAACTTATTACAAAAAAACAAAAGCATCTACCTATCCATGTACAGAAAAAATAACAATAAAATGGTGCATACTAAATCAACTAGCATACTAAATCCACTAGCATACTAAATCCACTAGCATACTAAATCAACTAATTCAAAATGTTCTAAATCAACTAAATCAACTAGCCTACTAAATCAACTAAATCAACTAAATGAAAATGTTCTAAATCAACTAAATCAACTAGCATACTAAATCAACTGAATCATATCAACTAAATCAAAATGTTGCATATAAACTAGCCTACTAAATCAAAATGTAGCAGGGAGGAGGCAGAAGGAGGGGCGACTCGAGGAGGGAGAAGAGAGTAGGACGGAGGAGGAAGGCGGAGCGAGGAGGGGCCGGCCGGCGGCGAGTGGAGGGAGGACGGAGGAGGAGGCCGGTACGGAGTCCAGCGAGGAGGATGAGGTGACGGCGGCGCAGATCGGAGGAGGGGCGACGGGGGAGGACCAGCGGCGCGGGGGGTTGAGGGGGAGATCGAGTGATTGTGTGTGTGAGTGTGATCTGGATCGGATAGGTGAGGGGGGAGATGGAATGGCTTAGCAGTAGCGCGCTATAGCAAAATGCGCTACTGCTAAACGACCTATCAGTAGCGCCTTTCGCCGAGAACGCGGTACTGCTATTTGTCAGTATGTAAAAATAGACATACACATAAAAAATACATTGATCATCAATGGTGTTTTTGTGTACAATCTGATTTGTCAATAGGAATCCTCGCCGGTTGGTTTAAGAACCGCCGAGGATTCCTATTGCGGCCACCGATCGTACATATAGAGTTCAATGAAGACCAAGTGCTTGTGAAAGTTGTAGAAGTAACATATTTAAGATGGTACAAACTCTCTTCGCGGAGCGAGGTGGGACTAAATTTTTGTAGTAAACTTAGCAGTAGCGATTATTGCGTAAATGCGCTACTGCTACGACCCGTAGTAGTAGCGCTCTTTATGTTAACGCGTTGCTGCTATAACGGGCCTCGCGGCGGCGTCGTGGGAATTTTAGCAGTAGCGCGTCTTAGAGTGTGCGCGCTACTGATAAACTTGTTTCAGCAGCGAGTTTTGCGCGCACGCGCTACTACTACTTAGCAGCAGCGCCTAATTTTAAAGCGCGCTGCTGGTAAGATTCTGTGTATAGGCTTTTCCCTAGTAGTGGGGCAATATCGGTGGACTGAACTACAGAATGCCAGAATAAGAGGGGGATAGCTAGTCCTGTCGACGACTACGCTTCTGTCAGGCTCCATCTTGCAGCATGTAGAAGAGAGTAGATGGTAAGTTCACCAAGTATCGTCGCATAGCATAATCCTACTCGGCGATCCTCCCCTCGTCACCCTGTGTGAGAGTGATCACCGGGTTATATCTGGCACTTGGAAGGGTGTGTTTTATTAAGTATCCGGTTCTAGTTGTCATAAGGTCAAGGTACAACTCGAGGTCGCCTGTTACCGTGGACCCGGCTATTCGAATAGATCAACTTCCCTGCAGAGGTGCACCACATTACCCGACACGCTCGATCCCTCTGGCCGGGCACACTTTCCTGGGTATGTTCGGCCTCGGAAGATCAACACGTGCAGCCCTACCTAGGCACAACAGAGAGGTCAGCACGCCGGTCTAAATCCTATGCGCGCAGGGGTCTAGGCCCATAGCCCATTTGCAGACCTGCATGTTGCGTACGCGGCCGGTGAGCAGACCAAGCAACCTCCATTACATTGGAAGTTCCGTTACGCGGTCCAACCCGGCCCGCGCCGCTCAGTCGCTGACGTCAAGAAGGCTTTGGCTGATACCACGACGCCGGTTGCCCATATCTTGTACCACGTGGCGGTTAGTGCGTATAAGGTCAACGACCCAACTCCGATCAAATACCAAGATCTTGTTAAGCGTGTTATTATGAAGTAACCGCGGACGCCGACCAGGGCCAGGCCCACCTCTCACCTTGGTGGTCACAACCTTCCCTGTCGCTCCGCCACAAAGTAATAGTAGGGGGCCGTCGGGAACCCAGGCCCACCTCTATCGGGATGGAGCCACCTGTCCTTTCAGCCCCCACATCGGAATCACTTGCGGGTACTCTACGAGCCGACCCGACTTTACTCACCACATGTATCATATAATATGTATGTAAGTATATACCCGTGATCACCTCCCGACTGATCACGGCCCGGTAGTATAGCATGGCGCATTTGACAATAATGTAGGGCCATCGATGGAATACTAGCATCCTATACTAACATTTAGGATTGCGTAAGGGTAACAACTGTAGCAACAATGACAAAGGCTATGCAGCAGAATAGGATTAACCGAAAGCAGAATATGCTAGACTACTCTAATGCAAGCGAGAGAGAAGGAATAGGCGATATCCGTGATCAAGGGGGGTGGGGGCTTGCCTGGTTGCATGTTTTCTATGCTAGGGCGCGTGGCATTTAACGGCTACGATTCAGATTCGTCTCATCGTTTTAACCAACTTTCATGTACAAATTATTTTCATCCGAGTTACGGATTATTTTATATTAATTTTCAAAGTTTTAATCAATTTCTAAATTATTGTTATTAAATTAATTCCAAAATAGCATTACTACATCATCATGATGTCAGCATGACGTCAGCAGTTAACAAAGGTGTTGACCTGGTCGCTGACGTGTGGGGTCTGCATGTCATTGACTGTTCAAGTTAATTAGGGTTTAATTAAGCATGGTTAATTAAGTTTAACTAGAGTAGATTAATTAAGTTAATTAATTTATCAATTAATTAATTAATTTTTTATCTTTTTTTTAAACGTTGCAGGGGCGTGGGCCCCTCATGTCGTTGGCCCTAGTGGCCTTAGTGGGTTCGGCCGCTAGCGGGTGCTGGGCGCTGCGGGCGCTACCGCAATGGGCGCAGCCCAGCAGAGTGATGCAGGGCGCCGGTGGCGACGGCGCCGGCCAGGCGGCCGGTGAGCAGCTGCGGAGGGGTGGAGCGGTTGGGGACGGCATTCTCGGCAGCGGACGGCGCGATGCGTGCCCGCGCGGTGAGGCGGAGGCCACGACAGAGCGGGACGAGGGGAGCAGGGGGGCCCGGGGCAGCAGCGGGTGGGGCGAGGGCTTCACGGCGGTCGCCGGAGATGGACGCCGATGGGAGGGCAGCGGCGGGCGCTGGCATAGATGGTCGCGGTGGTGGTGAGAGAAGGCGAGGATGGCCGGAGCGACGGAGTGGGGAGGCGACGTCAGCGCGCCCCAAGGGCGCAGTGGGGGCCGCCACGGGCGCGGCCGGCGGAGTTGGCCTGTGCGGGCGTGGCCGGAGCAAAGCACGGGTGGAGGTCAGGGGGCCGCGGGAGAGGAGGCAGCGGGCGCGTGGCGCACGAACTTGTGAGCTTTGGCGCGACCAGGAGCAGGGCCCGGCGACGCGGTTGTGCACGGGCGGGCGCGAGCACGAGCTCGGCCATTGGGGCTAACGGAGGAGAAGGAGGAGCTCACGGGGGTTCGTAGGGGACTGGGCAGCGGGGCGCGGGGAGGAGGACGGGGACGACGTGCGATGGGGAGGCGGTCCGGCGAGGAGGTCCGGCGTCGAGCGGCGGGGCGGCGTCGGGCATCGAGGGCGCGGGATCGATCCCGATCCAGATCGGATCGGGAAGGGGGAGTGGTGACGTGGGGGGTGGGAGCGAGTGTGCAGGGGTTAGGGTTTCAAGAGGTTAAGGTGGGATGGGGTGGGCCTCCTGGTGGCTTAGATGCCCAGATGGGTCATTCGGCCCAGGGAGAGGGCGGTGGGCTTTGCCCCTTTTCTTTATCTTTTTATTTGTTTTGTTTTCTGTTTTTGTTCTTTTCCTTTTTCTTTATTTTCTTTTTTTGTTTTCTCGTTTTAAAATATTTAGACATCCTGTAAAAACATGGTTCCTTCATCATAAATACCTAGGCATTAATTGGCACACTACGAACATTTTAGTTTTAATGTTTGAAAAATTTTAATGTTTGGCAAAAATTTAAATTTGAATTTGAACAGTTTTGATCCAACGCGAGATTAACAACAGTAACCAAGGTGACGTGGCATCGTTAACGTGGGATTACTGTAGCCTAATAATCCGGGCATCACAGTCCCTCGCCTTGCTAGTTGAGAGGAGCTCGCACCGGTTTACAAGCCCCGCCACGGCTACCGTGTCGAGCTCCTCTCTAAGCAGGCCTTTGTGAGCCTATTGCAAGTCTTCTGCCCTGTGGGGCCTATAGGGCCATACGGGCCTGCATCCTGGCCCAACTAGAGAATGGATTTCTAGTCATATGCAAGCCGTGCCAGCCCAGTAGGTGGTCTATTTTTGCTTGATTCCAAAAAAAATAAAAAAAATCCTTTAGTCCCGGTTGGTGTTACCAACCGGGACTAAAGGTCACCCAGACCATGGCACGCCTCATGTCACGTGGTGGTTCTTTAGTGGCGGTTCGTGTTGAACCGGTACTAAAGGGAGGGGGGTGGCTTTAGTCCCCACACTTTAGTGCCGGTTGCAGAACCGGCACAAAAGGACCTTACGAACCGGTGTTAAAGCCCGGTTCTGCATTAGTGTTAATGTTAAAGGCTATATGAAAACTGATGGAACAAAAATCCTACATGAAACACACAAGGAGCCCAAGTTTGGAACAACTGATAGCAACACTACTAATAAATAATCAGGGACTAAAGGACCTAAAGGGCCTTTACTTTTTGACGAAAAGAGGGCCCTAGGTATTTCATTGATTAATTAGGATGTAAAACATAAAAAGGCATTAAACCAAGGAAAAAGGTCTAGAACTGGCTTCCAAAATATACAGCCAGCGGCAAGCAGGAAAACCGGGCACCCTCAAGGTGGCTCAAACAATCTGTTGAGCAGGCTTAAGCTAGCCGCCGACCAACATCTTGCCTCATCCATGATTCACCCATGAGCTATCGGACAGTGCAAGTGGTTCCATTGAAGAAACGGTTGTTGCGTTCTTTCCATAGAATCCTGGAGACCAAGCATATGGCCGACTTCCAAACTTTCTTCTTATCAACTGGGAGCGAGTTAAGCTGCTTCATCCAGTTGGATTTCAGAGAATGGCATGGCTGGGTCATGATCACCAATGGCGCCATGAAGAGGAAGGGGCCTCCAATTTTGCTGATGGTGAAAGATTGAACCAAGTCTATAGACGATATAACCCCCACCCCTCGTCATCCCCCGTGGGCGACCGGCCGCAGCACCGTCTCCCTCCTCAAGAACCTTCCCGCACCCCCTCTCCCCTCGCCGTCGCCGGTGCCGGCGCCAGCGGCCCGCTGCTTTTCCCCTCCTAGAGATGCTCTTGTGTAGGGGGTGAGCGGATCTGGGTGGTGCTTCCAGGCGGCGACGGTACGGCTAGGCGGCGTGCCATTGGCGGCGAAGCTATGCGGGGGCACGGGTTGGTGGCGCCCGCTCGGCCCAGATCTGGCCCCTTTGGGCCCCATCTGGGCTGGTGCTGGCCGGCGGCTTCTTTGTCGGCGGCGTAGCCCCCTGGAGGTGGAGATGGGGCTCGGGAGTTTGGGTGATGGCGGCATTGTTGCCGGCTTGCTATTGTGTGGCGGCCGAGGCTTTGTGTTCCCAATCTGGGCCCAGCCGGGCTTGGGAGGCGTGGTGTGCCCCTGCTGCCACGCCAGGTCGGCTACCGCGACGGCACTGGAGGACCTCCCGCACGACGGCGGTGGATGCAGTTCCCTCCCACGAGGCTCGATGTTGCCCCCCGTTTCCTTGCGCTCCCATCTCCGCCCTATAGGCCTCACAATGGTGACCACAGTGAGACAACGAGGGTGGCATCAAGACTATGGTGGAGCATGGTGGTGGGTGGCAAGTTTGATGGATGGCTCCGGAGCGGCTGGGTAGTGGGGTTCTGGGGTTGGGAGAAATCCCTGACGGCTCGTCTGGCACCGACGCGGTAACGCATGCGGGTGCCGCCATTCCTTCCTGAAGGACATGTTCGGGAAACAGCGTCATCATCTTCGTACTCCTTCTTGAAGGTGTTGCTTGGTACGCGGCATTTCGGAGTGCTAGGAGTGTAGTTGGACGACTCCGGAAGGCGCAGCGGTGGCGGGTCATTCGCGTTTCCGAGAGCTAGGAGTGTGGTTGTCTTTCTATTTATTTGGACCTTGATGTGTTGTTGGCCCCAGCAGATGTTATGTGTAGTTGCTATATTAATATAGCGGGGCGCAAGCCTGTTTCGAGGTTGCTGATGGTAGCCGTGCGCTTGGCGTAGGTCCTTTACTAATACGTAATTTTGTTAACTCTATGGAAATTTTACAGCATGGTAAATACATATATGTATCGCAGAGCTATGTGCAAGTTTCAGGATGCAGCTGTGAGAGCATTCGATCTACACCTGACTGCAAAGAAACTTGCATGATTTCATATAAAAAACTAATCCAAATATATCCAATAGGTGTTTGCGAACAGTTAAGTAAATGGTAAACGAAGACAGGCATTTATCTGATTTAATTAGGAAACACATTAAATTTGTACTCTAAAAATTCTTACTCCCTCCGTCTCAGTTTACAAGTCCTATGCGTATACCTAGGTTGCCAATTTTATAACCTTAATATAAATTATATAACACAAAAATTATACCTTTTAAAAATAGAACATCTGAACTTTATATTGATATATTTTTTGTAATATATGACTTGTATTAGGTTGGTCAAATTGACGACCTATGGGTACGCACACGCCCTGTAAACTGAGAGAGAGGGAGTACTGTAAGTTTCAGGTTGAATGATCCTGTAATGAGCTGGTACAGAAAACATGTAATGCGCTCCATTAATATAGAGAAATCTGCTGCCTACAGGAAAACATTTATAACTCTGTCAGGAAGTTCATCAAACAATGTCGGTGCTATACAGTTTAATATACTTCACAATCAACAAAATGAAGCCAATTTCTTTTTAGAAACAAAAGTTGGTCTACGTAAGTGAGTACAGCATGAACAAGCTGTGTGTGATTGTGTCCATTACTCTTCCTATAAAGAGGGGAGAAGGTGATGCCTAACCTTTGGATGCATGTAGTCGGACTAAGCACGCGAGGCATCGGAAAATGCTGCCGATGCTGCTTTGTTGGACATCCAAAGCATTTTGGCTGATTTGGTTGGAGGAACAGGTTCACTGTCGTGCACTCATTATCCGGGGATTCTGATAAACCCTTTTCACTGGATTTGGTTTCACCTTTCGACGGGAGGACGAATACATGCCATGGAAAGGCTCAGCTGTCACCTGTTATAGTATGAAGAAGTCCATGCGTTGTCTCTGTTATTATTTACTCGTCTAGCATTTAGCCTCTGTACAACATTACCCTCTTCTATGATGCAAAAACAGATCTCCTGTCGTTCTTGTCAAACATTTGGAGTGCCTCCTTTTTATATGCAGACAGACAACACTAAAGCATTCCTTGTGTCCCGCTATATCTCCATCGCTAGCGTGGTTTCGTGTTGGCTTATCGATGATTGGAAAAACAATTGAACAACAAAATGGAAATTATTTACTAAATTGCCATCCCTGCCAACAGCTTGAAGGGATGGCTAGACTTTTGCCAAACTGCGAAACAAATTTCCGAAAGGGTTCTCGTATTTGAAGGGGCCAAAAGAAGAATTTGGCCTATGACCAGAAATAGAAACGTTCAAATCACATAGTGTTGATTTTTAGATACAAAGCAAAAAAAATGCAACCGTGAGTCACTAATGCCGACTCTCTTGTTTCACAGCTGAGTCTACGTATATTCCCTGGTTCAATACTGGCCATGATTTCACCTACCGAAAAGAGGATTTTGTAATGTAATACAGAGCAACCAGACAAGCCCCTAAGCCCTGTACATTTGAGGCATGTGCGATAATGGAAAGCTAGGTACGTAGTTCCGGTGCAATTGAAGGAAGCATGATATTCATAAAAAGGTAAACCAGCCGTACGCCAGGAGTACGGTGCAATTGAAGGAAGGATGATTTGCATAAAAAGTTAAACCAGTCCAATACCACTTGAGCCGGAAGCTGTTTTTCCAAGCCATTATTTGCATCTTGTGCGGGAAAAGTGTTACCAGTAAAGGTTTACTTTCAGAAACTTTGAAGGATAATGTTGGCTCAGTATGATAGCTTATGTTTATGCTATGTCACAAGCCCTACCAACCGTGGCAAGATACTGCAACAGACTCTCATTACTGCAAGAAATGATGAACTAGGCGGTTTGCAATTTCAGTTTCTGAAAAAATTCAGCACCAACCAAAATCACCGGAATTCAATGCACTTCACTTATTTCGGTTTGCATTTCGGGAAAAGGTCTAAATGTTCGCATAAATTTCATTAAATATTTTAAAATACTGAAATATATTTGCATTCCCGTGTACTTTTGACATTACCGAAAAAAATTGCCGAAAGGATCACACCGTACTAAAGACAAGTTTCATGTGTACAACTGTGCGATGTGATCCTGGAACATGTTTGTACTGATCTTTTTTATTGGTTTTTTTTTTTGTTGGAAAGTGGCGATCTGTCGTTATCTGCCCTCTCCTGTTGTATGCCAGTATTCTTCTTCTTTGCTAGTGTTCCATGTACCGAACTGGGTGTTGGGAAGGATTGTTTAGCTATATCCACCGATCATGGTGCTGGGAGGGATTATTAGTTTTTTTTTAATGTTCACCTGTGCGAGAGGTTCTCCACCTGAATTTCATCAGAAAAATTTAGGCCAAAGCTAAGAGTGTTTTACAACTTTTGAGGAGGGGGGAGAGATAGAGAGCATACATGAGGGTACCTGCAGGGGTGGCTGAAGCAATGCAGGTTGTATAGTTCAGTACAATACACAAGATGTGGTCTTTATAAAGGCAAGCACAGAAAGAATGTCTAACTTGATGTTTATCTCGCCACCATTACCTTTCGATGCTTGTAGCAGGACTAGGCATGAGAGGCATCGGAGAATGTAGTGGATGTTGTTTTATTTGTGAATCTTATCAAACATGAGATCAGAACAACTGTAGATATTCGTTAAGCTTCTGGTGAAATATGTGGGCTGCAGGCCAATTTTGGCGAATGGATTTGATACCTCTCAGAAGAGATGATCTGAATATCCAAAGCATTTTGGCTGATCTGGGCGGACGAACTGGTTCGCTGTCGTGCACTTGTCCGGTGGTTGCCCTAAGCGAATCAAAGCTAAATTGAGTTAAATTTCAGCATATAACTGATGAGATGGCCGCAAAGCTGACCGAAAACGAAAGCTGATGTCGAGGGCATACCATGGTAACGAAATTGCAGCCTTCTGCTAACAATACAGAAACACTGTGGCTCGCTATCACTATGCTAGTACGGTGGTATCATTCCTGTTTGTCTATCTTTGAGAAAACAAAATTGGACACTAATACGGAAGTTTATTCACTACATTACCAAGCCTGTCAAAAGCGTGCAAGAACTTTGCGATGGTATGGTAGATCATTTCTCAAACCGCAAAACGAATTTTCAATTGGGCCCTCCTCTTGAAAGGGAACAAAAGATTAAGGGCATCTCCAACGCCGACTCTTAAACCGCCGGCATATGTTTGGCCCGTGTTATCCGAACTACGGAAGTCATTCAACGCGGGTCTGTATTAGGTCCGCCGAGCGGTCCGGACGTGTTTTTCCCCGCAAAACAGAGACAAATGTGGGGGGCGGGCGTCCTGTGTCTGACCGTCCCGGCCCACCCAACAACCCCACCTAGCTCTCCCGCGCTTTCCTTCCGATGCACGCGATGCTTCCGATGCAATAGGACGTGGAGAGGATCATCCACAAGTGTCACACGGCTGCTGGGAAACCCTGCAGCGACGCTGCCACCTTCCGCCGCCCGAAGCCCGACGACGACTCCGACGCCGGGTTAGGTGACAATGACGGAGGAGGAGCCGTTGGCCTGCCCGGCATGGCCTACGAGTTCACCATCAAGTATAGAGTAGCTTAGGGTTTTTGTTTTAAGGTGTTTATTTCACCAGACGATATCCTAATTTAAATGAACTTCATCCGATTAATATGAACTCTGCCGTGTTTGCATGATTTTTGTCCAGTTAGTTTGAAAAGTTGTTGAAATGTATGCAGGCAGCGTTAGATGGCCGGCTCCCGCATCCGTGTCCGCGGACTGGTCCCCCTGCCCGCGAACGGATGCAGCAGGAAATTTACACCATTGGAGATGCCCTAACTTGAGCATATGACCAATGGATATAAAAAATTTCTAAACATATATATCAATATAAAGCATGAGATTTCTCATTTCTTTTTAGTACAATGCAAAGTTTCTACAGTCGCACTCTTTTTTACAACAATCTCTACGGTCTAGTCCCTAGTTCAAAATCCAAGAGCGACCAAGATTTGACTTATCAATAACAGGATTTTGTTAGGTGACAATGGAAAAGGGTAGTAGAGTTCGGTGCAATTGAAAGACTAGAACACAAGATTTATTTGCACAAAACAGCAAACTAGTTCAATACCACTTGAGCCACAAGCTGTTCTCCTAAGGCAGTGTCTGCAACTTGTGCTTTTCCGAAAAAGGGTGAATTTTATTAGCTCAAAATGAAGCATCAAAAGAATTCAAACATGATGAGCACACACCCGGCCTCTGCACAGCTAGGATGTACACAGCCAACACCAACCCCACAAAAAGCACGCCAGCAAATAGCAAAGTCATATAAGACCAAAGCTATGCATGGGCGAGAAAAAGAAAGAAAGAAAAAAATCAAAGTCATCAGTTCTGTGATAGGCAAACTATAGGAAAGACCATATCCGCACCAACCATCTCAAGACACCATATGAACATCGTGATTCTTCAACAGCAACGCCTTCAGGAAGGGAGCAATGCTCGCTGTCGTCACTGGATCCAGCAGTCAACGCCGGAATCTAGGTTTTCACCCTGAAAAATTGTCCGAGCATATCCGAGCAATGCCTTCAACAAGGTAATGATGTATAACCATCGCCATTGCCAGAATTCAATTCTAGACTTTCACCCCGGAGCTCGATACCGGATACTTAAGAAGCACCACCATCGACGTCACAAATGTGTTATCTCCACCACTTTTTCACGACCCCGGCAGCTACATGTGATGCGCCGCTGCACAACCATTCCTCTGCGTCAAGCTGACGTCCATAGTTTGCATCTCATCGCCGAAGTGAACAATCAAATCTGAAAAGATGAACTCTGGAAGATCTTTCGATGTACACTGCCGCAGTGGAGCCACAAGAGGTCGCTGCGCCATCACAGTTTGCAACCACCATCTCTAGGCCGAACAAGATCTGGATCACCGTCACCGCCCGAGATACCGTGCACAGACGACGGGAGACCGAGCCGCCATCTAGCATGGCCTGGCCCAAGCGACGCCGGAGGACGCACGCATCGGGTGGACCAAGTCCACACGTCCCAGCGCGCCGACGCATCGCCCGCCGCCATGCCCATCAGATCCAGGTTGCCACTGCGTGCACAGGTCGGCAAGGAGCCAGCCCGAGGCACCACCGGCGCGACCCGGTGTTGCCATGCCGGTCAACACGAGGCCAAGGCAGCCGGTGCACAGGACCAAATCCATGTGGATCCATGGTCGCCGCGCCGGCGAACCCTCACCAACGAGCCGTCGCCGCGAAGCAGCGTGCCACCGAACAGCCGATGTCGTCGGAGCAGCCACCACGGATAGATCTGGCGAAGGTACCACAGGATTTGAAGAAAACTGTGTGTTGAGATACTCATGATCGTATATACTTAGGCAGCTAGGATTCTCTTTTATTTGTTTTCCTAGTATACGGATACCTCCCGATCCTTTCCTTGTATAGTGGATACGGTTGAGATATCCTTGCCCTTTGTACTCTATATATGCTACGGCATACGATCAATGACATATCGTACAATCCACATGGTATCATACACCGCGTTTCTTTCCTAACGCTTCCGCCGCCGCCGCCGCACTTTTGAGCCGCCGCCACCTTCTTGCTGCCGCCGGCCACCTGCCGCCGCCGCCTCCTCGCCAAGCAGTCCCTCTGCCGCCGCATCCCTCTCCACCTCCACCCAAACCCTACCCCGTCGCCATGTCCTTCGCCTCCTACGATCCTCTTGCCTCCTCCTCCTCCTCCTCTCCCATGTCCGGCACCACCCAACCCTCCAACCCCTTCGCCGGCCCTGCCCCCATCTCCGCCGACATCATCCGCAACATTGACATCCTCGCCCGTGTGCCCATCCGTCTCTCCCAGGAGGACTCATCTTACTATGCATGGAAGACTTACTTTCACCTCGTTTTTCGTGAGTTTCATCTCCAGGAGCACATCGATGGCACCGTTGACGCCGCGGCCATGGCGTTCGATGCCGAGTGGTCGGCCGTTGAGGCGACGATCATTCGCTGGTTCTTCCTCACCATCTCCAAGGATTTGTTCTACACGGTGGTGCAGGATGACGACGATGCACACGCCGTCTGGACGAAGCTCAACGGCCTCTTCACCGACAATCGGCTCCAGCGGCTCGTCTTTCTTCAGCAGGAGTTCTTTGGGTGCCACCAAAATAATTCCTCGGTGGACGAATTTTGCATGCGCCTAAAGTGACTCTGCGACGAGCTCCGCGACATCGGCGAGAAAGTCTCCAACGACCTCCTCCTCAGCACCCTCGTCGCCGGCCTCAACGAGGAGTTCACCCACGCGGCTGCCAACCTCACGCTCATCGCCCTGGGATCGCCACCTGCGGCCTCGTCCGGAGCTGCCCCGGGCCCGCCACCTGCGGCTCCATCCACCGTCGCCCCGGGCCTGCCCCATGCGGCCTCGCCCGCGACCGGTCCGGGCCTCTCTGCTGCCGCGCCCTCCGCGGTCACTCTGGACCGGCCTGCGGGTCTGCCACCCGCAGCCTCGACCATCGCCCCGCTGGTCTTGCCACCTGCGGCCTCTGCTGTGCCCACCGCCCAGCCCGACGGTGACGCCCAGCCGCTTCACATCACCACGCGATCGCGTACAGGTGCTCTTCGGCCCAGCACGCGTTATCCGTTGGAGGAGTACTTATGTACGGCCTCGACCTCGCACTACTAGAAAAACCCCTACTAATGGCGCACCTAGTATGGCTATTAATGGCGCATCTGTGGTGCGCCATTAATAGCACGCCATTAGTAATTTTTACTAATGGCGCACCAGGTGGTGCGCCATTAGTATAGCCCACGGTGCGCCATTAGTATCTGGTATACTAATGGCGCACTACATAGAGGTGCGCCATTAGTATAGAAGTGCCCCATTAGTAACATTTTTTTTTCAATTTTTTTTTAAATTTTTTAAATTTTTTTTTAATTTTTTCCAATTTTTTTTTCAATTTTTTTAGTTTTTTTTTTCAATTTTTTCTTAATCTCAGGTCAAATCGCACTCCGTGGTCAAACTTCCCGAAGGTCACCCATCCTCACACTACTCCAGCCCAAGCACGCTTAACTTCAGAGTTCTATCCAACCCCAGCAACAGCTCACTTCACAAGCACTTGTTGATATATCTAGCATATCAATCCTGTTATACCTTATTGATGTCTAGGACTTTGTTCATGTTAATGACTATGATGAAATTTTGAAAAATATTTCAAACTTCTCGATCATATTACGTATCATTTTTTGAAAAAAAATTAGAAAAAAATATTTGAAATTAGTAATTTTTTTTCTGTTACTAGTGGCGCACCACATCCACGGTGCGCCACTAGTAAGTTTGAAATTTTTTGAATTTTTTTGCCGCTAGATCTTGAAAGCCCCGTAACTTTTTTTCTGTTAGGTTTTTGGGGATTTTGAAAATTTATTTTTTACATTTTTTTCAAAACTACTAATGGCGCACGACGGATGTGGTGCGCCATTACTATGTCAATTAGTAATGGCGCACTATGCATCGGTGCGCCATTAGTAACAAATTTTTTTTTATGTTTTTTTTCCAAATTACTAATGGCGCACCGAGACATGGTGCGCCATTAGAATATAGTAATGGCGCACCACATCATAGGTGCGCCATTAGTAACCATTCCATCTATAGCCCTTTTTGTAGTAGTGTCGTCACCGTCGCCGGTTTCGTCATCCGTCCGGGCCGCTCTCCGCGACCCCAACTGGTTTGCCGCCATGCTGGACGAGTTCGATGCGTTGCAACGCAATCGCACTTGGCAGCTCGTCCCACCTCCTCGCCACGCCAACATCATTAGCGGGAAGTGGGTCTTTCGGCACAAGACGCGTCCCGACGGCAGCCTTGAGCGTTACAAGGCTCGCTGGGTAGTTCGCGGCTTCCGGCAGCGCGCCGGAGTTGACTTCACCGACACGTTCGCTCCGGTCGTCAAGCCCGGCACGATCCGCACCGTCCTACAGCTCGCGGTGTCACGTGCCTGGCCGGTTCATCAGCTGGACGTCTCCAACGCATTCCTTCACGGCCATCTCGCCGAACAGGTGTATTGCCAGCAGACCACCGGCTTCGTCGACGCCGATCATCCTGATCACGTGTGCCTGCTCTCTCGGTCCCTCTATGGACTAAAGCAGGCGCCGAGAGCTTGGTACCAGCGCATCGCCACCTTCCTTCAGCAGCTAGGCTTCCGAGCGACTCGCTCCGACGCCTCTCTGTTTGTGTACCACCATGGACCGGCGATCGCTTATCTCCTGCTCTACGTCGATGACATCATCTTCACGGCCTCTTCGGTGCAGCTCCTCGACCAGCTCACTGCTCGTCTACGCACCGAGTTTGCTTTGAAGGATCTGGGGCCGCTTCATTATTTTCTCGGCATTGAGGTCATTCGGCGCTCCGACGGGTTTTTCCTTCATCAACAGAAGTACGCCCATGAGCTTCTTGAGCGCGCCGGCATGCTTAACTGCAAGCCTGTTGACACGAAGGCCAAGCTATCTGCACTTGATGGCTCTCCAGCACCAGATGGCCCGTTTTACCGGTCTATTGTCGGCGCTCTCCAGTACTTGACCCTGACACGACCGGATTTGCAGTACGCCGTTCAGCAGGTGTGTCTACACATGCATGCTCCTCGTGACAGCCATTGGAACTTGGTGAAGCGGATTCTCCGTTATATCCGCGGCACTATGTCCCTTGGGCTCACTTTGACAGCATCCTCCTCCACCGACATGGTTGCTTACTCTGATGCTGTCTGGGCTGGCTGTCCGGACACTCGGCGTTCCACCTCCGGCTACTGCATTTACTTGGGGCCGTCCCTCATCTCCTGGTCGTCGAAACGACAACCTACGGTCTCTCGTTCCAGTGCTGAGGCTGAGTACAGGGCTGTTGCCAACGCTGTTGCCGAGTGTTCCTGGTTGCGGCAACTTCTTCAGGAGCTTCATCATGACGTTTCACGTGCCACTCTTGTGTACTGTGACAACGTCTCGGCTGTTTACCTCTTCGCCAACCCCGTTCATCATCGCCGCACGAAGCACATCGAGCTGGACATTCACTTCGTGCGTGAGCAGGTGGCTCTCGGCCGCATCCGTGTGTTACATGTTCCCACCGCTCAGCAGTTTGCCGATGTTATGACCAAGGGGTTACCGACGTCCACCTTCGAGGAGTTCCGGTCCAGTCTCTGCGTCACTAGCGACGTATCGACTGCGGGGGGGTGTTGAGATACTCATGATCGTATATACTTAGGCAGCTAGGATTCTCTTTTATTTGTTTTCGTAGTATACGGATATCTCCCGATCCTTTCCTTGTATAGTGGATACTGTTGAGATATCCTTGCCCTTTGTACTCTATATATGCTACGGCATACGATCAATGACATATCGTACAATCCACACTGTGCTAGAACACTGTTACAAGTAAAGCTTTATTTTGAGAGATTTTGAAGGAGGATGTTGGCCCAACGTCGGGTCATTTGATTCACACGCGTAGTCTTCGGCCTCGGTACAGCTATTTCCTATCCTGCAACGCAAAAACAGAGCCTGTTCCTTCCATCATTTGCAACTTTAGGAAAACCAAATTGAACATTACCATCCGGGTCAACATCGTGCAAGAGCTTTACAACTCTAGACTTTTTAGTCAAACTGTGAAACAAATTTCCAATTGGGTCATTCTACTGAACATGGTCAAAAACAAGAACATGAGCGCAATGACCATTGGAAACAGAAAAGATTCCAATTGGATATCTCAATATCAATCATGCAATTCTCATTTGTAACAAGCAAGAGTCTCTACAGTCCTCCTTCCTTTTCTACGGAAGTCCCACGGTCTACTTGCTACTTCAACATGCAAGAACGGAGATTTCACCGAACAAGAACATAATTTTTTTTATGGAATAGAGAGCGGCCAGACAAGCCCCTAAGCCATGTACATTTGAGGCAGCTGTGACAATGGAAAGGTTGCAACCGGGACAAAAAGGGAACTAGTCCCGATTCTGGAGGGCCTTTAGTCCCGGTTCTGAAATCGGGACAAAAAGGTCGGGATTAAAGTCCAAAACATTTAGTTCCGGTTCACTTACGAACCGTGACAGAAGGGGCTTCACATGGCCGCTGTGGGGCGCCCAGGCAGAAGATCCTTTAGTCCTGGTTGGTAACACCAACTGGGACCAATAGAGAGAAGTGACCTCTCTTTCTTCGTGCTTAGTCGACGCTACCTACTATACATATAGAGAACTTGACACACTAGCTAGTAAGCAAATGAATGAACCATTAATTACACAAGATCGTCAAGAACATATATAGAGAGAAGGGACCTCTCTTTCTCCGAGAGATTGGTCGAACAATAAGTTTTCGTATATCTATCCGATGCTACTAGCTACGTATATACAATATAAGATCTCTTACAATCCCTAACATCTAAAGTCTATATCAATTTCCACATGGTATTCTCCCTTCTCATTGATGACGTGGTCAAGAAAAAATCCCGCCAATTCCTCTTGAATTGCTCGTATGCGATCATGTGGTAGGAGTTCATCCCGCATATGCCATATCTAATTTAAAGAAGGGGGTCAGTACATATATATGAATGAAACTCAACACAAATGATAGTAATAAAATAAAATTGTGAATATTATTGTTTACGTACTTCATATTGTTTTTCAGAGTAGCCTCGCTGAGAGGTCGCGTTGTAGATGAACTCGCAAACATAGTATCCACAAAAATCATTCCCGGCTTCCTGCCACAAGCACTTTACGAGAAATAGAGTTCAATCAAGCTGATAATCAAGCATGATAAATGGTATTGATGAAAATAGAATCAATGGGAGATGTGCGGAACTAGCTAGTACTACTTACTTTCGGGTGTGTAAATCGCAGCTCCCTCGGCAGTCCCGGAACAATTCCGGTCAACTCTTTCCAAACCCTGCTAGACAAAGAAAATAATTACTTGATATGAGGAAATGAACAAAGTTGCCGATATGGTGCGATAATGATAGATTGAACTCACTTCTGGAGCATTGCAGTCATGGCCGCATAGCCCTGGGGATCTTTTCATCTCGAGTCTAAGAGAGTTACTACTCCCCGGTCAAGCTTAATCTCTAGCAGAATAAAGTGGAAGCTGCGCACGCATGCATAACTCATCAATTACATTACTACAACCTCGAGTAAGCGAAACCGAATATGCACAAGACAGTAAGACTCAGTGGAAGTTGTAAGGAAAGAGTATTTTCTCTTTGTTTTGATTTCGAAGTAAGGATTGTAGCAAGTTGTCCTCAGTATCTTTGACTCTGTTTTTAACCGACCATTCATTTATGGTATTTGGGTTAATGAACCCAATGTCATAGATTTGTGCTTTTCTGCATTCGACGATCTTCAATCTGCATAATATAGTGAGGATAATTATATATAGATGCAATGAAATAGCTGAGCTATATATATATATATATATATATATATATATATATATATATATATATATATATATATATATATATATATATATATATATATATATATATATACAGAAGTAATACTTACAGACAGTAGCAAGTCAGGAGTTGTTTGTCGAGAGCCAATTGATCGTATAACTGGAATAACTCCACAAATTCAACATGCAACAGCTCAGTTCCAACGAGTTTGTGCTCCTCTTTAATTCTTAGCATCAAACTATCCTTCCCAGACTCACTGCAGGTTTTCATGTACCATTCATGCAATCTTCACATCATCGTTGTTAGAGGAGGATGATCAGGTTGGATGAGAAGCTTCCCTTACTGGTAGCTGAAGATGTCCACCTCCATTATTTCAAACTCTGCGTCATCACTCAGGTAATCAGCAGGATTGGTACCGGGCAGTATCTCCAGATGATTATCGACAATATTGCTAGACACCTTGAGCGGGGGGCACGATTGGTTTGCCTGTTCTCCGATCTCGGGAATTTGATTCCCACTTCTTCATTGTGCTAACCTTGCATCACTTGAAGTACTTCCCGACCGCCGTGCATCTTGATATGTCTTTTTAAGACAGCGGACATAGTTGGAATACGGCGGAGGCGGTGGTGGTCGCTTCAGGGCATCAATAGTGCGCTTCACTTTCACCGGATCTAGCATCTCCTTCGAAGGTGGAGGTTTCTTTGCAAAATGGTCCCTCACTTCGGCAGCACAGATGTCCTCATTTTCCTTGTCGGTCCTCTCATATGGTAACTTTTCCATAGGCTTGAGAGATGGACCGTATCTGAATTGCTTCCCGCCTCTGCTTGTACTGCTAGCCGCCGAAGCGGCGGCGTCTCTCTTCCGCCGTTGCTGACGTGACGGAGTCCGCTGACACGCTGGAGGAGGCGGAGTGTTCCGACACGCCGGAGGAGGCGGAGTGCCCTCATGCGCCGGAGGAGGCGGAGAAGGAGGCAGAGTGCCCTGATCACTCGCCGGAGGAGAAGGAGAGGCGGAGTGCCCTGACTCGCCGGAGGAGGAGGAGGAGAAGGCGTCCAGTTTGGAAGCTTGATGTACAACCTCCTCCATAGACAGGTACACCTCAAAGCATAAACCAGATGATTCTCCCCTTCACCTCTAGGGTGGTCAAGCTCCAGCTCCTCAAAGCCCTCCATTATTTAATCCACCGCCACAATAGCATAGCCATGTGGAATCGAAAGATAGTGAAAAGTTCCGTCAGCTTGAGGAGGTGCAACAAAGCCGACAGCCACCTTCAAAGTGAGGTTCTGGATTTTCTTCATTAGCTCGCAATGTTGAGCCTCCGTGATAGTATCCACGGGGTAGCGAGGAGCCATGAAATCAGGCTGAACGAGCTCCGTGGAAGCCACGCTGCTTCTCCGCTGAGATGGTGGGGTAGCTTCGTGCAACTGAGATGGTTGGACGGCAGCTGCAAGTTCCTCTAGCTTTGCTATTCTTGCATTGAGCTTCTGCATTTTGCTCACCTCCGCTTTCCTCTTTCTCTCTCGGCTTCGGTAACCACCGCTACCGGGAAACCCAACCACCCACGGAACGGAGCCTGGTGTGCCTCGTGTTCATCCAGGGTGCTCAGGATTCCCGAGGGCCTCAGTCAGCTCGTCCTTCTCTCTGTCGGGAATGAACGTCCCTTCGTGCACTACGGTGATATATTCCTGAAGCTTCTTGATGGGTATTGCAAGTTGCTCGTCCGTCCAACCACACTCCCTTGTTTCTGGGTCCAAAATTCCCCCAACCCCAAAGAACCAAGTCCTTGAACGGTCTGGCCAGTTCAATGTCGCTGGTTGGACCCCTTTAGCAAGCAGGTCTTGCTCAGCTTTGTCCCACAACGGTCGAGCTTTGTAGTAGCCAGCTGACCCCTTGTGATGGTGGTACTTCTTCTTTGCAGCATTTTTCTTGTTTTTCTCTGACCTTTTCTTACCCTTACCTGATTTCTTGTAGGCCACAAATGCAGGCCAGTGATCTCTTATCTTCTCATATCAGCCGGTGAATTCTGGTGTCTTCCCTTTGTCGACATACTTTGTGTTCAACTCTTTCTTCCAGTTCCTGAATAGATCTGCCATCTTCTTAAGAGCAAACGCCTTGACCTTTGTCTCTATAACTGGCTTATTCGTATCCTCCTCTGACGGTAGGATGAAATTTGCCATCAGCGAGGTCCAAAGATCATCTTTCTGTCTA
The DNA here is from genome assembly GCA_021605205.1 of Aegilops longissima. Taxonomy (NCBI): domain Eukaryota; kingdom Viridiplantae; phylum Streptophyta; class Magnoliopsida; order Poales; family Poaceae; genus Aegilops; species Aegilops longissima. Next base: position 148,301,730 of record CM038682.1, on the reverse strand, counting down.
TCCTGGACATAAGAAACTTCAGGGTCGTCCTTACTCTTAGTCCATCGCACGATGCTGACCGGAAGGCTGTCCCTAACAATAGCTCCGCACTGACTAACAAATGTGTCCTTGGCCCGCTTGGGTTCAATCGGTTGGCCATCATCCGTGATTTCTGTGATTGTGAACTCTTCATCCTGGTGCAACCTGTTCTTCGGGCCTCGTCTCTTTTCACAAGTTTGGCTTGATCCGGAGGGCTATAAAAGAAGAAAGAAGCGTTAATATTTGTACATACCAAAACAATTAATGCATGAAGTCAGCACAGGCTTAATTAATATATATACCGCGCTGGACTTTGCAACAGCTCCCTCCTCCGTTCGGTATCCGGAGCCGTCATCATGATCTCCTTCTTCCTCCGCCATTCGGTCACTGCAGCTATCATGATCTCCTTCCTCCTCCATCGTTGGATCATCGGAGCCGTCATCCTCTCCTTCCTGACCAACGGTGTTGTTGAGAAACGAAAGGAGATCACCTCCGCCGAGGATTATATCCCCCAACAATTGTTCTTGTTCCGAGTCTCTTTCCATAGTTTCTTCAAATATTACAACATGGCAATATACAAACATGTGAGCTGGATATATTAGTGGAAAACATAGACCTAGCTAATATCACAATGCATATATGACCAATGGATTAGTTGCGGACCACCTCTCGCATGCATGTCCGATGTCCACCCCTCATGTCAAATTTATCGGTTAGGGGCATGAGGGGGTAGGAGACTGACAACACTCTTTCTTCTAGGGTTTGGGTGGCCTCGAGAGTTGGTTGGGCGAGCGGACCTGGAGTAAATTTTGAATATATGTTGAATTCCCGAGAGAGTTAGGGGTGTTCTAACGCGGCACTACACGATATATAGGTGAAAGGGGATAACATTCGGGAATGTTCGGACATATGAACCGGAGGGGGACTCCTCCCCCATCATGTCTGATGAGTTTTTACTCCCTCTCTCCCATGAAACATTCATCGAACAAACTTAATATGAGTTTTAATAGAAAACATCATCGAACAAAATTACAACAGAAAAAATTTACCAAGTTTTCATATATCATCATATCATCATCATCATCATCTACAACAAAACAAATTGACCAAGTTTTGATATATCATCATATCATCATCATCATCATCATCATCTACTACGATTTTTTTACCAAGTTTTCATATATATACTACAGAAAATATTATCTCACAAAATGTTCATCCATCCATTCATCCATATTCAAAACGTTCATATTCTACAATATCACCAAAAAAACTCTATGAACATAAAAATTCTCACTTTTGCATATTCTTTACATATGAGCATACATACATTTTCTTTTTTTCTTAAATGTAACTTTTGCATATGAACATACATACATAAAAAAATTATGAAACAAAGAGACTTTTTGTGAGCATTACATAATCTCCAATATTTTTCTAAAATGCAAAAAGAGCATATACAGAGCATATACTTAAATTTTCAAAAAGAGCGTATACAAAGCATATATAGAGCATTACATAATCTCCATTACATAATTCAACTTGAACAAAGGAAAAAAGAAAAAAGAAAATAGGGGTGGTCGTCGGAGCTGCCGGAGCGCAGCGGCATCGGGCGTCGAGGCGGGTGGCGGCGGGGAGGGAACGGCGAGGCATGGCTCACAGTGTTGCAGGGGAGCGGGGACAGCGTCGGGGCAGGGCTCGGCGACCGCGAGGTCAGGGCAGGGCGCGGCGAGGTCGGGGCAGGGTACGGTGAGGACGGGGCAGGGCGCGGCGAGGTCGGGGCAGGGCTCGGCGACGGCGATCTCTGGCACAGTAGCCTGGCGGCGTCCTGCTATGGTTCGGCCGTCGCGGGAGAGAATGAGAGATTTGGGGAAATATTTCTAAGTGTGGCCTTATATACCACAACCTTTAGTCCCGGTTGGTGGCACAAACCGGGACCAATACCCACCTTTGGTCCCGGTTCGTGCCACCAACCGGGACCAAAGGTCAGTTTTCAGCAGCCCAAAGGGCGAGAAGCAGAGACCTTTGGTCCCGGTTGGTGGCACCAACCGGTATCAAAGGTGGGTATTGGTCCCGGTTTGTGCCACCAACCGGGACGAAAGGGTGGTGCTGCCCGGGGCCAAATGTTTAGTCCCACCTCGCTAGCTGACAGGGCTCGAGATTGGTTTATAAGCGTTGCTGCGCCAACCCTCTCGAGCTCCTCTCAACTGCAGGCTTACGGGTCTAATCTCACACACCTCTGCATGTGGGCCTACTGTGCCTGCTGCGGGCCCGAATCCTGGCCCAACTAGTTGGTTGGGTTTCTAGTCGTATTCAGGCCTTGGTGGCCCTGTAGGCGGCACTTTTTTCAATTTTTTGTTTTGTTTTTTGCTTTATTTATTTTCTTTTGTTAATACTTACAGCTAAATTCTTATAGTTTTTCAATAATTCCTTTTGCTTTTAGGTCACACAAATTATAAACTTTCTGTTAGTGCCATTAGTTTTTAAATTTGAATTCTTTAAAACTTGTGTGAACCACTAGTTTGTCAATAACTTTACTGTAAAAATAAATTTTTGAGTGATTCTTTTTCCTGCTATTTAATATTACTATGTTTTATCATTATGTTAAATTCGTAATTTTAGGTTATTTTAAATGTCTTTTTAATCAAAAACATATTTTGTTTTTTTAGTTTGTTATTAAAGTTTCTAACAAAAAAATTCTTTATGAAAATTATTTTTGCTATTAATGTTTTGAACAAAAATAATTTGAAAATTTTAGTTATGTAAATTTTATATAATTTTAATTTCAAAATACTAGAGGTTTATAAAAATCTTTTAGTTGATTCCTTTTGCTATTAGAGTTTTATAAAAGCTTTTTAGTTTATTCTTTTTGCTATTGAAGAATATTATAGTTTTGTTTTAGTTGATCATAACAGAATATTTTATTTGATTGTTCATTATTTTTGCTATTAGAGTTTGATAAAAGTTTTCTAGTTCATTTTTTTATTAGATCATTCTTTGAGCTAGATGACCCCGAAATTGCAAAGCACTTCAAATGAACTCTGAAAAGGTTGAAAGTTGGCATGGTATCATCATTTCACCCACATAGCATGTACTAAAAAGTTGACGGCAAAAACTGCATGCACTTCGTGTATAAAATGGACATTGTCTTTCAAGTATTAGGATTTCGGACGAAAACTCATCTATGACAAAGGGATTTCATTTTTTTGAACTTATTTGAACTCTAGACTTTTTGTGTGTTGAAAATGCACCATTCAAAGCCACATCATCAATTTTCAAACCTTTCTGACTTCATTTGATATTTTTCATGCATTTACTGATTTTTTAAAGCTAAATGACCATGAAATTGAAGAGCACTACAAATGAACTCTGAAAAGGTTGAAAATTGGCATGTTATCATCATTTCACCCACATAGCATGTTCTAAAAAGTTGAGAGGGCTACAGCAAAAACTGGATGCACTTCGTGTACAAAATGGAGAATCTCTATCGAAGTATCAGGGTTTCGGACGAAAACTCATCGTTACAAAGGGATTTCATTTATTTGAACTTATTTGAACTCCAGACTTTTCGCGTGTTCAAAATGCACCATTCAAAGACACATCATCAATTTTCAACCTTTTGTGACTTCATTTGGTATTTTTCATGTATTTACTGATTTTTAAAGCTAAATGACCCTAAAATTAAAAAGCACTACAAATGAACTCTGAAAAGGTTGAAAGTTGGCATGGTATCATCATTTCACCCACATAGCATGTTCTAAAAAGTTGAGAGGGTTACTGCAAAAACTGGATGCACTTCATGTACAAAAATGAACAATCTCTTTCAAAGTATCATGGTTTCGGACGAAAACTCATCTGTTACAAAGGGATTTTATTTTTTTGAACTTATTTGAACTCCAGACTTTTTTTGTGTTCAAAATGCACCATTCAAAGGCACATCATCAATTTTCAACCCTTTCTAACTTCATTTGGTATTTTTCATGCATTTACTGAATTTTTAAAGCTAAATGACCCTGAAATTGAAAAGCACTACAAATAAACTCTGAAAAGGTTGAAACTTGGCATGATATCATCATTTCACCCATATAGCATGTTCTAAAAAGTTGAGAGGTTTACAACAAAAACTGGATGCACTTCATGTACGAAATGGACAATCTCTTTCGAAGTATCAGGGTTTTGGACGAAAACTCATCTGTTACAAAGGGATTTCATTTTTTGAACTTATTTGAACTCTAGACTTTTTGTGTGTTCAAAATGCACCATTAAAAGGCACATCATCAATTTTCGACCCTTCTGACTTCATTTGGTATTTTTCATGCATTTCCTGATTTTTTAAGGTAAATGACCCTGAAATTGAAAAACACTACAAATGAACTCTGAAAAGGTTGCAAGTTGGCATGGTATCATCATTTTCCCCACATAGCATGTGCTAAAAAGTTAAGAGGGTTACGTCAAAAGCTGGATGCACCTCGTGTACAAAATGAACAATTTCTTTCGAAGTATCAGGATTTCATACGAAGACTCATCTGTTCCATAAGGCATTTCATTTCTTCACATGTAACTGCGGTGATAGTCTTCACTTCTTCCTCGCTTGTGTCCTTTGCTTACACTTGGATATATCTTCTTAAGAAACGCCTTGATGTGTTTCAAGGCTTTCATAATTTTCAAGCTCTAATAGAATGGAAATCTGATACCAAGATCCTTGCTGTGCAATCTGATTGGGGTGGTGTATACGAAAAATTAGACTCATTCTTTCAGCAAATAGGAATCTCCCATCGTGTCTCATGTCCACATGATCATCAACAGAATGGTTCCGCAAAATGTAAGCATAGGCATATTGTTGAAGTGGCCTCGCTTTACTTCTGTTGTTGCCTTTTGGGATGAACTTTTTCTTACTGGCGTTCATCTTATCAATATTCTTCCCAATCGAGTTATTAAAAGTAAAACTCCCACAAAACATCTCTTGCGTGTCAAGCCTGTTTACACATCTCTTCGTGTTTTTGGTTGTTCATGTTGGCCAAATTTATGCCCCTATAACAAACGAAAACTTATGTTTCGTTCCATCCAGTGTGTCTTTCTTGCCTATAGTGCCAAACACAAAAGGAATCAAGTGTCTTGATGTTTCTAGTGGACGGGTTTACATCTCCCTGTGATTTAGTCTTTGATGAGACTCAATTCTTTTTCGAAAAACACCATCCAAATGTCGTGCCCTTCTTCGAAAAGAAATTATTTTGCTTCCTTCTCATCTTTCCGGTGTTTCTTACGAGGGTGATAATAACTGCAATGATTCATTTTTTACTAACCCTCCTAATCCTTTGGCTGAGTGCGATGATACATGCTCAAAAAGAGAAGAAAACGGTGATGAAAACAATGCAAATTTGATGTCACATGTGCATTATTTCACGCACCCAGGCAATCTCCTCTGGGTCCCGCGCCACAACACGATGCCCAGTCCGCCCGCGCACCGCACCACTCAGGCGGGCCCGCGGGGCACGTGGGGGCGTTTGCCTCGTTCGCGGCTGTCCCCAACTGTGTTGCATGCCCCGACCTAGCCGACCAGGCTATCAGCCCATGTGCGTGCGCATCCCCGCGCGCTTGTGTGCCACCCAGGGAATCGGCCTCGGGATCATCTTCAACCACTGTTCATAGATCCTTTGTGACTCCATCTACTGTATCCAGATTTCCTGTGGCTCCCTTGGGGTTTGAAGCACCTACTTATCCTCCTGCTGCTTCGCCTACACCACCACGCACACGTCTGTAGGGTTTATCAATCGCATAAATTACAAGAATATCTCTAAATTTGGTCTAGCCTATTTATCAGGCCAACATCATACTTTGAATGAAGCTTTGGTGATACTCTATGGAAACAGGCGATGGAGGAAGAATATTTCGCACTACAGAAAAACAAGACATGGCACTTTGTTGTACATGATGATAGTAGGCAATTGAGCATGCGCAGTCACGTTGTTGTACGTGATGCAGTGCAAGAAGGACGCGATGAAGAGGTAAAAAAACATACATAATCCTTTTTTTTTCCTGCATTTTCACAGTGTAATTTCCGTTGCAACGCACGGGCAATTTCCCTACGTGTTTCTCAAAAACTAACTTGTTGAGGGCAAGTCCAACCAGTGCTAGTATCGACTCCATCTTAGCTTTGATAGAAACACACCCGAAAAACATATGCTCCAACCCCCTATCCGGCTCATTTTTCTAGACACACTAAAGTAATCAGTGTCAACAAAGTAATCAGTGTCAACGCTCAATATTGCAGAGCAGTTCCTAAGTTTGCAACGAGAAAACGCACCCGCTGGTCTTGCCTCCCGCCCGGCCATGGAAGCTAGCAAGATAAGCCTATCCTTGCTGTTCCTTTTCTCTCCGCGTTGCGCCCTTGTGGTCGAGCTGCCGTGGCGAGTCTGGACTAGGCTGGCCAGAGGCGAGAGAGTCGGTTGGGGTTGCTCTAAGCAATGTATGTGCGTATGTCTATAGCTGACTGTACAGATAGCGTGACTCGTGGGAGGCACTGGAGCATCACTCAAGTATCATGACGCCAATCAACGCTATGTGGTATTCTTGCAATCCCTGATGCCTCTTACTCCTAATTTTGCAACTTCTACTGCCGTATTGTATGATAGCCAGATGCTAGTCAGCTTTAGGAACAACTGACTATATTTCCTTACTCACATGTGTTACCAAGAAACACTTGCCTACCCTAGCTTCGTTGTTCCAGCTTTTATAGTGGGTGGCTGCGGCTTTGCACGGAGCACGCACATACTAATTTACTCCTGAGGCCGGTGCTGGGACAAAGTAAAAAAGCGAACATAACTAGCTAGTAGTTTGTATCCTGAGCCACTGACATACGTTGCTCCATGTCACAACTATTATTAAATCTAGGACATAGTTGGTGAAGATCCTGAATTCTTATTATCAAGACTATGGGCCAGTTGTTTTGAGGTGCAGCTTATACATAAGCTGCGATGGGAATAAGCCTCATAGAAGCTGCCGTGGAAATAAGTCCATCATCAGAATAAGCCATCCATTCTTTTGTCTCGGCTTATGGACGTTCCGAGTTCTCTAGTGAAAAGTCCACAATACCCCTAAAATGTAATTGTATGACATTTAACTGCATTTTCTGTATATTGTAGCAGCAACTTGGACAACTTCGTTCATACTCTCCTGCACTTGCAAAAAATGCTAGCAGGAACAAACCAAAAAACAATCAAAATGCTAGTGGTTGCATACAAATTTCTGAATGCATTCGCTAGCAACATTCATCCTTTTTTAGAGCATCTCCAACAGGCGCGCGATAGCGCAGTTCGTTAGAAAAGTTTTGCAGCGCCGGAGCGAAGAAGAGGTTTTCGAGATGCACAAAAACACGGCCCCACCTGCAGCAGCCCGCGCGAATAATCCGGCGTCCCAAATTTGCAGCCCTGTAGCCCGCATGCACACCCATGCGCTAAAGTTTTTTCAGCGCCCTCTACTTTACAGCGCTTGCTGGAGCACTGTTTTTTGTCTTCGGCGCACAAAAATGCTGGGTTTTAGCGGCTGAGGCAGTTTTGTGGCGCCTGTTGAAGATGCTCTTACAACAAGTAGAAACTTGGAAATAACCAAAAACTAGGTGCTTCTTCGCCATGGGAGGAGACTGGGCGGACTGGGGAGTCGGGGAGGAGCTGCCGGCATCGATCCAGGCGGGAAAGGGAGTTGGCGTCGATCATGTCGAGCTCGGGAGCCGACGTCCACGGCCGGCGGAGCGGCCAGCCGTCTTGCTTGACAGAGGGGGAGCCGGTGTGGAGAAGAGCAAAGGGAAGCGGGGGAGGAGCGCATCTACGGCCAGCCGTCTTGCTTGACAGAGGGGGAGCCGGTGTGGAGAAGAGCAAAGGGAGGCGGGGGAGGAGCGCATCTACCCAGTGATGCCAGCATCTGGGAGGCGAGGTCGGCTGCGGCTGGGGAACCCTAAAAATGCAATCATACGCGGAGAGGGACAACAGGGATGCAGAGCGCTGCAAGCGTTTTTTTCCCTTAAGGGCGGGGGTCGGCGCGGGTACACAGGAGCGGCGCTGTGGCATTTCAGTTTTTAAGTGTGGCGGCAGAGCGATATACCGCTTCGGTTTTTAAGTGACCGCCGCGAGAAGCTGCGGGAAGCTGCCCTGCCCCCAACTTTTTTCCATTGTGAAGAAAAGAGCTATGCAAATAAGTTAAGCTTCACTCCTAAAACGAGTTCTTTTGGGCTTTTGGCTTATTTTCACAATAAGCTGAAATAAGCTGCAAAAGAACTAGCCCTATGTCATGTTTGCAGTGTCTGATGAGTAGTGATCGAAAATGTGAGCCCGGAAGGTACACGTTCAACTAAATGGCAAGAGGAGTCATTAAGTAAACATTGATAGCATATCATCATGAACATCGGTTTTCCTGTAAAGGCCAAATCTACTTGGCAATGATTATGCAATGCAGTCCTACTTTTCCTTAGGGCTGCATAGAGAGATTAATCTATAGTGAAACAAAAAAGACAGATTCTACCTTATACTCCCTCCGTTTCTAAATAATTGTATTTCTAGAGATTTCAACAAGTGACTACATACGGAGCAAAATGAGTGAATCTACACTCTAAAACATGTCTATATACATCCGTATATTGTAGTCTATTTGAGATGGCTAGAAAGACAATTATTGGGGAACGGAGGGAGTAATTGTGTAACAGAAAGAAGCTGGTCGATTTGTTCCTTTTGTTTTCCTATACATATGCCAAAATTAGGTTTCATATTATGGAATTGTAAAAACTTGTCTTTAAGAATTTCGAAACTATTTTCAAGGTGCTACCGAGAGTTGGTATCATAGAAATCGTGAAAGGCCATGCCTTACCAATTGGTGGTGGACATTGGGGCTATATAATACCTTTTGTTCTGTTCGGATGGGTCAGTTTTTCACAAACTTAGGTTTCTGAAATTAAGAATTGAATTTCTCTCCATCCAAACCAATGACTGAACCCGTATACACTGTCAACTTCGGTTCGTCATTAGGGCAGTGAGGTCATGCCTCATAGGAGGAGGCGAACATGAGCTTTGCTACATATGCGGTGCAATTCTTACCGGAAAGGGGTTACGGGCTGACACGGCCCAATGAAATTCAGGAGGCATGGTCAGTTGAAATCACGGGAGGGGAATTTAATGGTAGGGAGAAGGACACATAGCTCCGTAAAATCTGTCGGTAGAAATTTTTTGGTATGGGCCTGATTGGACATGCACCTGTAATAGAAATGCGGGTGTATAAATTTACCCCGATTTCGAGTGGGGCCTAAGTGTAGGATTTCTAAAGATAATCGGTGGGTTGTGACTCCTGAGGATAAGGGTGCGATAATACTCTATCGTAGATATTTCTAGAGAGTAAGGTAGGGCCAAAAGAACATGTGGCGTGGATTATCTCTTATCGAACAGCCGCACGGCTGACTGATTTTTTTCCGTGGGATCAGGCGGTTGAATTTAAGGGTTTTCCTTCAAAATTGCTGATCACAGCCAAACTCAAAAATTAGAAACCCAGTACTTCAAATTCCATTTTAAATGGAAATGGTATTCCTGTCTGCATCCAAATGAAATGATGTGTGCCAAATCTTTTCAAGATTGTCTGGTCGACAAATGGTCACCATTCATGTAGATAAATACACAGCCCGCAGAACATGTATCAACTGAGTCATAAATATCACCGACCAATGTAGTGATTGTAGAGTTCAGAAATCAGAAACAACAAGCATGTGCAGGGCTGAGCATGTGGTCTTCATATGGCACTTACATTATAATCTGGCTTTGTACGGTTGTTGTACAAGATTTAATCAAGTGCAGTTCCATTGCTCTTCCTATAAATAATGAAGGAATGCCAGCTGCTTTGATATTTCACAAAGCTGTACGACTTCCATTTCAAATCAGCACCATATATTTTGGTACCATAGTAGGACTATGACATGGGAGGCTTCGGAGAAGTGTGAAATCTTACTCGGAGGCGAGGGGCCTGGGACAGCCGCCGGAGCTGAACAAGATCAACTGTCGGAGTACGTGATGGCGTGTGATGTAGCATGCCTCAACTATCAGAGTAGCAGCTATCAGCTTGAGTCCCTCCGATAAGCCACCGCTTTTGTACTGAGCTAACGTCTGGGATTGGGTCGGATGGTGGATAGGTGATAACTGATCTTTCGTTTCTAAGAAGTGGGATGACGCTTGTAGTTTATGGCGTGTTTGGTTCGTTACCTCAACATGCCACAGCTCGCCACAGCTCCCTACGCCTAAGCTTAGCCACTGTTTGCTTTATGCCTATGTTGTGGCGTACCGCACTATGCCTTGCTAGTTCATTTTTCACGCCACAGCTCGCCAAAAGTTTGGTGCTCATTTCATTCGCCGCACCTGCGGCGCGACTGTATTTTGGGCGTCGCGTCCTCTGGTAATCAATAAAACACACCCTTATATTTTCACCATTACCTTTTGATGCCAGTAGGACTAGGCATGTTTACCTATCTCTTTATATTATGCCAGCCGGTTGTGGCTTCTAGGCCTTGTTCTATTTCGCTAGCTCTTTGTAAGCCAGCCTCTTTTGTTGCAGCACATTGCAAGACTTTGTTGAACCACTTTATTTATTTATATATGTGGCCGTATGCATCACTCAGATGCAGAGGCCGGGGAGTTCCCCTTTTTGAAAAAAAAGTAGGACTAGGCATGGCAGGCATCGTAGAATGCAGCGGATGTCAAAATTTCCTGTCTCTCAGCGACAGGGAGCCCAATATCTATGGAGTGTGGTTTTTCTTAGCCCGAGCTCCACAAGACCCTCAATCTGTACCGTGCATTCGCATTGAGATTCGTGTCAGCTACAGCAGCTGCCCCAGGGATTTGCAGGCTTGAACAATAACACTTCACCATCGGGTCACCTTCACTGTCCTACATGCAGCTCACTGTTCACTAATTCACATGCAGCACATGCACATGGGTTAAGAAAAGTCAAAAAGTTGCTCGGCGGGGTTTTCTGTGAAGATTTCTCATGTCTACGAGAGAGACACCCCAAATGTTGCACAGCTTTATAGAGAAATAATCCTTCTAACATTTTTTTTCTGCAGTTGTTGTGCTCGTGCCCGTAGCGAGTTATCAAGAGAACATATATAGTAGAGGAAAAGTACCCAAAAGCTAGCACTGCAGCAGGACATGCACATGCATCTGTCCCCTCTCTGTTAATCAGCGCCTTGCTTTCCGCTGTGAGAGGGAGAGAGAGAGAGAGAGAGAGAGAGAGAGAGTGACACAGCAGTGCAAAGAGTGTCAGAGAAAAAGTTTGACTCATTAGAATAACTGTGATGCTTTGGCTGCACAGATCACGAAGAAAACCGATGGACATGATAGAGGGTACCATGGAGCTCGATCTACACTAGAACTTTGCGGTATCTATGTTGTTTGTTTGCCTAATGATCCCTGCTCATGTCGTACCTATGTCTCATGTTTTTGCAGTGTAGATCACTTCGCATTGTACAGGGCCATCTAGCAGATGACACGATGCCACGATCCCAAAGCCCTGCTCAAATGCCACATTGTTTTCCCCGTATCTCCGATTTAAAGTTGCAGCTCAGAGCACCGACATGTCGTTCTTTTGGATCAGTTGACGCTTTGCTGTCATCTCTAAATGCGACTATAGAAAATGAACAAAGTGCTAGTGCCTAATGGTTAATATATTGACATGAAAATGCCGCATTCATACATTTTCTACATACTAAAATAAATATTAACTACAAAAGCACAAAATGAGCAATGATACTCTCTTAAATCACACCCATTTAGTCGACCATTTTACCAGCTGGAATACATAAGATCAAATCAAATATTTCAAGCTCCATCAAATGGAACTAATAAGGTTTTTTTATAAAAGGTGGATTTTATTGGCTCAAAATGAAGCATAGAGGATACAAACATGATAAGCACACATCCGGTTAGGAGGTCGTCGCACCACAGCGCAGTCACCACCACTTGGCCGAGCGTATCAGGATCACCACCACCAACTCGTCCAGATCTAAATCAGGGCATCCGTCGGTTCGACCAAGTAAGACGCCAAAATGTGGCTGTCGATGTCAAAACCGGCGGATCTCGGGTAGGGGGTCCCGAACTGTGCGTCTAGGCGGATGGTAACAGGAGACAAGGGACACGATGTTTTTACCCAAGTTCGGGCCCTATCGATGGAGGTAAAACCATACTCCTGCTTGATTAATATTGATGATATGGGTAGTACAAGAGTAGATCTACCACGAGATCAGAGAGGCTAAACCCTAGAAGCAAGCCTATGGCATGATTGTTGTTCGTCCTACGGACTAAAACCCTCCGGTTTATATAGGCACCGAAGAGGGTTAGAGTTACACAGAGTCGGTTACAATGGTAGAAATCTACATATCCGTATCGCCAAGCTTGCCTTCCACGCCAAGGAAAGTCCCATCCGGACACGGGAAGAAGTCTTCAATCTTGTATCTTCAAAGTTCAGGAGTCCGGCCAAAGGCTATAGTCCGGCTATCCGGACAACACCTAATCCAGGAGTCCCTTAGTAGCCCCTGAACCAGGCTTCAATGACGACGAGTCCGGCGCGCATATTGTCTTCGGCATTGCAAGACGGGTTCCTCCTCCGAATACTTCATAGAAGATTTTGAACACAAGGATGGTGTCCGGCTCTGCAAAATAAGTTCCACATACCACCATAGAGAGAATAATATTTACACAAGTTCAATCTGCTGACGTATTCCGCAGCGTGACATCACACCACTGCCAAGCCTTTATTCGAATCGTTTTTACTGTCCCACCTCAGCGCGTTTAGCGAGGCGGTTCCCTTGACACGTCTTGTTAAAGCAGAGATCGTGTCCCCTTATTCCGGGATTCTCATCAATACGGGCGTGGGTAACCCAACCACGCCATTGATTACGACGCTTGGGAGATAAGCGAGTTTTATTAGGCCGGTGGGGACGCATAGCTTTGTCCGTCCATATAAGGGATAAGGATCCACTTTTCACACACGCCTTCTTCCTCCTTTGCTTATCCATTTCACAAGACTCGAGCTCCAAAGGTCCAAGTCCGCACATCCCACCTCAACCTTCTCCAACTATGTCCGGAGCGGAGGCAAGTGGATGGCCTCCTCTCACACGGAGGGGCACATCAAAAGCTGCGGAAGGCCGGATACTTGTCCGACGACATCGCGCAGATCGGCTCCCGACAAGGGGCGGCTCATCCCCACCCCCAGCCCCATGAGAGGGTGGTGTTCCTCCCCCACTTCCTCCGCGGACTAGGGTTTCCACTTCACCCATTTGTCCGGGGCTCATGTTCTACTACGGCCTAGATTTCCATGATCTGACCCCGAATTTCATCCTCAACATCTCGGCGTTCATCGTCGTGTGCGAGGCCTTCCTCTACATCCAGCCCCACTTCGGCTTATGGCTGAAGACCTTCAATGTCAAGTCAAAGGTAGTGGGCGGCAGCCAAGCGGAGTGCGGAGGTGCCATGGTGGGCAAGATGGCCAACGTCCTATGGCTCGAGGGCTCCTTCGTGGAGACCATAAAGGGGTGGCAATCGGGGTGGTTCTACATCACCGAGCCGCGCGACTCCAAATGGGCAGTGGCCCCCGAATTCCGATCTGGCTTCCCTACACGGCTCACCTCATGGAAAGAGACGGGCCTAGCATGGGGTAATTCGGAAGAGCTGACCGGACTCCAAACCTGCGTCCGAAACCTGGTGGACAAGAAGCTCAAGCTCGTCAACGTAGTCCAGGTTATGCTCATCCGCCGGATCCTCCCATGCCAGCAACGGGCCTTCAATTTGTGGGAGTTTGATCCGGCACAACACCGAACCTTGATCCGGCTCTTCGACACTATGTACGAAGATGGCTGGAAGGTGCTGTTCAAGGGCGCCGAAGCTCCCGCATCTGCTACCGAAGATCGCGGATTCAGCTCGCGGCATCAAGCCAGCGAGGTAAGCTATTTTACCCTTTACGGGACTCTTTTTTCATAGTTTGACTCTATGCGGGATCTAAAACTCCCTCACCTTTGACAGGACTGGAAGAAGACGTCCGGAAAGGTTGACTGTCCGGCTCCCTTGCCAGAAGACCCAGCGGACGCCCGCTTGACGGGGCTGCTGGTTCCGGCACCTTACGTGATGCCGGAGAAGAAGGACAAGAAGAAGGCCATGGGAACTCGGAGGAGTTCCCGGCGCCAGGTGTTGTCGGACTCATCGTCCGATGACTCTGAGGCGGACTCCTCCTGCGAAGACGAGGAGGAGGAAAAAAGAGGCCTCTCCCCCAGCGGGGGGAGAGAAGAAAGGAAGGACGCCTAATCGGGAGGCCGGAGGGTCCAAGAAGGAAGGACCTCCTCCGGACTACACCACCAACGCCGACGACGGCGGAGAGGAGGGCTACCAGGACCAAGCCTCGGCGAAATCGAATCGTCCGGATACCGAATAACTCATGGCGCTCCATTTGACGCGCAACATCTTCTAACGCCGAATATAACCATGCAGTCCGCCCAAGGACGGGCTCGACGCTTCGTCGAGCCGCTCCCTGGATTCGTTGGATGTGCATAGCACCTCACTCCCGACCGCCTCGTCTCCTCCCGCCGCGGATGACGCCGGGGTAGTGTTCCAAAAGGGGCCCAGCCAGGAGGAGGTGGCCCTGGAGGCGTCGCACGGCGACCTCCCGTACTCCGGGCGCAAAGGGGATAAAACCCCAAAGGGCTTTAAGTTCGGCCCTGTGTCGGACTCCGTATCGGAACCTTCAGTGATTCCGGAGCCCGACAACCGACCCCTTCGTAAGAAGGGCAAGACTGCGACGCAGGTGACCTCCGTCCAACCGGAGGCACCGGATGATTTGATGGAGGCGCTTAACAGCGCTTCCATCGACGAGGAGCACCGCACTGTTATGAGTGTGGTGATCCAGAAAGTTCAGTCCGCCAAGAGCGGTGTCGGTGTCAAAACCGGCGGATCTCGGGTAGGGGGTCCCGAACTGTGCGTCTAGGCGGATGGTAACAGGAGACAAGGGACACGATGTTTTTACCCAGGTTCTGGCCCTCTCGATGGAGGTAATATCCTACTCCTGCTTGATTAATATTACTGATATGGGTAGTACAAGAGTAGATCTACCACAAGATCAAGGAGGCTAAACCCTAGAAGCTAGCCTATGGTATGATTGTTTTTCGTCCTATGGACTAAAACCCTCTGGTTTATATAGACACCGGATAGGTTAGGGTTACACAGAGTCGGTTACAATGGTAGGAGATCTACATATCCATATCGCCAAGCTTGCCTTCCACGCCAAGGAAAGTCCCATCCGGACACGGGACAGAGTCTTCAATCTTGCATCTTCATAGTCCAGGAGTCCGCCAACAAAGATAGTTCGCTATCCGGACACCCCTAATCCGGGACTCCTCAAGATCCCCGAACCAGGCTTCAATGACGATGAGTCCGCGCGTTGATTGTCTTCGGCATTGCGAGGCGGGTTCTTCTCCAAATTCCATATACTTGAATAGTGTCCGCTTCATTAAATGCTGCGCCCTTGGCTTCTACGCCCAATAATGGCCATCTTCCACGTGTTTGAATGGATGCGAAAAGCCAGGTATTTTTACACTACCCCCTAGCTACGCAAATGAGCTGCCTATAAAAGGGCGAGGTTCTAGATCCAAGTCACACCATCCCCCTTCATGAAGCTTTCATCGGAGCGCCTCGACCAAATCCCATTCCATCATGGACAGTCGACGCTCCTCCTCCTCGCGCTCCCAGCCCTCGGCTTGAAATTGGGAGAGATGTCATCCCGCATAGCGAGCTAGTTATACTCCAAGCCAAGGGATTTCTTCCTCGGCCTTCATGGTTCCGATTCGAGCGGACTTGCCACCTACAAGGGCGGAAAGCAAGCGAGAGTGTCCCCGATCCTCTAAAGGAGAGCGGTATGCTTCATCTCTTATCTAGTAAGAGGACTCGGATTTCAATCCATACGCTTTCTCCGGGGCTCTTGGAGTTCTACGGCCTCCAGCTTGCACCACCTTACTCCTGCCTCCATCTTGCACATCGCGGGCTTCGTGGCCCTTTGCGAACTGTTCTTGGGCGCCGAGGCTCATTTCGGGCTGTGGAAGAGATTATTCTGCCTAGTACCCGTTCTCATGAGGTGTCAATATATCAAGTGGGCGGAGCCGAGCTATGGCGCATCGCCGGGACCGGATACCTATCTGGAACCCCGAAGATGGCGTCCGAAGACTGGCCTTCGGAATGGTTTTACATGGAGGACGTCCCGCTGCCGAATCCTGTTCAGATCGGCCTTCCGGAGTTCACCAATGCTCCCCTGAAGAAGCGCCTAAGCTGGCGCCTCGGAGCCCCGGAGGGAAAATGACCGATGTCCTCTATCTGATGAGCCGAATAAGGTTACTGGCTCATGCCGGATTGACCATGCTTGGAGTCATGGCAATCTGTATTATGAGGGGAGTGCAGCCACTCCAATATAGGGGCCACCCCATATGGGATTTCAACGGGAGGACGATGCCACCCGCCATGGCCGCAAAGGGTCGGATCGTCACCGAACCGGTGAAGATCTTGTCTGCCATGTATAAAGGGAGGAGGAGGATTTCCTTCGCCAATCCATCAAGGAGTTTTCTTCGAATAATCCTCGAAGCTGGGTAAGCAAACATCTTTGTGACCTGTCCGATCCATGTTCCCATGGTTAAATATCTCATTTCGTGGTTTCTGCGCAGGAACTACGCCGGACTGTGGAGAAGATACACAGCCCGCCCCCACAACCCGAGGATCCAGAACGGTCCCTCGATCCGACCTCCGAAGAGGATCCGGATATAAAGGTGGAGTTGATCGACGGGGTATTCCATCAACTTAGCATCGACAATGCTTTGGTTGCCATCACGGCCGATTACCCCGGAATACTTCCAGCCTCACACGTAACTGAGACCAAGGTCCCAATATTCTGATAATGACCAATCCATGCTTATTTCTTGATCACTGTATACCAATGGTGGTTCGCAGGGGGTACCTTCGAGGCAGGAAGCCGAGCCCGCGGCGGCTAGCCAACAAGGGGCAGTACGGCCCCGCGGGCTAAAAAGGAGTGCGGTCCGGATCGAAACTCCGCCGCAACGGTATGACGCGTCACCATGTTCCTAGGATTGATTCTCGAAGGCGATTAACGCCGACGCTTTTTCAGAAAAAAGCGCCGCGGACCGAGTCCGAGAGGTTGCTAATCGAACCTCCGCCGCCAGGCTCCAAAGCCGGGTCCGAAGCGAGGCGAACACGAGGCGTCGTCGGACGCTCCTCCGAAAGAGGATGCCGATAGATTGTCCGCCACCAACTCCGAGGTGGAGAGCGCCTTGAATCACAGGCGCCGCCAGACAGTTCTTCGTGACGCATGTTTCTCCCAAGAGGCCTTGAATGCCTTCAATTCGGGAGATGCGCACCTCCGTGCCGCTCAAGATGGCCTAGCCAGAGCCACGGAGCAGTATGTAAAGGACATACGGGTAAGGAAATTTGACAGTTATATATGCCAGTAGCCCCCAAGACTTAAAATAGTTAGAATAACTGATTTAAGGATCATTTGTTATGCAGGATCTTACGAAAAAGAATACCCGACTGTCCCAGGAGCTTGAAGAGTGCAAGGCCCAACTTGAGGCCGCACTAGCCGCTACAGGGGGAGCCACAGAGACCCCTTCTGGTAATATATGCTTCAAAAGATAAATAGTTTATGAAGTGCGGCGGGTGTGTAAATCTGACAAAAACATTGCAGATGGCGCCGGACTAGATCCGGACAAGCAACAGCTCTTGCGCCAGCTGAAGGCCGGCGAGAGCGTGCTTACAATGGTGCGGCAGGAAAAAAATAACCTCCAAGATGCCAACACGCAGCTGGGTGAGGAACTAAAGGATGTTCGTGCCCAGTTTTCTGACTCCGTAAAGGAGAATCGGCGGCTTCGTCGCGGCATTTTCAGTAAGTGCTTGAGCGAACTTTGAAAGAGTTCGGCGAGGAAGGCGACTAACATAAACATGTATATAGGTTTGCTCACAGGTCGTCCTGAGGAGGAGATGCCCAGTTCTTCGGGTGATCTTCTTCCCGAATTGCGTCAGCTGCACGAACGAGTCCGGTAGGTGATGAAAGGCATCGGCCAGGCCTTGTGGCCATCTATCTCCCCGCCTCAAGGCATTGGGGAGCTGGCGAGCTGCTTCAAGGAGCACAGCGGCGCTCCGGCTATGGAAGATATCGGCCTGCCGTCAAGGCGCCAGGAGGCTCGGGCCATGGTAAAGACGCGGTACGGTTGTTGACCCAAACCACATGGCCGAGGTCGGACCTGTGGGGCCCGATGGGATGGAGATCCTGTAAGTTAGTGTACGCCAAGTAGAATTGGCCGCCAAGTATTCCCAGCAAGATTGTAAATTAGAAAGCTTATTAGATGGCATTGAGGAGGAATACAATGAGTCGAGTTGACTATGTAAAAATATGACATGAAAAAATGTCTTCTAGCCGGATTGTAGATCGTTTGTCATAGAGGACCTTTTCGCTTCGACCTCAGGACCCAATAGTCCGGAGTGTGTCCGAATACCTTCGTGGTTATATAAGAACTGGGGTATGCATGGAGACAAGGCGTAGGGGTCATTGTTGCTGTATCAGACAAGTGCCCAACTAGTTATGTTATATTACATGGATAGTAAGAAACATCTTCCAGGGAGAATAGTTTCGTTAAGGTTTCCTTTCGCTGGGATGCATGCCCTAAAGTGCAGTCATCTGGGGCCAGATGGGCAAATAGTTAAAAATCATCTTTCAGTTAACCGATCAATATTCCCTTAAGAACGCTTAGCGCTCGCTTCACCCACCGAGGTACACATCCGCTGACCCGGCAGTAATAATTGCAGAGGTGCTCCTTTACCACCTAGCCAACAATCGGGAACGAGGGGTAAGCACAGAGCCGCAACCTAGCTTGGCCAAAACTTAAGTCATATCGATGCATATAATGGTGAATAAAAGGTACATGCGGAAGTTTAACACATGTGTTGGGCATGAAGCTCAGATAAATAAGCTTCGTTAAAGAAGCCCCTGTGTATAATGAGCGCGACAGCGCGTCAAGTGTGTGCGAAAAAAGCGCAAACGAGCCTCTAGAGGCTTCAAGAAGAAGGAGGAGGAAGGAGAGAAATAAAAGACAGCAAAAATAGAAAATGTGGACGGAGGAAGGAGACGAACTTGGAGTCCGGCGCTTAGGCGTAGAATCTTCGTAGACGGGCTGCGTTCCATGGGTTCGGCTCGAGTCGGTTATCCGATGAGTTTCGCAGACGGTATGCTCCGCCGATCAGGACCTGATCGATGATGAAGGGGCCTTCCCATTTGGGCTTGAGTTTGTCCTTTTTCTTGTCCGGCAGGCGTAGAACTAGTTCGCCAACGTTATAAGCTTTGGCCCGTACTTCCCTGCTTTGATATCTTCGAGCCTGCTGTTGATAGAATGCGGAACGAGCTTTTGCCACGTCGTGCTCCTCCTCCAATGCGTCCAAATTGTCCTGCCGATCGAGCTCGGCTTCTCTTTCTTCATACATGTCGCAGGGCAGGACTGCTTCTGCCCCGTACACCATAAAGAATGGTGTGAATCCGGTAGTACGATTCGGCGTGGTCCGCAGCCCCCAGAGTATGGAGTCGAGCTCCTCAACCTAGTGCGTGTTAGATTCCTTGAGGGACCGCACTAGTCTGGGATTAATGCCGCTCATGATTAGACCATTTGCTCTTTGACTTGGCCGTTGGTTTGAGGGTGATAGACTGAGGCGTAACCGAGCTTGATGCCCATGTTTTTGCACCATAATTTGCCCTCATCGGCCGTAAAGTTGGTGTCGTTATCAGTGATGATACTGTGGGGGACACCGTAACGGTGCACTACCCCGATATGAAGTCTATCACCGTCCGGATTCGCCGCTTTTAATGTGCTTGGCCTCTATCCATTTGGTGAATTTATCCACCATGACCAATAGGTATTTTTGCTTGTGGGTTCCTCCCTTAAGGGGTCCAACCATGTCAAGCCCCCAGACCGCGAATGGCCAGGTGATGGGTATAGTTTTAAGGGCAGTGGGTGGCATGTGGCTTTGGTTAGCAAAAAGCTGGCAACCGACGCATCGTTGGACTAAGTCCTGCGATCTGCCCGGCGATCGGCCAATAAAATCCTGTCGGAAGGCCTTGCCTACAGGGGCCCGGCTGCGGCGTGGTGCCCACCCAAGACGGCATGAATTTCAGCCAGAGGTTTCGCCTTCCTCTTGGAGATACACCTTTGAAGGACTCGTAGTGCTTTTCTTATAAAGCTCTCCTCATGGACTTTATAGGCTTTAGATCGCCGTACTATGCAGCGAGCCTCATTTTGGTCTTCGGGAGTTCCTGCCTAGTTAGGTAGGCTAGGAATGGTTCCGTCCATGGGGCGATAACCGCCATTATTTCGTTAGCGGAGGGTGTTATCTCGGGGGCAGAGCCTCCGGTTGTGTCAGAGTGTTCTGCATCTGGCAGTGTGGTTGGGTCTGGATTGTTATTGCCGGACTCCCCTTCCCATAGTACGGATGGCTTGAACAGCCGTTCCAGAAAGATATTGGGTGGGACGGCATCGCGTTTTGCACCGATGCGTGCCAATATATCCGCCGCTGGTTGTTATCCCGGCTATATGATGAAATTCGAGCCCTTCAACTGCGGCTGACATTTTTAGGACCGCATTGCGGTATGCTGCCATTTTCGGATCTTTGGCATCAAAGTCTCCGCTTATTTGAGATATTGCGAGGTTTGAATCCTCGCGCACCTCTAGGCGTTGAATGCCCATGGAGACGCCATCCGGAGGCGTGCGTATGGGCCTCATATTCGGCCGCGTTGTTGGAGTCTGATACATTATCTCAAGGACGATTGGACTGTGTCCCGGTTGGGGACGCCAGACGACGCCAGCCCCCAGTGCCGCCAACATTTTGGAGCCGCCAAAGTGCATGATCCAATTGGAGTATGCGCCGTACTCTTTAGGGAGTTCGGCTTCAGTCCATTCGGCCACGAAGTCGGCCAAAACCTGCGACTTGATAGCTCGTCGTGGCTTGTAGGTTATGTCAAATGGATGGAGCTCTATGGCCCATTTAGCAATCCGGCCCGTCGCGTCGCGGTTGTTTATAATGTCATTAAGAGGTATGTCGGAGGCTACCGTTATCGAACACTCTTGATAGTAGTGTCGCAACTTCCGGGATGCCATGAACACCGCGTATGCTATCTTTTGATAGTGTGGGTAACGGGACTTGCATGGAGTTAGGACAATGGACACATAGTAAACCGGTTTTTGAAGAGGGAACCGGCGTCCGTTCGTTTCTCGTTCGACAACGAGCACCGCGCTGACAACTTGATGTGTTGCGGCGATATATAATAGCATTGGTTCACCCACATTGGGCGCGGCCAGGACCAGATTTGTTGCCAACGTGGCTTTTATCTCTTCGAGTCCGGCCGTGGCGGCATCCGTCCACTCGAAGTGTTGGTCGTGGCGAGGAGGCGGTAAAGGGTAACGCTTTTCTCCCAACGGAAATAAAGCGGCTTAGAGCCGCCACGCATCCCGCCAATTTTGTATTTGTTTGAGGTCTTTGAATATACAATTGTGACAGAGCTCAGATCTTGGCTGGGTTTGCTTCAATTCCTCTACGGACACAATGAAGCCCAGAGCTTTCGGTGGAACGCCAAGACGATTTTCTCGGATTGAGCTTGATGTCATATTTTCGAAGATTGTCGAATGTGAGCCTCAAGTCGTCTACTAGAGTTTTGACGTGCTTGGTTTTGACGACCACGTCATCTACATATGCTTCCACCGTTTTGCCGATCTGGTTTGCCAGACATGTCTGAATCATGCGCTGATATGTTGCGCCGGCGTTTTTGAGCCCAAAGGGCATTGTGTTGAAGCAGAACGGGCCGTATGGAGTGATGAATGCTGTTGCAGCTTGGTCTGGCTCCGCCATCTTGATTTGGTGGTAGCCGGAGTATGCGTCGAGGAAGCACAATGAGTCGTGTCTTGCTGTAGCATCAATAATTTGATCAATTCGAGGGAGGGGGAAGGGATCCTTTGGGCAAGCCTTATTAAGATCTTTAAAATCAACACATAGGCGCCAAGATTTATCCTTCTTTTGTACCATCACCAGGTTTGCTAGCCAGTCCGGATGTTTTATATCTTTGATGAATCCGGCTTCCAAAAGTTTGGTTAGCTCCTCTCCCATGGCCTGTCTCTTGGGTTCGAAAAAGCGCCAAAGAGCCTGTTTGACTGGCTTGAATCCTTTTAGGATATTTAGGCTGTGCTCGGCCAGCCGACGTGGGATTCCTGGCATGTCTGAAGGGTGCCAGGAAAAGGTGTCCCAGTTTTCTCGTAGAAATTCTCGTAGTGCGGTGTCTACATCAGGGTTTAATTGTACCCCAATGGAGGCCGTCTTTGCAGGGTCCGTTGGGTGGACTTGGAATTTGACTATTTCATCTGCTAGTTTAAAAGAGGTGGACTTGTATCTTTTATCAAGTATCACATCGTCCCTGTTCACCGTTGAGCGCATCGCGGTGAGTTCTTCGGCCGCTAGGGCTTCGGATAGTGCCTCGAGGGCTAGTGCGGCTGTCTTGTTTTCGGCGCGGAGTGCTATGTTCGGATCACTAGCGAGAGTGATGATTCCGTTAGGTCCGGGCATTTTAAGCTTCATGTACCCATGATGGGGTATAGCTTGAAAAATTGTGAATGCCTCTCGTCCTAACAAAGCATGATATCCGCTGTTGAACGGGGCCACTTGAAATGTGACCTCCTCGGACCTGTAATTGTCCGGCGAGCCTAACACTACGTCCAGTGTGATTTTTCCTGTGCAGCATGCTTCCCGGCTAGGGATTATTCCTCTAAAGGTTGTGCTGCTTCGCTCAATGCGGTTCCAGTTTATTTCCAATTTTCGGAGAGTTTCCTCATATATGAGGTTTAGTCCGCTGCCTCCATTCATGAGTACCTTAGTAAGGCGAAGCCGCCCACTATCGGACCGAGGACCAATGCGGCGGTGCTCGGGCTGTTCGAATTTAGGTTCGCCACCGGCATTAAAGGTAATAGCCGTGTTACCCATGGATTTATTGTTGCTACTTGGTAGACTTCGCAAGGTTGCGGAGTGTTCGCTGCATGTTATTTGATGCGAAAGTCTCAAGGCGATTAACACCGTCATCGGTGTTTCGGGCTGGGATTCGAAGCTAGAAGCCTCGCCACTTTTGGCCACCTGCCGTAGTATCCAACATGCTCAAGGCTATGAGTTGGAGTGGCGCCTCTATGCTATGAATTTTGCAAAGGTCCGCTTAGCCAACCCTCCAAGACGGTTCCGCACTTTTCGGGGTTTTGGTTTTTGGTATTTAACCCAGGTGCTTGATAATGATGCACCCTTTTATTTCGGACTAGGGATGAATTCGGGCCGGATTATCCCAAAATTTGCTTTCGGTTTTCCAGCGCTTCCATCGCACAAGATTTTTGTACTATGATCACCAAGTCAGCAAAGCGTGTAATTTCAAGAACGACTTATGGCGCTTAGGATTCCTTGTCCGTGCAATTATTGCAGAAAATTGGGATTGTGTCTTCCTCTCGGCAATCCTTTATCCTATTCATAACCAGGGGAATCGCCCAAGAATGATGTAATGCTTCAGCGGCTCTTGCCGAATTCGAGAGATCGCTAATGTTTGGGTGGTATGGTGGAACTAGATCCGGACCCCGTCAATTTAGGACTCAGGGCGGAAGTTTCGAACTCGAAGTTTGGATTTTGAGTGTTATCCAATGAGTCTAACCCGCACCGACTTTAAGTTCAGGCTTGATCGACATCCGTCCCTCTCGGGAATCCGCATGGAGGGATCGAATCCGGACGTAGCTAGTCCTTCAGATAGAAGAAGAATCGCCGCATTGCTCCTCTATCACAACAACATGATGGGTAGCCCAGGGAGAGTTGATCTCTCGGATCGGTTTTAGGTTCGATCCGTCAGTAGCTCGTGGCGACTCCTGTGGCGGCGATGCGATCCAAGAGCTCGTTCACGGAGGAGAGCTCGATCGGATCTAACTGTTCGGCAAGTTCCGAATTAACATGGAGACTGGTTTCGATGACTTGAGAGGTCATCATCGGCGCGGTGGCCGGACTGGCGGTCATAAGAAAACCACCTAGCCGAAGAGTCTGGCCAGCAGGCAAGGCTCCTTTGGCGATAGTATCGTCTTCAAAGACGAGATGAGGCATCCTACCTGATTGCGACGGCACAGAGGAACTCTCAATGAAAGCACCAATGTCGGTGTCAAAACCGGCGGATCTCGGGTAGGGGGTCCCGAACTGTGCGTCTAGGCGGATGGTAACAGGAGACAAGGGACACGATGTTTTTACCCAGGTTCGGGCCCTCTCGATGGAGGTAATAACCTACTCCTTCTTTATTAATATTGATGATATGGGTAGTACAAGAGTAGATCTACCACGAGATCAAGGAGGCTAAACCCTAGAAGCTAGCCTATGGTATGATTGTTGTTCGTCCTACGGACTAAAACCCTCCGGTTTATATAGACACCGGATAGGTTAGGGTTACACAGAGTCGGTTACAATGGTAGGAGATCTACATATCTGTATCGCCAAGCTTGCCTTCCACGCCAAGGAAAGTCCCATCCGAACACGGGACGAAGTCTTCAATCTTGCATCTTCATAGTCCAGGAGTCCGGCCAACAGTGATAGTTCGGCTATCCGGACACCCCCTAATCCGGGACTCCCACAAGCGGGCTGACTGAAGCCTGTGCCAGCCTTCTAACAGGCTTTGAGGTATGTATTTAACACTACTAGGAAAAGGGCTAAAGATAGGATTGACACTAATGGTGCACCAGAGAAGTGGTGCGCCACTACTATATACTAATGGCGCACCTGGTGGAGGTACGCCATTAGTGTGGAATACACTAATGGCGCACCACGTAGAAGGTGCGCCACTAGTAAAACAATTTTTTTTTCATTTTTTCAAACATTCTAATGGCGCATCCGGGCAAAGTGCGCTAGTATTTTTTTGTACTTTTTGGCAAAAAAAACTTATTCCCTCCCTCCCTTCCTCCCCACTCAGTACGCCCCCCCCAATCAGAGTATGCCTGCTGGGCCCACCCCCTCCGTCCCTGGCGCCCACGCCACCCCCCGCCCCCGCCGCCGCGCCCTTCGCCCCCCTCCCCACGCCCCGGCCCCCGGCGCCTTGACCCCGCCCCGCCCCACGCCCACATTGCCCGGCCGCTGCACACCGCCCTGGCGCGCCAGCAGGCGAACCCTCCGCTGCCTGCCTCCCAGACAGCCCCTCCAGCCCGGCTTGCGCCCGTCCGCCTCCTCCTCTCTTCTCCGTGACCTCCCCTACCACCTCTCCACCGCCCGTCCCCTCGGTGCCGCCCGCCGCCTCCCGAACCCCTAGCTCCGTCGGCGTCGGGGACGACCACCTCGTCGGCCTCACCAGGCCGCAGGCCCTCAAGCCCCACGCCATCCTCGGCCTCGCCCTCTCCACCGGCGGCGCCCCTTCCTCCGCCCATGCAGCGCAGCAGCAGCAGTAAACAACTAGGTAAAACAGTGTTGTGAAGCTAAGATGATGATGCTATTTTCTTATATGGTGAAGATATACTGTGTAAAACTTTGTCATGGTATAAAGACGCCATATTTAGCTCAACCGTACCTGATGTCGATTATCAGAGTGGTTCACTGAAACATATAGTCTAAGATGGGACTTTCCTGTTTTAGTATTGTTTATAGTCTAAGTTTGTCTATTTGTTGAACAACAAAGAATAGCATGGAA
This sequence comes from Aegilops longissima, assembly GCA_021605205.1. NCBI lineage: Eukaryota > Viridiplantae > Streptophyta > Magnoliopsida > Poales > Poaceae > Aegilops > Aegilops longissima. Next base: position 148,275,933 of record CM038682.1, on the reverse strand, counting down.
CATATAAATACCATGGACCATAGGCATTTTATTCTGCAGTGTTGTATAATACTACCTTGTACAATATTAATAGTAGTACATCAAGAATAGCATAACACTCCGAGACACCATCCAGGTCTTACAAGCAGTTACACTACACACGCATATAATGAAGAACTACATCTTTAATTCAGAAATCGCCAACTTGATAATTAGTTCATCCACGGATATCGAGTTGGTGCCCATGGTCCTTTTGTCTTAGTTTCATCATTATGGCCTGTTATAAGTTGGTGGTTTGTGATTAATACCACGAAAATCTCCCACGGAGACATCACGGTGGGACTCTATGGTAGTGGTAGTTTCAACATTTGCTATTTCAGCACTATTTCTCACACATCCTGCATTGGTCGCACCAGAAACATGCCCGCCAAGTGATGAACTCATCCCACTAAAGGATGCCTTCTGCTCTGCATTAATCACTTTGCGAGAGAATAGAACTTGCCTTTGGTGTGCAATGCCCTCCAAGACATTGTAGGAGAACATAATTGCAAGGACAAGTAGTAGGCCAACAGTGTTTCTCTTTTGTTTTTCAAACGTATTTATTTTAGCCAAAGTCACTTGGAGCCCAACGTATTTGTTGTGAATCATGTCAAAGGGCCAGTCAATGGCCGTATTTGTTGTGAATCACGTCAATGGATCAGTCATGCATCCATGCACTAGATAGATTGATATACATATACATACGATATATTTCATATTTGTTGTGAATCATGTCAATGGGCCACCAAAGGCCAGCAATGACCAATGTGCATCTCTAGAAAGTTAATGGGTTGTTAATTTGAGGACACAATCTGACTTTCAGTCTCCAACTGTGCTTCCTTCTAGTTTATGTAGTTTGCTCAATCGTATATTGCCTGTGGGATCATACAAGATTTTGCATCGCTTCGCTGGTACTGCTGTTACTAAGATAAGCATTATTAGATGCTCATCAGGTTTGGATATGTTAGTATTTTGATTTGCATGCATAGCTTGGGAACTATAAATTATAGTGAAATTAAGTAGAAATTATAGTAGTTTGGTTCTGTTTTTGCTGGTGTTTGGTTCTAAAGATGAGTAGGAATTATAGTTGGAAGATGATGCATAGTATTTTTATGTTGTTGTAGTAGTTGTAGTTGTAGGAACATTAGATACAATAACAAGTGTCATGTTGTTGTATTAGATACAGTAGTAGTATCATGTGCTGCTGAAGATGAGTAGTTGTAGGAAGATGATGCCCTAATGGAAGTGACAAGAATATTTGGCCTACCTTTTTTTCGATGTTGGTTCATTAATCTTAAGCCCATCATGTTTGTTGGTTGTTTGCTGTCATGTTGTTATTACTTCCATTAGGGCATCTGTTGGTTCATTAACCTTTCTAACATCTGCATATTTCAGATTTCGAGGAGGTAAAGGAAGTGAAGTTCGACAGGCAGCAGCAACAACACCTCCAAGGTGAGAAATATGTTCCTATTTATCTTTTTTTGCTCAAGTTCTTCAGTACATCATATAATATAGAGAAGTGCAGGTCAAGTGGTGCAATCATATACATCTGCCACTTAAGTCATCCTTCCCTTTAAGCGAAGTGATGCCTTTCGATGTCACACAATAATGTTTGTTGCAAGAACATTCTACTCTTAGTGTTCGTTTGTTTACTGCATAAAAATATATAGTTTTGCTGCTGTTATGCCTGTATTCACTGCTGCTGTGCTGTATTTGTGATGATGTTGTAGGAACCCCGAGAGGCCCTTGATTTTGCCGGAATGTCGATTAACTTCCGTTCCGGCAAATTCGGGTACTCCACATGTCCTATTTTCAGCAAAGGTAATGCTGAAATTTTCCGTGAATTTTAGCATTACTTTGCTAAAAATAGGACATATGGGGTACTTGCGACTAATGCCTGTTATCATGCATGTTTTATGATCTGTTGTAAGGGTACTAATTGGTCTCTTCTGCTGCTTAATTATCGAGATGGCGGAAGCAGCCATCGCCGCTCTGCGACACCGTAGTACGAGTTGGATGCTTCCGAGTTCTTCACTATCATACTTGGGACTTCATTATCATCCATGACGCAGGTATATAAAATGAGAGATCTCCCCTAGCTTCACCCATCTCATTATGATATCTGTTGTTTGCCTACATCACTCATTGTCCCAAAGCTGCAGAGGCTGCTTGACAGTTTTAAGAACATGCTTGATGGGTGAAGATCCGCCAAATAATGTGAAGGTGCGACAGTCCGGCAGCGGGTTTCGCAGGCTGTGGGATGTGGAGTTGGTGATCAGGAGGGCCACATGTACTTGTCTCGTGGGTGGGAGAAGTTCTACTGCGCTCACGACCTGCGGCTGGGGTACTTCCTTCTCTTCACGTCTGACAGCACGCCACCATGCTCATCATGAAGGTGTTCAACGCGACTATGTAATGATGCGCTTCTGTTGAAGATTATGATGCGGTAAGTTCTGCCTCTTCTTATTCCTCTACATTTGGCTTTGTCTCACATCGATTTTAACGGTCATTGTTGCATTTGGACAGGTAATGGGAGCAGCAGAATGACAATGGCTACAGCCAAAGCAGCAGCGACCATGGTCTGTAGCGAAGCAAAGCGACCATGGTCAGAAGCGAAGCAGCAGCGATTCTGGCAGAAGCGGAAGCAGCGCGATTCGGCAGCAGCATAGACAACAAGAAGGATGATCCGGACTGGAGTGCGGGAGAAGAGGACCAGAGTGGGGATGAGGAGCTGCAGGATGACGATGGGCATCGCCGAGGATGACCTAGCCGGTGGTGGTGGCTGACCAAGGGCAAGAGATGGTGGTGGCTGACCATGGGCAAGAGATGGTGGTGGCTGACCATGGGCAAGAGATGGAGGTGGCTGAGGATGACCTAGTGATGGTCGTGCTCAAGGTGGCCTCGCGATGGTGGTGGTGCCTCGATAATGACCACGCACCGGTGGTGGAGCCAAGCGATCCCACACCGGGCGACATGACCACGCCAATTGAGGTAGAAGACTACATCCCACTGCCTCCACCGCCTCCACCGCCTCGCCGCTCTTGGCGCATCGGTGAGGAAGGAGAAGGAGAAGAACAATGCATGAGAACTGAACTTTGTCAGTATGTCGATCTCCAAAATGATATATATATACATATATATATACTTAGTTACCTATGTTATCTCTAATATGCTTAGTTTCCTATAGCTTAGCTTCATTTTACCTAAGTTGGCTCTAATATGCTAACTTAGAGCTTATATGCTTAGTTTCCTATAGGTTAGCTCCAAAATAACTTATGTTAGCACAAAATGATCAAGTTTTCATAATAAGCTTATAGTCTTTTTCTTATTCTTCTTCTTTTCCAAAATGACATAGGTTAGCTTCATTTTACCTAAGTTGGCTCTAATATACTAACTTAGAGCTTATATGCTTAGTTTCCTATAGGTTAGCTCCAAAATAACTTATGTTAGCACAAAATGATCAAGTTTACATAATAAGCTTATAGTCTTCTTCTTATTTCTTTTCCAAAATTCTTCTTATTCTTCTTCTAGTGTTCTTCTTCTTTAGTATTCTTCTAGTCTTCTTCTTTTCTTCTTCTAACTTCTTGTTTATCATTTTGCAGATTTGATTTAATTCACGGAAGCTTGCATGGATGGAGTGCTTCTTTTCCATTTGTGTTTTTATTTTGTATCAATGTGAAACTTTTGTGAATTTATGGATAACGGTGTTGGATGAACAATGTGAAACTTTTGTAATATGTAACGATGGAACTTGTGTGTTGGCTATGCATGTATATATGATGGAACTTGTGTGTTGGCTATGTATGTATATATGATGGAACTTGTGTGTTGGCTATGATTGTTATATGGATGCTTGTTGTATATATATGTGTTGGATATCTCATAGGTGAAATAGTGACCTAAGATTAAGAAAAAAAATTAAAAAAATTGTTACTAATGGCGCATTACAGTGTGGTGCGCCATTAGTATAGCAGACACTAGTGGCGCACCGTGGGCAAAACTAATGGCGCACTGCCTGGTCCGCCATTAGTATACCAGATACTAATGGCGCAATAGTGGTGCACCATTAGAAAAAAATTCTAGTGGCGTGATACTAATGGCGCACGAGTGATGCGCCATTAGTAGGCAAAACTGGTGCGCCATTAGTAGCCCTTTTCCTAGTAGTTTAAGATATGTAAAAATATTACCGCATAGACACTAGCCCCTGATGCTCAGTTTGGCGTTCGGAAAGAAATAGCCGAACTGAGGATCTAAAACGATATACGCAGGAGTCTAACATAAGTATGTCAATATGGGAATGCAGGCTGCACTGCTGACCTCTGCTGCACTGACTGCGGAGGTTGATGCATTAAAGCAGAGCCTCAAGCGGTCCGAGAACGAGCTCAGACTTGCCAAAAAGCAGCTCGAGGACAAGGAAGGTAAGTAATACCTTATGGGAGTATTTAAAAGATGTGGTTGCAAAAGATGACAGGAATAACGTGAATACAGCAGGGGCCACGAACGAGGTGGCGACCCTGAAGGAAGCGGTGTCCAATGCCGAAAGCAATGTGTCCGCGGAGTGCACCGAGCGAGAGAAGCAGGAGGCGCGGGTGGCGGAGGTGCGGCAAGAGCTCTAGGCTCTCGTGGAAAAACACGAGAGTTTGGAGCGTGACTCAAAGACTCGAGAATCTGAGCTCGCCTCGGCCCTTGAGAGCGCCAAAGCCGCTAAGGCCGAAGCCCAAAAAGCCCTCGAGGAAATTGAGGCGATGAAGAAGATAGCTGCAGTAAGGCATTCTATATGCAAAGCAAGCATGTGAAAGTGAATTATCTGTTACTTACCCGAATCCGGAGCTCTCCAAGAGCATTCGCAGATCTGGCCCGCAGTGTGTCTGATGCTACCGCATTCTACCGAGCCGAGGAGGGAAGCTCGACGGAGAAGGTGTTCTGTCTCAAGATGTCGAGGCGGACACCCGTGCCCATGCTTTACCAGTTGAAGCAGCTGGTCGAGCTCCATAAGGTGGCCGAACAGGCCATGAAAGGCCTCATAGTTCGGCTGTGGCCTAAGGAAGCCATGCCTGGGAGCTACTTCGGGCTGGTGAGGCGGCTGGTGGACGCCTGTCCATGGGTTGAAGTCGTCAAGCGCTCCGTCTGCATCGAAGGTGCCCGTAGGGCCCTTGCCCGTGCTAAGGTGCACTGGGGCAAGATGGACGCTGAGAAGCTTGTGACGGACGGACCACCACCGCAAGAAGCATCGCAAGCCTGAAATGTATTATGAGGGCGTCCTGAAGGGTGCCCGCCTTATAGCGGATGAATGCTCCAAAGATGTAATTTTTGAGTAGACTCGCATTTGTTATCCTGTACGCTGAAAACTTGTTCATATGCGCTAAGCAACACTTTTGAATTTAAAATATTACCTTCTGCGCGGCCGTGTATTAAATTTGAAAGATGGCGAGTCGTCGGCTTCAGCCCCCATGCCACGAGTGCTGGGGTGTTCGGGATAAACTTGAGCGCTCTTGTTCCCATTCTTGGGTCCTTCGAGGGAGGCGCTCAACCCAACGAACAAGGCAACCGGACTATAATGCTTGAACACTCTCACTTAGCCATAGAATTCTATAATTTTAAATTTCGGCGAAGCCCTTGGTATTCGGAAGACCGAGTTCAGGGCGGTATCCACGCCTAGGCCGGACAATGCCGACTCCTCGCTCTAAGCGGCATAAGTCTTTAGGGACTCGAAAACCTCTCGAATAGCGACTGGCTCTCGCCCTATCATGACGGTTAGTTTTAGCTTTCTCCACTGAGGTGCTTAACCCAGCTCAACCTAGGCACAATCGCAGTGGTTCTCCCAGCGCTACCTTAGCCGATATAACGGAACATAAGGTACAAAAACATGGGAGCCGGGCAAACCCAACTATTGACCCAAGACATGATTTGGAGCCGATGCATATAATGCTATAAGTTCGGGGTGCCGCACTTGTGAAAGTGTTCGGACTTATCACACCATATTGTGGGGTACTTAAGCCCTTGGTGTATTTCCCGTACCAAAGTGTACGGTTGCACAATGTCATAAATGAACATATATATATATATATATAGAAAAAAGGGAATTCAATAATAGACAGAAGCTATGTATTGTTTATTCAAAACGGCTGCAGTAAGAGCAGAACGATACAAATAGTGCGATAAGCAAGGGACGGGACTTTTTAACATGTCCCCCTCCAGGGGTAAGCCGCGGGATGGTGTGTAAAACAGGTATACTGCTCGTAATAGAGACCACCTGGACACTCGATGTAGCTTTCTGCTTCCCTGGTTGTTGCATCGTGTGTTCGGCAATTCTACTGCCGGACAGGGCTTCGTGAGAACGGAGTCCTGAAAGTAAAAAAAAGAGAGTAGAAAAGAAAAGAATGACACAATCGGGAGCCCCTGGTGCGGTTGAGCCGCATTCTGGGCATTTCGTGGTCGTGCCCCTTCACCTATGACCATGGCATTTCCAGAGCGTAATTATGTACGCGTAGTACTGGTTTCGCGATTTTGCGAGGGCTGGGGCTTGGGCCGCATTGCTATGCATGCTCGGAACGTGCCAGGCGGTCTTGCTGTAGGTTACTCCGGGCGCGCTTGAAGGTGTCCGGACGTTTAATAGCCGGACTCGAGAATTGCCTTAAGAGGCTGCTTTGTACTTCCGCCGCAAGGGCCGCCGTATCTCCTCCGTCCGGAGAGAGCGTTCGGTGTTTCCATTGACCGTAATGACTCCTCGAGGACCTGGCATCTTGAGCTTGAGATATGCGTAGTGCGGCACCGCATTGAACTTTGCAAATGCGGTTCGCCCGAGCGGTCGCGTGATAGCCGCTGCATGAACGGGACTATGTCGAAGATTAACTCCTCGCTCGAAGTTAACCGGATCCAAGACCACTTCAAGTGTAACGAGCTCGTATAGTTGGCCTCTACACCTGGTATGATGCCTTTAAAGGTCTTCTTCTTGGGTTTAATCCTTGATGGGTCTATGCCCATTTTGTGCAATCGTGTCCCGATAAAGCAGGTTCAGTTGCTGCCGCCGCCCATTAGGACTCTAGTGAGATGAAATCCGTCAATGATTGGGTCTAGAACCAATGCGGCGAATCCGCCATGGCGGATGCTAGTGGGGTGGTCCCTTCGATCAGAAGTGATCGGGCAGGAAGACCACAGGTTGAACTTTGGGGCGAGTGGCTCCATCGCATATACGTCCCTTAGTGCACGCTTCCGCTCCTTTTTGGGTATGTGGGTTGCGTATATCATGTTCACCGTCCGCACTTGCGGGGGGAAGCCCTTCTGTCCTCTATTGTTCGGCGGCCGGGGCTCCTCCTCGTCATCGCTATGCAGCCCCTTGTCATTGTTTTCGGCATTTAACTTGCCTGCCTGCTTGAACACCCAACAATCCCTATTGGTGTGATTGGCTGGTTTTTCGGGGGTGCCATGTATCTGGCACGAGCGATCGAGTATTCGGTCCAAATTGGACGGGCCCGGAGTATTTCTTTTAAATGGATTTTTCCGTTGACCGCGGTTAGAGCCTCTGAATTAGGCATTGACTGCCGTATCCACAGCATTATCGCCGTTATTGCGGCGCTTGTGCTTGTTGAGACGTGACCTGCCATTGCTGTTCTTGGTATCCGAATTACCAAGGCTCTTGGTCATGTTGTTACTACGAGCTAGCCAGCTGTCCTCTCCCACGCAAAAGCGGGTCATGAGTGTTGTGAGGGCTGCCAAGGATTTCGGCTTTTCCTGTACTAGGTGCCGGGCAAGCCACTCGTCACGGATGTTGTGTTTGAAGGCTACAAGGGCCTCTGCATCCGGACAACCGACGATTTGATTTTTCTTGGTTAGGAACCATGTCCAGAATTGTCTGGCCGATTGCTCTGGCTGCTGAATTATGTGGCTTAGGTCATCGGCGTCTGGTGGTCGCACATATGTGCCCTGGAAATTGTCGAGGAATGCGGCTTCCAGGTCTTCCCAACAACCAATTGACTCTGCTGGCAAGCTGTTAAGCCAATGCCGGGCTGGTCCTTTAAGCTTGAGTGGGAGGTATTTGATGGCGTGTAGATCATCACCGCGGCCCATGTGGATGTGAAGGAGATAGTCCTCGATCCAAACCGCAGGATCTGTTGTGCCATCGTATGATTCAATGTTTACGGGTTTGAAACCCTCAGGGATTTGATGATCCATCTCTTCATCTGTGAAGCATAGTGGGTGTCTTGGCGCCTCAGATTGGGCTATATCACGACGCAGCTCAAATGAGCTTTGTCTACTGTGTTCGGCCTGGCCGGAGTTGCCATATCCGGCGTGACGGTTATCGTCACGCACTACTAGAAATACCACTACTAATGGCGCACCTAATATGGCCATTAATGGCGCATCAGAGGTGCGCCATTGACAGCACGCCATTAGTAATTTTTACTAATGGCGCATCACCGTGCGCCATTAGTATCTGAGTACTAATGGCGCACCACCTGGTGCGCCATTAGTATATGCAAGGGTGCGCCATTAGTATGCCTCCCGTGGGCATGTATACCAGTGCTTTGGCATACTAATGGCGCACCACCCCGGATGCGCCATTAGTAATCAAGAAGATACTAATGGCGCACTTCCCGTGATGCGCCATTAGTATGCCTTCGTCATACTAATGGCGCATCATCATGTGATGCGCCATTAGTATGAATATTAGGTTTTTTATTTTTTATTTTCTGTTTTTGCACAGGTTACAAAATGTATAATTTGACAAAATATAGACAGCACACATCAACAATAGATTCATCAAATACAATAGAAGATTAGTCCTTGAATACAATTCATCATATTAGTCTCCTAATACAATTCATCATATTAGTCTCCGAATTGAAAAGACCGAACAAAGATAGAACATTATATTACAAGTCTCGAGACCGCGAGTAGCGAGTTTATCTTCGCATTACAAGTCGATATCGATCATCTAAACTACCATCACATAGAAGAGAGCTGCGGTCATCACGATGAGCATCATCACGATGAAACTCGTCTTCATCCGGTTCCTCCAACGCCCTCCCTCTCCGCTAGATAGCGGGCGATCTAGATTCGCCTCGCCCTAGTGGTGTACCTTTGTAACTGTTACCGCTGAATCGGTGAACCTGTCTCCGACACTCCTCCCACCATCGAGACTCCGAACCTTACCCTTGTACACGACATACGCCGGCATCGCTATGCACTAGCCAAACGTAAACGTTAGTACCAATTCACGCACAATACATAAGCAATATATAAGTATGCAATGAACGATCGGAAGAGAAAAGCAAGACATTAATAGCATCGATTACATCTAAGTTGAACGACTCTCGAAACCAAAGAGACATACTACAAGTTCATTAAAGTTTAATTACAACATGACCCAATCGATGTTTCAGAACTAGACAACTCGACTCAAGGGACGGAGCGTGGATGAAGCCGCCGTCTATCGTGGGAGTCATGAAAGAACGGGCGTTGTCATCCTGCATTTGTAGCATTGTGTCGATGTCACCGTTGGACGGTTGATTTCGAGGTAGAACTGCCCCGAGGTACGGCGACATCTTGATGGATGATTTCCGCAAACTCCGATCGGATGCGAAAGAATTCTTGTCGGAGGTCCGCGTCCCGGATTGCCGACACGCCGCGGCCCAATCTTGGAGTTTACTCGGTAGCGAAGTTGATGATGGTCCCGCACGATCGCCGCATGTGATGGATGGCGTAGTAGGCACCCTTCTGACCGCCAGGCGGCTGCTTGACGCAGCAGAACGTCGTATTGTGGGAGAACACGTGCTTGCCGTACTTACGAATAGGCCTGGTGAAGGTGCCTCCAGATTTGGCGTAGCCGGGGAGAACATCATCAAGAACCTTCTTGACATTTGTGTAGTCTACGTTCGACTGACGGTCCGGGTCGAAATACGTGGCCATGGAATATTTAGGGCTTAGGAGGATGAGCGTGCAACGTGTGTCACTGCAGAAAACACGGAATGTTAAAAGAAAAACGATCGAAATGTAAGAATTCATATGTTACGGGCCGGTTGAGGGAGGACTTACTCGGGAAAGTAAGGCACGAGGAAGTTATCCTTATCTTGGTTTGCCAGAATGACGCCTTCGAGGTAAGAACTCGCGACTTGCCGGTCCCCAGCGCTGCCCAAGATCTTGGCACGCATGTAGAAGGGGTCGACTATCACGATGTCCGGGGTCTTGTCGCGAATGATCCGCATCTCCATACTCAGCGAAAATAGCCGAACGAAGGTGTAGTGCAGCGGATGAAGGTTCAACATAGCGTGGATGTCATCAAAACGCAGGACGATCGTACGCCCGATGGAGTTATCCACAAAGCCCTTGCCCTCTGGCACCTTGGCCGCGAAACCGGTATGCCACATCCTTCTCCCCGAGACGCCGCTTCTCCAAAGAAAGAACACTGTCATGCAGACTCCGATAGCACCGGTTGCAGCATTGAGCATATTTGTCGGTAGCATCGCCCTACCCGCCACATGCACCCTCCTCGAGATATCCTGCGGTGAAGGTGGCCCGCCCCGAGCACGGATCGCACTCGGTGCCGGCTGGCTCGCACCCTTCTTAGTCTTTCTTTATGCCTTCTTCTTCTCCCGTAATGGGACCGAGTTTTGCTCACAGACCGCCTTCTTGAGTGTGTTGGGGCTGATAATATTTCGCACCTCGCCTATCGAGGCTCGGTGAAGTCGGCAGTGGAGGCGCCTCCCGAGAGCTGAACGCCGACGGCGCTGTTGTAACTTGGCTTCTCCATGACGAGCTAGATCGCACACGCCTTTTGTTGGGTTTGGTTCTTGAGAAGGAGGCCCCATGAAGTCGCCATCGCACCCATGCTCGGCAAAGTACTGATCGGCGCTGCCAAATGTATCATAGTCGTCGTCGTCGTCATTCTGATCCTGTGCCATATGCATGTTTGGATCCAGTGGCATAGGGATGTCCGGCACCGTTACGGCGGTCTTGCCATGGGGCCGACTTGGCGCCGGCACGACTGGCGGTGTTGTCTTTGGGGTGGTGTCCCCGCCCCAAACGAATCTGCTCTTCGCCAAAGCAGGGCCAGCTCAGCAGGCGCCGAGGGTCATCACGTCATCATCGCCGGCCCGACGGGTCGATTCGAGGTAACAAGTCGTCGCAGCCTGGCAGCACCAACCAGTTGAACCCTAAACAAGTTGGGTGGCATCTGGGTACCGTGGAACAAGGGTATCCCGTTGAACGATTTTGCCCTTGGCGACATCGACCAACTCGTTGTTCACGGCGGAGGAGAGTGCACGAACGTCGGCGGCGCCCTGCGAAAACATGTAGGGCGTCGGGGATGCCCAATCAAAGGCAAGGAGATGAAGTCCTCGGCGAGAGAGGCTTAATTAGTTACCGTGATGATGGCGCCGAGCTCGGCTATCGTAGAGGCACCGCCAACGGCGCGGCGCAGCTGACGGAGGGGCCGCTTGCTGCAGAGGTGCCGCCGGCGACACCCGGTGCATTAAGCTCCGTGCGGCGCCGGAGACACCAATGCCGCCTCGCTGGAGGCACCAATGGCCCCGCCATCGCATTATGCGAGTTGCTGGCCGTGAAGCTAGGAATCGGGGCGGCCTGTTGGCCGCCGCAATCCACGCACTCAACCCCGAGATCAAGGTAGGCACAAGGGCGGTGATCGCCGCCCGAGTCGTTGTTCCACTTGCTCTTGGACAATCTCCGAATCCGCGCCACCTGTGCCTTGAGTTCTTGAACCTCTCGCTACCGCTTTCCGAGCTGGTCTTTTCTCCTTCCGCACACCAGCGGTATAGTATGACCCCATTTTGTCGACAAGCCTTTGCCGCCACACGACCAGCCGACGCCGGCTTATCGAGCTTATCCTTGTTCTTCATTACATTCAACCCCTATTTAGAGTGGTGTCCCAAGGGTTGCTCTGAGTCGACCCAGCGCCATCGCTTTCATCGCTGCGGAAGGAATGTGAACCATTTAGAAATTCGGCTTCATTAATTAGAATGCAACCATATGGAGCTAATTACGGGGGGTGTATTCCTTACCGAACAAGCTCAAGCTGCCTGGTCTTCGGATCCGTGGTAAGCTCCTTTGTTTTCGGTCCTTCTTGTACCGGCCCCGACAAAGTTCCTGGTCTGCTTGTCACCGCCAGATGTATCAAGAGGGGCGGTAGGCCTTGCTCGGCACGGTCCGCCTCCTCCTTGTCCCATATAGGCTCCGCCACTCAGAACCGCCGGGACCGAGTGTGTGTTCCCCTATGTTCAGCTCCCACATTTGTTTCCCCACTCACTTGATTGGGAGCTTGCGGTGCTCGAGCAATTGATCTTGAAGTCGCTGTAGTCATCTTCGTGATCAAGAATTTTTCTCCTTGATCTTCTCATAACTCTCACCTTTCTCGATCATTCTCTTCACATTGCTTTTCCAAGTAGACAGGGCCTTGCTCATCTTCGTGAGGGCAGCATTGTTCACTTTATTCCCTTTGAGGCTTGTGTTTTCAAATTCAGCGGGAACTTGTATCGCTCGTGCAGCTTCGTGAAGAGGAGGTTGCGCAAATTCCCTCGGTCGGATGCCTCGTGTTCTCGGTGTTGATCGAGACGGTGCTCGGACAATGCACCCGAGCTGAAGCGAGTACCCTTGACTATTCGTTCGGGCGCCGTTGGATTCCGCTGGAGTCCACTTCAGAACTTCCTCCTTGAGGGTGCGGAGCACGATCGGGCGCCGTCCTTCCGCTGCCTCTTCGGCTGGCTGCCATCTGTCGGCGCCGCCATCATCGATGGTGGCATCCTCGGCGGCACCATCGGTGGTGGCATCGGTGTGGTCATCCTCGGCGGCACCATCCGTGGTCTCGGGATCGGTGGGGAAGGCGGCGGCCTCATACAAGTGAGGTTGTTCCTCCATCTCCGGGACAGCTCCTGAATGCCTTGCCGCCTCAACCCCGGCCTCATCGTTGGGGCCATGTTTCTCTAAATAGAAACAAAGTTTGGTCAAAAGTTGGTTATTGTCAAGGAACAAGATCATGGTCTCATCATTTAGGGTTTGTCGACACCGAGGCATCCTAAAATCTAAGCTTTTATCATTGAGGGTTTTTCGACGCCAAGGCACCCTAAAAGCCTAACTTTTCATCATTTCGGTTTTTATCGACACCGAGGCACCCTAAAAGCCATGCATTAGTCACAAGTACGCCGGGGCACTTGATCCTACTTAATTAACTACTAAGATACCCCGGCCCATGCATTAGTCACAAGTACCCCATATGTCCTATTTTAGCAAAGTCATGCTAAAATTCACGGAAAATTTCAGCATGACCTTTGCTGAAAATAGGACATATGGAGTACCAATTTGCCGAACGGAAGTTAATCGACATTCCGGCAAACTCAAGGGCCTCTCGGGGTACCTGCAATATCATCACGACACGATGGTCGGAGACAAAACCCAGCAAACTAGCAAAATCATCACAAATTGTTTTCTGTTAAAGATGATCATCATCTTTACAAGTCTTTCTCAATGTGATCACAAGTAATTCAGAGGCATCACAAGTAATTCAGAGCATCACAAGGCATTAGTAGTTCAAGACATGAACAAGTTTTACAAAGCACATCAATTTGTGTGCCTAACTGAATTAACTGAATTTTCAAGAACGAATAAACTGAATTTTCAAAACTGCAAGAAGCCAATTAAAAAATATCCCCTTCTTCTTGTCTCCTCTCACTATCTCTCACACATGTACACATGGCAAACCACAAAGGGTGTGTCAAGAAATTACTAAACTAATAATCCAACCACTAAAGCACAAAGGGTGTGTCAAGAAATGTTGCAATTAAAACAACAGCTTGTCACTAACAGCATTGGGCACACCACGCTTAGCATGGAATTGACATTATTTATTGCGACTGAATATGTCAAAAGGAGGGTATATAACAAACTTAAATTTTTCAAAATATCCATGGACCAGGTTCAACTACTCAACTTAACTCGGCTTTCGGACTTTCTTTACATGATTAAAGATAGGTCAAGCAAGAGTATATAAAACAGCACATTTCCGGATTAGATGAGTGACACCATCAGTCCGCTGCAAACTTGGAAAAAATTATGACAATCCTTGGAATCGCAGGACAATATTACGAAGAAAGAGTTTAACAGGCTAGCATCATTACTACAGCTCCGTAAATCTAATAGTGATCAAATGAGACTGTTAGCTCCTAATGAAATATGTTGTAAAGCTGACAGGCCATAAGATTGATTGAACATGGCTGAGAAAGGAGTAGTACTCGCCTTTCCATACAGCCTAGATAAGCAATATACCGTAATGTCATGTCATGTCAAACAGCAATATTATTTACATGGTCTCAAACTTGTGGTAAAAGATTATATCGATACGGCAATGATGTTTTCAGCAATCGACTGTTGTCGAACAAATAACCTAAATTGCATTTGGTGGGTTTGTCCAGGTCACACACATACACACACACACGAACTGGAGGTAGAAGAAGAGACGCACACTTTGGGCACCACACGACTTGTGCCTTTTCTTGAATTTCTTCTTACACAAACAGAACTGAATTAAAATATGCACTATTAATTCAGTTGTTCTAATCAAAAGAAGTACCCACTCGACCAATTAAAATATTTCATCTTTCTAATGAACCACACCCAACATCGCACTAACAAAATCCCACCTACTTTCACCCTTACGTATGTGCTCGTATGTGCACATCAACCAAAGGAGAATGGTCTAGTGGTTAATGAGGAAAGATGATAGTAGTATGGTCTAGTGATTAATTAGTGCCATACTAATTAACGGGCTTCTATTTCTCAAAATATATAATTTTGATGAGGAGCCTTCTAAACCCGAAGGAGGGAAATGCTTGTCCAAACAACCTATCAAGGGCCTACATTTTATGCGCATCAAGACTGAGCGAATATGTTGGGCCATGCAATGCACGACTAGTATTAGTTCTCTCGACCATTCGAAGTCGTGGAACAAGAACTTAATTATATATCAGCATCCGGAGGAACGAAAGAATTCCGCATCTAACTAGCTTTATGCGAGAAAGAAAGAGAGGACATGACTAGGCTAGATGCTTTGGAAAACCTATGCTCAAATTTATGGTGGACTCCACACTTTGCAAAAACATTTAAACTAAACCATATCTGGGTTTTGGACAGTGGTTTTGCAGTTCAGGATTTACAAAATTCATGGAAAATCAGGGTTTAGGAACATTGTGAAATTTAACCTACAGAGAAATTCCTCAAAAATATGACTATTAATTTGTGATCTACTACTCGAATATTGGTGTCACATTGGCAAGCAATAAATCAGATATGTTCTTGACACGGCACAATCTATTTAATATTGTTTTTAGAAAAAATCTTTTAAATATTAATTTGTGGTTTTGTGCTCCTGCTAAAGAAAAATAAAGCACAATATCACATCGAGTACTACCGAGAACAAATGAAAACAAAGAGATAGGCAGAGCTAGATGTGTTCGATGGTGAAGTTGTATTTCCTAAGACAATGGAGTGATCATCGTGTCGAGGGAGGCGGGTCGACGGTGGTGAAGTAAGTACCTTGGGCGGGTCGAGGGAGGCGGGTCGACGGAGGTGTGGACGGGCGGGTCGAGGTGGGGCAGCGGCGGCTGGGCGGGTCGAGGCGGCGTGGGCGGCGGGCAGCGCCTGGCGACGGGTCGGGCGGCGCCCGGCGCGGCGGGTCGGGCGGCGCTGGGCGGCGGCTGGGCGGCGGGGTCAGCGGCGTCCGGGCGGCCCGGCGTGAGGTCGGGCGGGTCGAGGCGGCGCAAGGCGGGGCCCGGGCGGCCCGGGCGAGAGGAGAGGGCGAGGGAGGAGAGGGCGAGGCGAGGGCGAGGGCGAGGGCAGCGGCGGCGGCGGGGGCGAGAGGAGAGAATCTGCGAGGGGATCGGGCGAAGGGGATCGAGCGAAGGGGATCGGGCGAAGGGGCCACAATACTAATGGCGCACTCACGCGGTGCGCCATTAGCATGTTCACACTAATGGCGCACCTCACCGTGGTGCGCCATTAGTATTTTTTTTATTTCCACAAAAGCCAAAAGGTTATCTACTACTGTAACCTATCCATGTCAAGCCCACTCTACTAGCTCGACTGGTCAGCCTCCAGCTCACACCGGAGGTCCCGGGTTCGACTCCTGTGCTCCACAAATTTTTTTAGCATTTAAAAGCTATTTGATACTTATTTATGTTTAAATATGTTCAAACTTGTTTAAATAATAACAGTAATATTTTTTATAAGACAGAGCATTTAAAAAGCTGTTTGATACTTATTTTTTTATAAGACGGTGCTGGGTGCAAGGGGTCGTGGCAAGGTTGAGTAGGGGAATCGAGGGTGCGGGGGTGGTGGCGGTGGTGGACTGGGGGTGCTCAAGCAGGGGACGGATCTCAAGAGGTGGGACAACGATCGAGATGGAGGGGGATCGAGGTGGGCTCCACAAATTTTTTTAGCATTTAAAAAGCTGTTTGATACTTATTTGTGTTTAAAATGTTCAAACTTGTTTAAATAATAACAGTAATATTTTTTATAAGACAGAGCATTTAAAAAGCTGTTTGATACTTATTTTTATAAGACAGTAGCATTTTTTTATAAGACAGAGCATTTAAAAAGCCATTTTAAAAGATGGAGGGAATCGAGGGTGCGGGGGTCGCGGCGGCCGGTGGACTGGGGGTGCTCGGCGAGGGGGGCCGGATCTGGCGAGGTGGGATAGCGATCGAGATGGAGGGGATCGAGATCGAGTGTCCATGAAATTTAAAAATATTCATGATAGTTCAAAAGTACCCATGAAATACAATCGAGAAATGAAGGCTACGATTTAAATACAATCGATCTTAGCTAGCTATCTGTTCACAATCTTCTTGCCCTTCTTTTTCGCAAATGGAGTTCTTCGTGGAACGGACGCCCTTTAGGTAGGGTGGTCCTGCTTCTTCTTGTGGTGTATGCTGCTACTTCATCATCGCCGCCATGTTCGATCCTCGGTCGCCGATTTGTCAAGTCTTGCTCATTGGCTACTCCATCCATTCCGATGATCTTCCTTTTGCCTCTCCTCACGACAACACGACCGGGCTTTGGCGGTCGGTAATGAAGAAGCATTGGTCCACTTGGGAAGCCAGTACCCATGGCTCATTTTTCAAGGTGACGCTTATGCCCACGGTCTTGGATTTGGCTTCGGTATAACCATGGTGGTGAAATACCGGTCTTCTTTTATGACGTTCTTGGCCCATCGACACGGAACATCGGGACCTTCTCTCCAGCAGTAGCTCAGCTCCCGATCTCCTCGATCCTTCCGTAGTATCTGTCCTTGTCGTTACCGTGTAGGATTCCATCGTTACCCGGAGTTCGATAACCATCGCTCTTCATGTCCTTGGCCTCGTGTAGAATGTGTAGTCATGATATCGTGACGCCTCATAGGTCATCGTTGTGCTCGGCGCCTGTGACAAGGCGAATATGAGTTGTTCTTCCGCGAAGAATCCTCATGTAAAGGGTACGACGAAGCTTATGCTTGAACCAACGCGTGAAACATGAGTTGTGCTCTTTGAGTGTATCTCCGTCCGCCCTCTGCTGGCCTCGGTCATTGTAACGCCTTTTTAATAAAGGTTTTGTGCTCTACCACCCAAGGATCGACCACGTCTATGTGTTGTAGCGCGACTAGGTTTGCTCTTTCAAAGTCGGCGAGTCGACCCTCGAAGTCGACATGCATTTCGCGGCGACCCTCACGGTGACCCCATCCAGCGAGCCTGCCGAGGTGCCTGTTGACGGGCAGACCAACGGGGTTCTCGATGCCTAGATAATTCGTGCAGTAGGAGATGCACTCTTCGGTCAGAAAGCCCCTAGCTATGCTTCCTTCTGGACGTGACATGTTGCGAACGTATCCTTTGATGACACCATTCATCCTTTCGAACGGCATCATGCTGTGCAGGAACGCCGCCCGAGTTGGATGATATCCTCCACTATATGGACCAGCAGATGCACCATAACGTCAAGAATGCGGGCGGAAGTACATCTCAAGCTCGCATAGTATCACCACGATCTCTTCCTCGTAGCCTTCGAGTTGCCTCACGCCAATCGACTTCCGAGAGATGACGTCAAGAAGTTGCATAGGCCAAATAGCGTTTCCCGACGTGCGCGCCCATGATCCCACGGATTGCAATGGAAGTATTCTGCGCTATCAAGACGTGATACCGTGAGACTTCATCCCGCTGAACTTCGCTTCACTGGGTCTAGGTATCTGCTTATCTTCCCACAGAATCAGAAGGAAGTTTTACTCCTAGGAGGCAGGTGAAAACTGCTCGATCTCCTCCCGACTTAGAGTGAAGCACGCGGGAGGTAGTCATTTCCGGTCTTCTTGGCCTTTTGCCTTTGCGACGACTTTACGTGTCCTGCTTCGCCTCATCATCATCATCATCATCATCATCATCATCATATATAGCGTGAAGCTCCTGCCCGATGCCCATTGATTTCAAGTCTGCCCTTGCTTTCGCCCATCTTTGGTCCTCTCGGCATGTTGAGCAGGGTACCAAGCAGACTCTCGCACACGCTCTTCGTGATATGCATGACATCAAGGCTGTGAGGCACACGGTGGATCTTCCAAGACGGCAAGTCCCGTAAAACAGACCTCGTTTTCCATACCTTCAGCAGCGGCTCTGGCGCCTTCGCTTCTTTCCTGCTCGCGCGCCTTTGCTTCTTTCGGCGGTGGGCAGTCTTTCCAATTTTCCAACAGCTTGTCTATTTCTCGCCGCCCTCGTGACAGGCGTTTTGGGTTCGGTTTCACCATCGAACAGATCCTTGCGTTTCCTCCACGGGTCATCGTCGCGAAGCCACCTTCGATGTCCCATGAACACGGTTTTCAAGACCCGGATCTCTATCTAGCTGGCGATACGTTGTGTCATCCATGCACCTTACGCATCCGGAAAATCCGTGGACTACCTGCCCCGCGACATATCCGTAATCGAGATAGTCGTGCACCGTCGTGGCGCAAAGGCGGCTCTCATAGGGAAATATTCTTTCTCTGCGGCGTCCCCACGTATTGGCTGGCGTTTTCCACAGCGTGTCAAGCTCCTCTTTCAGCAGCCCCAGATACAGATTGATGTCGCTCCCTGGTTGTTTCGCCCTTCAATTAGCATACTCATGTGAATGTACTTCCTCTTCATGCACAACCAGGGGAAGGTTGTACATCCACACAAACACAGGCCAGGTGCTATGTGTGCTTCTCTCGCTGCCAAACGGATTGACTCCATCGGTGCTCGCGCCAAAGACGATGTTCCTTGGATCGCTCCCAAATTCCGAGTCTTGAAGTTCAACGCTTGCCACCGCTCGCATCCTTAGGGTGACTCAGCATCTTGTCTTTTTATCTATCTCCGGATCATTTGCGCCATCTTCCCGCTTCTTCTCCTCCCTATCCGCGTGCCAACGCAGGAGCTTTGCTACCTTAGGGTCCGCGAAATAGCGCTGCAGACGAGGAGTGATCGGAAAGTACCACACCACTTTTCGAGGAGCTTTCTTCCTCTTCTTGTATCGAGTGACGCCGCACACCGGACATATGGTAGACTCGCGTGCTCGTCCCGATAAATGATGCAATTGTTCATGCACACATGGTATTTCACGTGCGGTAAATCCAGAGGACACACGATTTTCTTCGCCTCCTCCAAACTGGTCGGGCACTTGTTCCCCTTGGGAAGACGCTCGTGCGAAATGACATGTTCTCGCCGGCATCGCCGGTCATTTTGTGTTTTACCTTCATCTCCGTGGCCATGAGCGCTACTTTCAGCGGTATCCTCGGCCTGCATCCTTCATACAATGGAGTAACCACGCCTAACTCAAGTTGATCCATCTTGGCTTTCTCTCGGCGGCAGCTCTTGCGTTATCCGTGCGCTTGAGAAGCAGCTCTTGAATATGAGGGTCCTGCACCCAGCCCATCGATGGTCCAGCGTCGCTCGCTCCGCCGCATCATCATCTTCATGATCATGCCCGTCGCCTGCTCGGCATCTTCCTCATCATCATGTCCTGCATCTTCTACATGATGATCTGTACAAGATCACAGCTTGTGATCATCTCCGAGGGATTCTTCGTCTTCTCGCCCGCCCGAGCCGCGGTGGTTGTCTTGCTGCCCTTCCTCATTTCTTGCCCGCCCGCATGGACGACTTCGTAGTCATCTTCATCACCTTGCCACCGATAGCCATCCATGAAACCACGCAACAGCAGGTGGTCCCAAGACCTGCCGGAATCCGGGTCCGCAATAAGGCTCTTCAGCTTGCATCTTCGACACGGACATCTTATCTCCGCCTCGTTCTTTTGAAGCATCTCGCCTTCGCGGACCTCAAAACCTATTCATGATGCCTTCGGTCATCGTGCGGACCATGGTCGCTGCATGGGTAGAGCAAAACGATATTTTAGAACCAAGAAAAATTTGGCATGACTTTCCCTAAAAATAGGACCAAAAGGATGCTTAATGCCAAAATTCTCGCCAAACGGAAATGAATCAACATTCCGCAAAATATTGGCAACTATCGCATTTCAAATACCGGTACACCTCCAAACACAAACACATATGCAAACACCACAAACATATGCAACACCACGAACATACATAGATCTAGCTAGGCCGTAAAAGTGCATGTGCACATTGTTGTAAGGAGAACAACCTAAATATAGCTTCCCCTTACTTACCTATTAAAACAAGGTAATTTAACCACTTAATTTGAATGAATCTATGGTGGAAATGAGGTGAAAAGAGGAGGCACCGAGACAAGGAGGAGGTGGAGAGAATGAAGTGGGGAGAAAGTGAGTGTGTGGGTAGGAGAGGTTGTCCCAAATATCTTGTTGCTGCCCACTTACTAATGGCGCACCTCTTGCATGGTGCGCCATTAGTAGTTACCACTACTAATGGCGCACCTAAGCAGGATGCGCCATTAGTATGTTTGGACAGGCGCACTAGTTCAAAAAAAGTTTCTATACTAATGGCGCACCCACACCTGGTGCGCCATTAGTAGTTACAACTACTAATGGCGCACTGGCAGGATGCGCCATTAGTATGTTTGGACAAAGCGCACTAGTTCAAAAAAAGTTTATATACTAATGGCGCACCCACATTTTGTGCGCCATTAGTAGTTACAACTACTAATGGCGACTTGGGCAGGATGCGCCATTAGTATGTTTGGACAAAGCACTAGTTTAAAAAATTGGATTAATGGCGCACCCAAAGCATGGTGCGCCATTAGTAGTTTAGACTCTAATGGCGCATCGGATGGTGGTGCGCCATTAGTAGATACTAATGGCGCACCATCTTTCCGGTGCGCCATTAGTGTCATTTCCATCTATAGCCCTTTTCCTAGTAGTGACGGTCGTATGGCGTGTTGGGGAACGAGTAATTTCAAAATTTTCCTACGCACACGCAAGACCATGGTGATGGCATAGCAACGAGAGGGAGAGTGTCCGTCCACGCACCCTCGTGACCGAAAGCGGAAGCGTTATAACAACGCTGTTGATGTAGTCGTGCGCCTTCACGATCCGACCGATCCAAGCACCGAACGACGGCACCTCCGAAGTTCTGCACACGCTCAGCTCGATGACGATCCCGGACTCGATCCAGCAAAGTGTCGGGATGAGTTCCACAAGACGACGGCAGGACGATGTTGATGCTCCACCGACGCAGGGCTTCGCCTAAGCTCATGACGATATGACTTCTCCGCGCAGGGCTTCGCCTAAGCTCCGCGACGATATGACCGAAGTGGAATATGGTGGAGGGGGCACCGCACACGGCTAAGGAACGATCCGTAGATCAACTTGTGTGTCTTGGGGTGCCCCTGCCCCGTATATAAAGGAGCCAAGGGGAGGTGGCGGCCCTAGGGGAGGCGACTAAGGAGGAGTCCTACTCCCACCGAGTAGGACTCCCCTCCTAGTTGGACTAGGATTGGAGGAGGGGAAGAGGAAGGCGCCGCCCCCTTCCTTGTCCTATTCGGACTAGAGGGGAGGGGCGCAGCCCACCTTGGCCTGCCCTTCCTCTTCTCCCATGGCCCATTAAGGCCCATAGACTTCCCGGGGGGTTCCGGTAACCTCCGGTACTCCGCAGAAAATCCGATTTCACCCGAACACTTCCGATGTCCAAATGTAGGCTTCCAATATATCAATCTTTATGTCTCGACCATTTCGAGACTCCTCGTCATGTCCGTGATCACATCCGGGACTCCGAACAACCTTCGGTGCATCAATACTTATAAACTCATTATGAACTGTCATCGAAACGTTAAGCGTGCGGACCCTACGGGTTCGAGAACTATGTAGACATGACCTAGAACCATTCTCGGTCAATAACCAATAGCGGAACCTGGATGCCCATATTGGTTCCTACATATTCTACGAAGATCTTTATCGGTCAAACCGCATAACGACATACGTTGTTCCTTTGTCATCGGTATGTTATTTACCCGAGATTCGATCGTCGGTATCCAATACCTAGTTCAATCTCGCTACGTAAGTCTCTTTACTCGTTCCGTAATACATCATCTCACAACTAACTCATTAGTTGTAATGCTTGCAAGGCTTAAGTGATGTGCATTACCGAGAAGGCCTGAGATACCTCTCCGACAATCGGAGTGACAAAACCTAATCTCAAATACGCCAACCCAACAAGTACCTTTGGAGACACCTGTAGTACTCCTTTATAATCACCCGATTCGCCAGACGCTTGGTAGTACCAAAGTGTTCCTCCGTAAACGGAGTTGCATAATCTCATAGTTACAGGAACATGTATGGGTCATGAAGAAAGCATTAACATACTAAACGATCAAGTGTTAAGCTAACGGAATGGGTCATGTCAATCAGATCATTCAACTAATGATGTGACCTTGTTAATCAAATAACAACTCCTTGTTCATGGTTAGGAAACATAACCATCTTTGATTAACAAGCTAGTCAAGTAGAGGCATACTAGTGACATACTGTTTGTCTATATATTCACACATGTATTATGTTTCCGGTTAATACAATTCTAGCATGAATAATAAACATTTATCATGATATAAGGAAATAAATAATAACTTTATTATTGCCTCTAGGGCATATTTCCTTCAGCCTCCCACTTGCACTAGAGTCAATAATCTAGATTACAAAGTAATGATCCTTACACCCATGGAGTCTTGGTGCTGATCATGTTTTGCTCGTGGAAGAGGCTTAGTCAATGGGTCTGCAACATTCAGATCCGTATGTATTTTGCAAATCTCTATGTCTCCCACTTGGACTTGGTCCCAATGGAATTGAAGCGCCTCTTGATGTGCTTGGTCCTCTTGTGAAATCTGGATTCCTTTGCCAAGGCAATTGCACCAGATTGTCACGTAAGATCTTCATCGGTCCCGATGCACTAGGTATGACACCTAGATCGGAAATGAACTCTTTCATCCGACTCCTTCATTCGCTGCTTCCAAGCAGCTATGTACTCCGCTTCACATGTAGATCCCGCCACGACGCTTTGTTTAGAACTGCACCAACCGACAGCTCCACCGCTTAATAAAAACACGATCCGGTTTGCGATTTAGAATCGTCCGGATCAGTGTCAAAGCTTGCATCGACGTAACCATTTACGACTAGCTCTTTGTCACCTCCATATACGAGAAACATATCCTTAGTCCTTTTCGTATTTCAGATGTTCTTGACCGCTGTCCAGTGATCCACTCTGGATTACTTTGGTACCTTCCTGCCAAGCTTACAGCTAAGCATACGCCAGTCCGGTACACAAGATTGCATACATGATAGAGCCTATGGCTGAAGCATAGGAACATCTTTCATTTTCTCTCTATCTTCTGCTGTGGTCGGGCATTGAGTCCGACTCAATCTTACACCTTGTAACACAGGTAAAAACCTTTCTTTGCCTCGATCCATTTTGAACTTTTTCAAAACTTTATCAAGGTATGTGCTTTGTGAAAGTCCAATCAAGCGCCTTGATCTATCTCTATAGATCTTGATGCCCAATATGTAAGCAGCTTCACCGAGGTCTTTCATTGAAAAACTTTTATTCAAGTATCCTTTATGCTATCCAGAATTCTATATCATTTCCAATCAATAATATGTCGCCCACATATAATATTAGAAATGCTACAGAGCTCCCACTCACTTTCTTGTAAATACAAAGCTTCTCCAAAGTCTCAGACAAACCCATATGCTTTGATCACATTATCAAAGCGCTTATTCCAACTCCGAGAGGCTTGCACTGCACCATAAATTGATCGCTGGAGCTTGCACACTTTGTTAGCACCTTTTGGATCGATAAAACCTTCTGGTTGCATCATATACAACTCTTCTTCTAGAAATCCATTCAAGAATGCAGTTTTACATCCATTTGCCAAATTTCATAATCATAAAATGCGGCAATCGCTAACATGATTCGGACAGACTTAAGCATCGCTACGGGTGAGAAAGTCTCATCGTAGTCAACTCCTTGAACTTGTCGAAAACCTTTTGCAACAAGTCGAGCTTTGTAGACAGCTACATTACCATCGGCGCCATCTTCTTCTTAAAGATCCATTTATTTTCAATGGCTTGCCGATCATCGGCAAGTCAACCAAAGTCCATACTTTGTTCTCATACATGGATCCCATCTCAGATTTCATGGCTTCCAGCCATTTTATGAATCTGGGCTCACCATCGCTTCTTCATAGTTTGTAGGTTCGCCATGGTCAAGTAACATGACTTCCGTAATAAGATTACCGTACCACTCACTGTGCGATTTTACTCGTTGACCTCGAGGTTCAGAGCAACTTGATCTGAAGCTTCATGATCATCATCATTAGTTTCCTCACTAATTGGTGTAGTTGTAACAGAACCATTTCTTGTGATGAACTACTTTCCAATAAGGGAGCAGATACTGATTATCTCATCAAGTTCTACTTTCCTCCCACTCACTTCTTTCGAGAGAAACTCCTTCTCTAGAAAGGACCCGAATTTAGCAACGAAAATCTTGCCTTCAGATCTGTGATAGAAGGTGTACCCAACAGTCTCCTTTGGGTATCCTATGAAGACACATTTTTCCGATTTGGGTTCGAGCTTATCTGGTTGAAGTTTCTTTACATAAGCATCGCAGCTCAAACTTTAAGAAACGACAACTTTGGTTTCTTGCCAAACCACAGTTCATAAGGTGTCGCTCAACGGATTTTGACGGTGTCCTATTCAACGTGAATGCGGCCGTCTCTAAAGCATAACCCCAAAACGATAGCGGTAAATCGGAAATAGACATCATAGATCGCACCATATCTAGTAAAGTACGACACGACGCTCGACACACCATTTCTCTGTGGTGTTCCGGTGGCGGAGTTGCTAAACTATTCCACATTGTTTCAAATGTAAACCAAACTCAGAACTCAAATATTCTCCTCCACGATCAGATCGTAGAAACTTTATTTTCTTGTTACGATGATTTTCCACTTCACTCTGAAATTCTTTGAACTTTTCAAACGTTTCAGATTTGTGTTTCATTAAGTAGATATACCCATATCTGCTTAAATCATCTGTGAAGGTGAGAAAATAACGATACCCGCCACGTGCCTCAACATTCATTGGACCACAAACATCGGTATGTATGATTTCCAACAAATCAGTTGCTCGCCCATAGTTCCGGAGAACGGCGTTTTGGTCATCTTGCCCATGAGGCACGGTTCGCAAGTACCAAGTGATTCATAATCAAGTGATTCCGAAGCCCATCAAGATGGAGTTTCTTCATGCGTTTTACACCGATATGACCTAAACGGCAAGTGCCACAAATAAGTTGCACTATCATTATCAACTCTGCATCTTTTGGCTTCAACATTATGAATATGTGTATCACTACTGTCGAGATTCAACAAGAATAGACCATTCTTCAAGGGTGCATGACCATAAAAGATATTACTCATATAAATAGAACAACCATTATTCTCTGATTTAAATGAATAACCGCCTCGCATTAAACAAGATCCAGATATAATGTTCATGCTCAACGCTGGCACCAAATAACAATTATTTAGGTCTAAAACTAATCCCGAAGGTAGATGTAGAGGTAGCGTGCCGATCGCGATCACATTGACTTTGGAACCATTTCCCACGCATCGTCACCTCGTCCTTTGCCATTGCTCGCCTATTCCGTAGTCCCTGCTTCGAGTTGCAAATATTAGCAATGTAACCAGTATCAAATACCAGTGCTACTACGAGCTCTAGTAAGGTACACATCAATAACATGTATATCACATATACCTTTGTTCACCTTGCCATCCTTTTTATCCGCCAAATACTTGGGGCAGTTCCGCTTCCGGTCCGGTCTCGCTTGCAGAAAACACTCGATTTCAGGCTTAGGTCCATACTTGGGTTTCTTCTCTTGATCAACAACTTTCTTGCTGTTCTTTTGAAGTTTCCTTCTTCTTCCCTTTGCCCTTTTCTTGAAACTAGTGGTCTTGTTGACCATCAACACTTGATGCTCTTTCTTGATTTCTACCTCCATGCTTTTAGCATCGCTAAGAGCTCGAGAATTGTCTTAGTCATCCCTTGCATATTATAGTTCATCACGAAGCTCTTGTAGCTTGGTGGCGTGATTGGAGAATTCATCAATGACACTATCATCCGGAAGATTAACTCCCAGCTGAATTAAGTGATTGTTATACCCAGACATTTTGAGTATGTGCTCACCGATGTAACTATTCTCCTCCATCTTGCAGCTATAGAACTTATTGGAGACTTCATATCTCTCAATCCGGGCATTTGCTTGAAATATTAACTTCAACTCCTGGAACATCTCATATGCTCCATGACGCTCAAAACGCCGTTGAAGACCCGGTTCTAAGCCGTAAAGCATGGCACACTGAACTATAGAGTAGTCATCAGCTCGCTTTGCGACGCTCATAACTTCGGCTCAAAGATCTGCAGCAGGCTGTCACCCAGCGGTGCTTCCAGACGTAATTTTTCGTGCAGCAATGAGGATAATCCTCGTTACGGACCCAGTCCGTAATTGATACCATCATCTTTCAACTTTGCTTTCTCAAGGAACGCATTAAAATTCAACGGAACAACAGACGAGCCATCTATCTACATTAAACATAGACAAGCAAAATACTATCAGTACTAAGTTCATGATAAATTTAAGTTCAATTAATCATATTAAAAACTCCCACTTAGACAGACATCTCTCTAGTCATCTAAGTGATCACGTGATCCAAATCAACTAAACCATGTCCGATCATCACGTGAGACGGAGTAGTTTCAATGGTGAACATCACTATGTTGATCATATCTACTATATGATTCACGCTCGACCTTTCGGTCTCCGTGTTCCGAGGCCATATCTGTTATATGCCGGGCTCGTCAAGTTTAACTCGAGTATTCCGCGTGTGCAACTGTTTTGCACCCGTTGTAGATGGACGAGAACTTATCACACCCGATCATCACGTGGTGTCTGGGTACTACGAACTTTGGCAACGGTGCATACTCAGGGAGAACACTTCTTGATAATTTTTAGTGAGAGATCATCTTATAATGCTACCGTCAAACAAAGCAAGATAAGATGCATGGTGCGCCATTAGTAGTTTAGACTCTAATGGCGCATCGGATGGTGGTGCGCCATTAGTATATACTAATGGCGCACCATCTTTCCGGTGCGCCATTAGTGTCATTTCCATCTATAGCCCTTTTCCTAGTAGTGACGTGTCGTGGGGCGCCCACGCGATCCGTAGATCGATCTTGTTTGCCTTGCCTTGTCCTCCAATATATCTCGCAGGTCCGGGCGATTTCCCCGCGCTTTGGTATTTTTTTTGAGCGCGCTGGGTGCGGCTTGAGTTGAGGGCCGAGAGGCCTATCTGTCGCGGCCATGAGGTGGCCGGTCAGCCGTATCATGCGCTGGTGATGTAGGTTTGGGTGCTTCCTCCTCTAATCGGGGTAGTAGCCTGCGTTTTGGGTAGCTCTTGGAGGGACGCTCGAGTTCATACTCTTCGGCCGCAAGGACTTCAGTCCATCTGTCAGCTAGCAAGTCTTGGTCAGCTCTAAGCTGTTGCTGCTCTTTCTTGAGGCTGCTTGACGTGGCCATGAGCCTGCGTTTGAAACGCTCTTGTTCGATGGGATCCTCAGGCACGATGAATTCGTCGTCGTCGAGGCTTGCCTCATCTTCGGAGGGAGGCATGTAATTATCGTCCTCTACCTCTCTTTCTGCGGCTCTCTCATGAGGGTTGGCTTCTCCATCCTCCTGCGCTGAATCCTGCTGGAGGGGGTTATCTTCGGCACTGTCCGGGGTGTTATTGTCTCCCGTGTCGGAATCGCCGTTTTTGCTGTGGCGGGATTTAGAGCGGCGCCGCTGACGCCGGCGCTTAGGCTGTTTCTTGGAGGGGTCATCCTCCGCTGTTTCATAGCCATTCCCATCTTTTGGGATGTCCACCATGTATATGTCGTATGATGAGGTGGCCTTCCAGTGCCCTGTGGGCGTTGGTTCTTGGTCGTCTCCTGCATCGTCGTCCATACCGTCGATGTCTTCGGAGTCGAGGTCGAGCATGTCGGTTAAATCATCGACAGTGGCTACGAAGTGGGTGGTGGGTGGGCTTTGAATTTATTCGTCGTCCGCATCCCAACCTTCCTGACCATAATCCAGCCAGGGCTCTCCTGATAAAGAGAGAGACTTTAGTGAATTCAGGATGTCGCCAAAGGGCGACTGCTGAAAGATGTCTGCGGCGGTGAATTCCATGATCGGCGCCTAATCGGATTCGATTAGGCGGGGCGCGAAGGCTCGGAGTCCGGAGAGGAGTCCGCACCTTGAGTTACGAGCTTCGCAAAGGACAGGATAGGTGTACGGCTCAATCGCCAGAGATCGCAGCCCCGAGGCGGTGTCCAGCCACCCATCCTCGATCGGCGCAATCGGCTCCGAAGCTAAAGGTCGGAGCGGACACTGTGCGACCTCGGACACTGCTCGGCGGCGAGCTAGATCATGCCCTCGTGATGCAGCAGCAGCGCTTGGCTGTGGCTCAAACTGTCGAAGATCAAGTCTCCGCGACGTCAGCCGTAGTTCAAACTTCCAAATCTGACCGGTGGCCAGGGGCGAGCTTTCAATTTGCTCCAGATGGCTGCTTAATTGCCCGCAGTGCAAAGCCGCCAATCTGAAGATCTGTCTGGGAGAAAATCTCACCTGAGCGCATCGTTGTTGATGATCGGAGGAGCCATCGGGCCTAAGGATGACGACACGAGGAACTCTCAATGAAAGCACCAATGTCGGTGTCAAAACCGCGGATCTCGGTAGGGGGTCCCAATCGTGTGCGTCTAGGCGGATGGTAACAGGAGACAAGGGACACGATGTTTTTACCCAGTGTTCGGCCCTCTCGATGGAGGTAAAACCCTACTCCTGCTTGATTAATATTGATGATATGGGTAGTACAAGAGTAGATCTACCACGAGATCGAGAGGCTAAACTCTAGAAACTAGCCTATGGTATGATTGTTGTTCGTCCTACGGACTAAAACCCTCCGGTTTATATAGGCACCGAAGAGGGTTAGGGTTACACAGAGTCGGTTACAATGGTAGGAAATCTACATATCCGTATCGCCAAGCTTGCCTTCCACACCAAGGAAAGTCCCATCCGGACACGGGACGAAGTCTTCAATCTTGTATCTTCAAAGTCCAGGAGTCCGGCCAAAGGCTATAGTCCGGCTATCCGGACACCCCCTAATCCGGGACACCCTCAGTGGAGGACCGACATCTAGTCGGACGCCACTCCATCCCGATGGCCGCAGACACCACAACCGAAGCCTCGCAGGAACCATGAGCGCAAAAGCCTCAGAGCGGCCGCGATCCCGGGCAAGGCTTACCGAGATCCAGATCGGGCCTACCACAACCCATCGGGTTTGCATCGCTGATGCATGCCTCCACGCCGCCGATGTAAGCAGAAACACACGGCAACCCATCGCCGTCACCGGTGGCCAGCTCCATGGACAGATCGAGCAGCTTGGGCGCTTCCCCGATATGGGGCATCGTTCCTGCGCTTGGGCACACTACTACAAAAAGGGCTATAGATGGAATGGCCACTAATGGCGCACCTGTGATGTGGTGCGCCATTACTATATTCTAATGGCGCACCATGTCTCGGTGCGCCATTAGTAATATATTACTAATGACGCACTTGGTGTGTGGTGCGCCATTAGTAGTTTTGAAAAAAAACATAAAAAAAATTTGTTACTAATGGCGCACTGCTGCATAGTGCGCCATTACTAATGATATAGTAATGGCGCACTCACATCCGTCAGGCGCCATTAGTAGTTTTGAAAAAATAGTAAAAAAAATAAAAAAGTTTTGTTACTAATGGCGATCATGTCTCTATTAGCCATTACTAGTTTTAACTAGTAATGGCGCACTTTCCACTGGTGCGCCATTACTAAGTTTTTTTCAAAAAATAAAAAAAATATCAATTTTTTTATTTTTTTTTCAAAACTAGTAATGGCGCACCGTGGGTGTGGTGCGCCATTACTAGTTTAACTAGTAATGGCGCACCACACCCACGGTGCGCCATTACTAACTTGCCCCAACACCGAATGCACCCCCCCCGGTGGATCGCCTTTTCAGTTTTAAAAAAATAAAAGAAAATGATGGAAATGTCAAAAAAATAAAAGATAATATGTTTCCCATGTGATATGTGCTCTAGTTTTTGGGAAAATTTACAAATATGAATTTCGACTTTATTTGCAAAATCTCTCTGGAAATTTGTAAAATGGGCATAACTTTTGTATACGAACTCGGATGAAAAAGTTTTTTATATGAAAAATCATCTACTCGAAAAGTTACATCCAAATTTAACTGGGGGAACCCCGTTAAACATTTTCAAAATCCCCAAAAACCTAACAGAAAAAAGTTACGGGGCTTTCAAGATCTAGCGACAAAAAAATTCAAAAAATTTCAAACTTACTAGTGGCGCACCGTGGATGTGGTGCGCCACTAGTAACAGAAAAAAAATGGTTTTGAAATTTTTTTTGAATTTTTTTTTCAAAAAATAATACGTAATATGACCGGGAAGTATGAAATATTTTTCAAAATTTCATCATAGTCATGAACATGAACAAAGTCCTAGACATTAACAAGGTATAATAGGATTGATATGCTAGATATACCAACAAGTGCCTGTGAAGTGAGCTGTTGCTGGGGTTGGATAGAACTCTGAAGTTAAGCGTGCTTGGGCTGGAGTAGTGTGAGGATGGGTGACCTTTTGGGAAGTTTGACCATGGAGTGCGATTTGACCTGAGATTAAGCATATTGACCCGAGATTAAGCCATAGTGAACTGAGATTAAGAAAAAATTGAAAAAAAAATTTAAAATAAATTTCAGAAAAAAATTTTAAAAAAAATTGAAAAAAAATGTTACTAATGGCGCACTTCTATATGGTGCGCCATTAGTAACTGGTATACTAATGGCGCACCGTGGGCTATACTAATGGCGCACCAGTGATGCGCCATTAGTAAAAAATACTAGTGGCGTGCTAGTAATGGCGCACCGGTAGTGCGCCATTAGTAGGAAAAACCGGTGCGCCATTAGTAGGCCTTTTTCTAGTAGTGGCAGCTGCTGCCGCCTAGGATCCACCGCGTGCATATTCCAGGGCGTCAGCCACATGCACGCACCGCTGAGCAACCACCTGCTGCAGATCCCCAACCGCAAGCAGACCGCCTCCAAAGGCAAGACGAAGAAGGTCCAGCCGCCACCGGCTTCGCCCGGTGGCACGCCCGCGATGGCGAGGAGAAGGTAGGAGTGGAGCGGGGAGAGGTGGCAGGATCCTCCGCCGCCCGTGTCACCCAAGGGAAGGAGCGACGCGGGGGCCTCATGTCTAATAAGTAATAGTGATATATACAAAAATATGGCAAGCTTATCTATCTTTTTAGAACCGAAGCTAATATGAAATTAAGTACCTTATGATGTATGAAAGAAGGAAGGAAATAAATTGTTATGTTATTTAAATGTGGCTCTAGTTATTTGTTACCATAGCATTAAACCACAAGATATCGTTTAATAAGATTACTGTGCCAAGCAAATGTATTCCTCGTGGCTCCAATTGATACCTAGAGTTTTGCTTAGTGTCTCTATCAAAAAAGAAATAGGCATAGTGTACCTATCTTGAGAAGTTGATATGCATGGTTCTAAGCCCGAGCCTTGATTACTCTTGACAATTGTAGTCTTGATTAATTAAGAAGAAAAATACCTATGTAACTTATGCAAAACCAGGCGAAACCCGGTAGAAGCAGCCCAGAAGCGGCAATGAGGATCCTCTGCCGTACGATAGGGTGCCTTTCGACCACTGCCAGGTGGGCCCGCCAGGAATTAGGGCCACATGTCAGTGTCCTCGACGGCATGTGATGTACATCAGGGGAGCTGCTTCCCAAAGCAGGTTGCTCACAGAACACCAAACACCAGCTAAACCTTTCCCTCTTTCGTTGCTAGAAGGAGAATCAAGGAGTATGTAGAAAAAAAGGTGAGGGCGAATCTGCTACCAAAGTGAGATGTTGAAGGAGTTTTGTTTCTTCTAGCCTTCTTGTGACCAAACAAAAATAATGGTTAGAAATTTATATTAAATTGTTCATTCGCTTGTGGAATCAGCAATTGTGTGAATTAATTAATAGCATAAAATCATCTTCTTTATGAGGTGATGCAATCCTGGAACATGTTCATAGTGCTCTATTGTTTCCTTGCTTCTCCTGTGGTATCACAACGGACTTCTTCCTTGGTATACATTTTCGTGTTTCATATAGTGGACTGGGTGTTCGGGAGTGAATTTTTAGCTTGCTCCACCGAACAGTGTGCTGGGAGGGACTGACCCCAAGGTGATTAAGTGAGGGGCCCAATCCTTATTTGGTCCCAACAACCACGCAAGGCCTTCGTCAAGCAATGTCGGGATTGTACATTTCAGTACAAGACATAGTCAACAAGATGTTGTCTTCATAAGGCAGAGTACAGCATGATCAGGTATTCAAGCATTATGTGATCATGCCACCAGATCAAATCGAGTACTGTTTGATGGTCCATCACTCTTCCTATAAGGAAGTAGAAGGGATGACCGACTTATATTTGTGAGAAGCTCTCGAAATAGGCTTTCGCCACGCTTTATAAATAAAGCAACGGTCCATACAATCCATACGGTCCATATTTGTGAGAAGCTGGATGATTTGAAGTTTCTCTTGCCACCATTAGGTTTCGAGGACTATAGTAGAGGACTGTGCATGGGATGCACCAGGGAATGCATTGGATGTTGCTTTGTTTCTGAATCTTATAGGATCTGAGAAACCAGTAGTCCAAGCTGCACCCTAAGCTTCTGGTGAAATATCTAGGTTGCATGACAATTTTAGAAAATTTGTGGCATACCTATCTGATGTGATGATCGGGAAATCCGGGGCTCTCCCCTAGTCTCAGAAATCTGGGAAAGGTTCAAGTTCAGCATCTAATAGACAAGATGTCCTCAAAGCTGAGGCCATGGAAAGGAAAGCTGGTGTCGAGGTCGGTTCATTTGATTCTTAACAATCTGTGCCCTCCATGGATTTGGTTTATGTGGTATCTGAGGACATGGTGTGGAAAGGCTCTGCTAACTCCTTGATACTATGGACAAGTCCCTCTTCGCGGCGTTCTCTCATTGTTTACTCGTCTTGCTTCAACCTCTGTACAGCTTTTCTGTCTTCCCTGTTGAAAAAGCAGAGCTTCCGCTTGTTGCATGTCCAAAAAAAAACTAACACTTGAAGTTGCAGCCTATTTACGCTGACAATACTATATTGTTGCTGCCTATCTCTCCACTACTACCTGGGGTTCGTTCCGTCTACCGGAAAACAAAATTCAACAATATACGAAAGTTTTTTTAGCTACATTACCATCCCCACCAAAGCCTACCAGACATTTGGTCAAACAGTGAAACGAAATGCTGGGTTGTCCTATCGAAAGGTGGCAAAAGAAGACCTTCATAATATTTTTTTCGAAAAAATATAACCCCGGCCTTTGCATCAAGCAATCCACACATTCATCTTTATTATATTATTCAACAGAGTCTGACAAAATAAATGCATTGATCAACCCACGGCCACCTTCCTAGGATCTATGTCACTACATCTACTAGTTTGATAATATGCCCTGACCACGCATCAACGCACATCATCTAATGCGGTGGCCTCACCAAGATGCCTCACGGCAAGCGAAGAGAACCAACCGGTCTCGCAGACCCTCAACGTGCACCGGGTGCGCATGCTCCCGAATCCGGCACCGTCATCTTCCGTCGTCATAACTTGAGGACAAATCAATACATTTACCTTGCCAGGCCCAATTGTCATTGATGCCACCACGATGCCAGACAACACC
Source organism: Aegilops longissima (assembly GCA_021605205.1). Classification (NCBI taxonomy): domain Eukaryota; kingdom Viridiplantae; phylum Streptophyta; class Magnoliopsida; order Poales; family Poaceae; genus Aegilops; species Aegilops longissima. Next base: position 148,241,619 of record CM038682.1, on the reverse strand, counting down.
ATCATACTGCACGCATCCATCAACACACGTCCAACATCGAGACCCCATGCGCTTACGCGGCTGAGACCACTTGTCGCCCGACACACGGGCGGAGACAGGGGGACCAGCAAGGGCCCTAGCCACTCCCCTAACGTCATTCATTTAAGCCTAATATGCATGTTAAGAGGTGATAAATTGCTGCTAAAATGATGAATTTTGATGCACCGGCCCTCCCCAACCAGGATGAACTACACTTGGCCTTCCTCATTGACTTTTCCTGGCTCCGCCACATTGCACCACCTCCTGATCCAGCTCGCAGCAAACAACATCACAACAGTGTTAAAGAGCCAACTTTCTCCCACATGATGCCTTCAAGAAGTGAACGACGTTGAAGGCTCCTTTGCTGCACATTGCGGTTAGGTGTTTCACTCGGAAGACAACTAGCGTGGTGGAGGTAGAAGCAGATCTAACGAAGGTCTGCATGGAGAAAAGACGGTGGCCACATGCGTCGTCGCCGTCGTGGCCGACAAGTGCTGGCCAAGGATTTCTCCCGATCTGAATCCCCAACTCCAGCTCCAAACGCACCGAGGACCATCACTATCATGACCCGGATCTGTACGGAGGAGCACACCGCCGCCTCCTGGCCCATCATCCCCGATGGAGGGTACACCTCTGCCGTCGTGACCAAAAATGCTTCTTTAAGGCCATTGCTACGTAGATCACGCCCCAGCCGTGTCCACCATCCCCACGTTGTCATCACAGCAATGCCACGCTGCCCGGAGGAAGATCTCGCGCCACTGTGTATAGCCCTTCTAGGCAGCCACACCACAGGCGTTGTACCCGAGATCCCCACCATCCCCTTCACCGATGGCGCTTGGCCTTTCCTGGCGGCCACCTCTAGGGACGATGGGGTGAGAGGAGAGGATGGAGGAGGTGGCGACGGCTAGGGTAAGCTCCCCCGGTCACCCTGGAGGCGACGCGAGGAATGCCTCTTTGAGTCGTACGTATGTGTGACGAGTTCGAACTTGATGCTTAGTGTCAGCCTTTTACCTTTAATGAACCATCCTCATAAAAGTTTTACAATACTTACTTGCAGATAGAAATTGTTACCATCAATTTTGGTTCTACAACTTAATTCTTGACCCAAACAGAAATTTCCTAGAAAAGTGCTAGTAAATAGTAAATGATACTGCACTATTTATGTGCATCACGGGGAATAAGAGGGTCTCTAGCATGGGGTTGAGGGTGTGTCAGTTTCCCTACTCTCGTACAAGTAATGTTTTGACAGGTAGGCCAATTGTCATAGGTAGGATATTTGTCAAAGCTGACTTGACACAACAACATGACACGCCTTCGACTCATCACCCACTTTCTGTTCTTTCTGAGACAATAAATTGATAGGAGCAAGTCCAACTGCTGCTAGTATGGAACCACCTCCCCGTCATAGGGTCTTGGGCCCGCACTTGCCTCTACCGTACCATCAAATTCAGCTTTCATCTTTCGGTATGGGTGATTTTTCTGTAAGAACCTACGATGATGCAAATACACTGTTTTGCGCGAGTTGGGAAGTCTTCTGCTAGCTGTCCTATCCATGCATGTGACACACCCTACATCTACCTTTGTTTACTGCCCCGATGTGTTGCCTAATGCCGACATGTCTTGAATGTTGTGCACCAGCATCGCATGTAGATCGAAAATCTCCTTTCTGTAAGCATCATAACATTTTACAGCAGGCGCATCTATCCACACCGTCAGAAGTTCTTCTACCAGTAGCTAAAAGTAAATGTCGAAGTCATTTCCAGGTTGCTCCGGGCCTTGGATAATCATTGACATCATAATGTATTTTTTCTTCATACACAACCAAGGAGCTAGGTTATATATGCACAGAAGCACCGGCCATGTGCTGTGATTGGTGCTCATAAAGCCAAAAGGATTCATCCCGTCAGTACACTCCCCGAGCCTTATACTTCTAGGATCATTGGCAAATTTGTCAAGTTTTGTTCCGATTAATTCCCACTGAGCCGCATCTTTCGGGTGCCTCATAAACCTTTCTGCTATTCGCTCATCATGATGCCACCGTAACCTCTTTGCCTCTCTAGGGTTTGCAAACAAACGCCTCAACCTTGGAATTAAAGCCAAGTACCAAACAACCTTGAACGGGATTCCTGTCTTGATCTCGTCGTCCAATTTGTACTTGTCCTTTGCTCTCCTGCACTTCTATCGTGCATGCTTGCATGTGGGACATGCACGCAAATCTTTGTACTCACCACGGTATAATATACATGAAGGAAATATGCCCTAGAGGAAATAATAAAGTTATTATTTATTTCCTTATATCACGATAAATGTTTATTATTCATGCTAGAATTGTATTAACCGGGAACATAATACTTGTGCGAATACATAGACAAACATAGTGTCACTAGTATGCCTCTACTTGACTAGCTCGTTGATCAAAGATGGTTATGTTTCCTAGCCATAGACATGAGTTGTCATTTGATTAATGGGATCACATCATTAGGAGAATGATGTGACTGACTTGACCCATTCCGTTAGCTTAGCACTTGATCGTTTAGCATTCTGCTATTGCTTTCTTCATGACTTGTACATCTTCCTATGACTATGAGATTATGCAACTCCCGTTTACCGGAGGAACACTTTGTGTACTACCAAACGCCACAATGTAACTGGGTGATTATAAAGGAGCTCTACAGTTGTCTTCGAAGGTACTTGTTGGGTTGGCGTATTTCGAGATTACGATTTGTCACTCCGATTGTCGGAGGGGTAACTCTGGGCCCACTCGGTAATGCACATCACTATAAGCCTTGCAAGCATTGTAACTAATGTGTTAGTTGCGGAATGATGTATTATGGAACAAGTAAAGAGACTTGCCGGTAACGAGATTGAACTAGGTATTGACAAAGGGAACAATGTATGTTGTTATGCGGTTTGACCGGTAAAGATTTTCATAGAATATGTAGGAGCCAATATGAGCAACCAGGTTCCGCTATTGATTATTGACCGGAGACGTGTCTCGGTCATGTCTACATAGTTCTCGAACTCGTAGGGTCCGCACGCTTAAAATTCGGTGACGATCGGTATTATGAGTTTATGTGTTTTGATGTAACTAAGGTAGTTCGGAGTCCCACATATGATCACGGACATGACGAGGAGTCTCAAAATGGTCGAGACATAAAGATCGATATATTGGACGGCTATATTCGGACACCAGAAGTGTTCCGGGTGGTTTCGGGGAAAACCGGAGTGCCGGAGGGGTTACCGGAACCCCCCGGGGAAGTATTGGGCCTTAGTGGGCCTGAGGGGAGAGAGAGGGCAGCGGCCCCTCTTTCCCTCTCCCTCTCCGTCTCTTTCCTTCCCCCTTCCCTTGGTTGCTTAGCAACGAGCGGTTGATATAGTCGTACGTCTTCACGATCCGACCGATCCTAGTACCGAAAGTACGACACCTCTGCGATCTGCACACGTTCAGCTCGATGACGTCCCACGAACTCACAATCCAGCAGAATGTTGAGGAGAGCTTCGTCAGCATGACGGCCTGATGACGGTGATGATGAAGCTACCGGCGCAGGGCTTCACCTAAGCACTGCAACGATATGACCGAGGTGGATTATGGTGGAGGGGGGCACCGCATACGGCTAAGAACAATGTCTGTTGTGCTTCTAGGGTGCACCCTGCCCTCGTATATAAAGGAGCAAGGGGGGAGGCCAGCCGGCCCTTGGGTGCGCCAAGGAGGGGAGGAGTCCTCCTCCTAGTAGGAGTAGGACTACCCCTTTTCTAGTCCAACTAGGAGGGGGAAGGGGGAAGGAAGGAGAGGGAGAGGGAGAGGGAAAGAGGGGCTGCGCCCCCCTTCCCTAGTCCAATTCGGACTACCCTTGGGGGGAGGGGCGCCACCTCCTGGGCTGCTGCCCTCTCTCTCTCCTAAGGCCCACTAAGGCCCAATACTTCCCCGGGGGTTCCGTAACCCCTCTGGCACTCCGGTTTTCTCCAAAATCACCCTAACACTTCCTGTCCGAATATAGCCGTCCAATATATCAATCTTTATGTCTCGACCATTTAGAGACTCCTCGTCATGTCCGTGATCATATCCGGGACTCCGAACTACCTTCGGTACATTAAAACACATAAACCCATAATACCGATCATCACCGAACGTTAAGCGTGCAGACCCTACGGGTTCAAGAACTATGTAGACATGACCGAGACACGTCTCCGGTCAATAAACAATAGCGGAACCTGGATGCTCATATTGGCTCCCACATATTCTACGAAGATCTTTATCGGTCAAACCGCATAACATCATAAGTTGTTCCCTTTGTCATTGGTATGTTACTTGCCCCAGATTTAATCGTCGGTATCTCAATACCTAGTTCAATATCGTTACCGACAAGTCTCTTTACTCGTTCCATAATGCATCATCCCGCAACTAACTCATTACTCACATTGCTTGCAAGGCTTATAGTGATGTGCATTACCGAGAGGGCGTAGAGATACCTCTCCGACAATCGGAGTGACAAATCCTAATCTCGATCTATGCCAACTCAACAAACACCATCGGAAACTCCTTTAGAGCACCTTTATAATCACCTAGTTACGTTGTGATGTTTGGTAGCACACAAATTGTTCCTCCGGTATTCAGGAGTTGCATAATCTTATAGTCATAGCACTAGTGCAGAACCGGGCAATAGCACTGTTCAGATAATGCTTTTAGTGCCGGTTCGAACCGCACTAAAGTGTGGTCACTAAAGCCCCCCTTTAGTACCGCTCAAAGACGAACCGGTGCTAAAGGGCAACCACGTGGCACGAGCCAGCTCCGGGGGCCGGTAGCCCTTTAGTACTGGTTGGTAACACCAACCGGTACTAAATGTTTGTGAGTTTTTGTTTTATTTTTTATTTTTCAATTAAATTTGTGTTATCAATTTAATTCTTTTTCGTTTGCTGGTATTTTACGATACTACACATTGTACACGTTATGCATATATATATATATATATATATATATATATATATATATATATATATATATATATATATATATATATATATATATATATATATAGAATTTCTAGTAGAACCAATCATGCATATATATATATATCATCAATGTCTCACAAACCATCATATATACAATTATGCTACAATTTCTCCTACATATGCATGTTGCCTTGAGCCAGTGGCATTAGCCTAATTGGTGCCTTGAGCACGATGGGGGCGGTAGCGGTAATAGTATTCTCCTTCGGATTTATGACCTGGTCGAGCAAAAATCCCGCTATTTCCTCTTGAAGTGCTTCTACGCGCTCCGCTTCTAGGAGCTTCTCCGCACCTCTGTGAACTGTTAAGAAGGAGATCAATATGCATGTGTATTAGTTGTGTGACTAGATATCGATAATGGTGTAAAATTGTGAATAGTGTTTTGACAAGCGTATCCATTCCTGTCTTTGAGATCTGCTCCTTTCGACGCCATCATGCGAATATTCTCGCAAACGCAGAATGCACACAGATCAGTCCCTGCTACCGCTTGAGGCCTTTACGAGAATGGAATTTGATCAGATAATAATTAATCAAGCATGATAATTAAAGAGATGGCAGCTAGCTAGCTAGCTAGTACTACTTAATTACTTACCTTGGGTCGAAACCATTTAAGCTTTTGTTTCCATTCGCCTCCGTGACGCCGATGAACCTTGCCCAAGCCCTGCCCGCCGACAAAGAAAATGAATAAAGGGTTATTAAATAGTTCATATCATGAAAATGACGAACTAAATAGGCCGAGATATATAGTTAATAATGATTGAAATTACCTGTTGACTATCCCAAACAAGATGTTATAGTCAGTTTTTCTTTGAGTAGTGAGTCCAGATTTCAACTGTTCAAGGCCAACTTTAATGATACACAAGACCCAGTGAAATCTGCATGCACACAAGTTTGCATGTCTTAATTAAGCGGGCATATGTAAAGCAAAAACATGTAGCTAGCTAGTAGGCAAAAACAGAGAATTTGTAGTACAAGACAGTGTGACTCACTTTGGAAGTTGTAAGGAAGTAGTATATCTTCATTGTATTTGAGGCGCTTCAAGAACTCTAGCATGTTGTCCTCACGCCCTTTTGATAACGTGGATTTAGATTCCATGTGTACTCATTAACGGTGTTTGGGTCAATGAACCCGATGCCAAAGCGTCCACCTTTTCTCATTTCATATATCTTCATCCTGCATATAATACCACGTAAAAGAATATAGTGAGGATAATTACAGGTAATGATTGATCAAAAGGATCAAGACAACTAGCTTGAGACTTAAATTACAGAAAGAAATCACTTACGCATAATAGCAACCGACGATAGATTTGTCGAGTGCGCCTTGATTGTATAACTGAAACAGTTCAGAATACTCAACGGACACAGCTTTCTCATAGAAGTAATGCTCCTCCTTGACATTCACCATGAGGGACGATCGATCGAAATCTTGGTAATGTTCATGTACCATTGATGCAATTCATACATTCTCGTTGGGAGGTTCTTGACCTTGTCCGGATGGACCAAAGGTTGGCCCCGACATATTTCCGCTTTATTTCATCCTCTCTAAGCACAGGCATGGGCTCGATCTCGAGGAGTTGTCCAACAGTGATTTTGAGAACTTCAGCCTGCATTATATGGTCCTCCGTTATTACCACATTGCCCACCTCGAACGTAAACTGTTTGCCCACAATAATATTGGGCCACAGATCTTCACACGTGTTGTTGGCACAACAAGCGAGGGATCGATTATGCCGCTGTTCTCCCAGGTGGGAATGGTTTTCCGCATTTTTGACAGCTGCTTCTTGTTTGCTCGATCCCGAGCTCGCCTCCTTAAGTAGATGTGCTCGATTTAACTTCCGATGTGGCGCTCATAGTCTGTGTCAACAGGCTTGGGAGCTGGTGGTTGAGCCATCGAATGAAGTGGTCAATCGCTTCCTCGTGCACTTTCTCCCTTGGCGGCGGTGGCGGTTTCGGTGCAAAATGGGCTTCCACCTCGGAATTGATATGGCTGCGATTTCCTCCTCGGACCTGTCATAAGACCTCTGCGGAAGAGGCGTGAGGCTTGGACCATATTTATATCGCTTGCCTCCTCCTGTACTTCCTGTACTACCTCGACTTGTGCGCCACGCACCATAGCTGCGGGTGTCTCTTCTGCGATTGTTGAGGCGGCGGAGACGCCGGCCGACGGGCTGAGTTGGACGAGGAGGAGTGGCCGCTGAAGATGTGCCGGACTTGGAGGAGGAGGGCCTGAGGTTGTGCGGACTTGGAGGAGGAGGGACGCCCACGCTGTGGCGGACTTGGAGGAGGAGGAGTGGCCTCGACACTTTGCCGGACTTGGAGGAGGAGGCTCGACACTTTGCCGGACTTGGTGGACTTGCAGGAGCGGGAGACTGCTGACTAGGTGGCGGACTTCGACGAGGAGTCGATGACGCGTGTCGGTGGCCTTCAAGAGATGATGCAATCCTTTTTCCATAGGATGATACGATGGTTGGCGCCTCCGAAAGCGCCGTCCTCACCTCCGTGAATGTCAAGCTCTAGCCCGAATATGGCTGCACCACCTCGTCAACCATGACACGAGCATAGCCCTCTGGAATCGGGATGCAATGGTAGGTTGCTTTGGGGTAACTTGAAAAGCTTCTCCGTCCCACCTTCATGGATATGTTCTTCATTTTGATGTGTAGCTCGCAGCTAGTGTTCTCCGTGATGTCATCCACGGGTATCTACCCAGCATTGAGTCGTCCGGGGCGGAACCCACGCTGCTTCTCTGCATGGATGGGGCGGTGCTATCCAATGCTGGATCATCCGCTAGCTGCTGCAGCTGCGGAGACCCCCTTTGCTGGCTAAGTGAGTCGATCTGCTCCTGCTGCCGCTGGAATTTGACTGCCAATTCCGCTTGACTTGCTTCTTGGCCTTGAAGGCGTTCATAGTCCCGCTTCCTCTGCTCCTCCTCCATCTTCCTCTTCTTCTCCTCCGCAATATTCTTTCTCGCACGGGTTCTGTAGTCGTTGTTCCAGTCTGAAAACCCCTCATACCACGGAATAGCGCCCTTGCCTCGTGTTCTTCCCGGGTGTTCAGGATTTCCTAGGGCATGCGTAAGCTCGTCGTTCTCTCTGTTGGGCTGGAACACCCCCGATCGTGCCTCTTCTATTGCAACAAGTATCGCATCGTCGGCTCCGTTCAGACATGCCTTCGTCGAAACTTTGCCTGTCTTCGGGTCTAACTCCCCCCCATGCGCATAGAACCAAGTCCTGCACCTGGGGGGGCAGCTCTTAGTATCTGGAGTGACACCTGCATCCTCCATCTCTTTCTCAGACTTATCCCACTTAGGCATTGCCACCGCATAGCCACCTGGCCCCTGCTTATGGAACTTATCCTATTTTCGGCATTCTTCTTGTTTATTCTCGACCGTTCCTTCGCTAATTCCGAATCCTTGAATTTCACGAAATCGTCCCAATGAGCACGTTGGTTCTCTAGAGTTCCCTCGAATACTAGAGTCTTCCTTCCTCCCTTGACATACTTGTCCCATTCACGATTCTTGTGGTTCTTGAATGCAACCGCCATCTTCCTAAGAGCAGCGTCCTTGACTTTCTGCACATCTGCTTCTGTGAAATGATCTGGTAGGGTGAAATTTTCCATGAGAGTATCCCAAAGCAGATCTTTTTGATTCTTGTCGACAAAAGTAACATCTGGACGTGGAGCAGCGTCCTCTTTGCCTTTTTGTCATTTGTCTTTGCTGGCTCTCTCCATTCTTGAAGGGAGATCGAGTTGGTCCTTCACAAAAACTCCGTGACCGATTTAATAAACTTGTCCGCAATCTTCTTAGGCGCTAATGGTTCGCCATTAGGTCCGACTGCCTCGATATTGTACTTTACGCCTCCTTCAACTTTTTGTTCGGGCCTCGTTTACGTCCTTTTGCTCAAGATTTGCTCGATCCGGATGGCTGAAAGAACAAAGATCGATTCGTTAATATATCTTCAAGTCATTTAAAACATGTGATGATCACCGAAACCTGCTTATATAAATATATATACCTCGCCGGTCTTTGTTGTTTCAGGATCAACATGTTCTTCGTCATCGCCTTAATCGTAGTTCATGACTTCATCAATTCGGTCGTCGCGATCGAATATCATATCACCCTCTCCGTGTTGTTTAGAAATTCGAGCCGTCATAATCTTCTTCATTCTGATTATCATCCGCCCACAGATCATATCGAACATGGTCTGTTCTCCTCTCTCTTCGGTATTGTCCGCCATAGCTTTTATTTAACTAATTCAAAAGAAATATAAAACAATCTAGTATTCAAATTACATCGTCTCGAATAATAGATATAATCTCAAATACTTGTCTAGAATAATAGATACAATCTCGAATACATCGTCTCGAATAATATATAATATTGAATAGTACATCACGGCTAGCTAATTAAAGATCGAATACTACACAAGAATCTAGGACACTCATGGTTCTGCGTCATGGCGGTGGACACCCAAAGAGAAGGAACCTCACAGGATCATAGCTGAAGTGAGATCCTCAAGATACTGCCGGTATTGGAGAACCTGCCGCCTCTAACGCAACCATGTAGCGATGGACGTGCTCGTCCTCCTCCCCGACACTGCGACGTACCTCCTCCGGCGGGCCGGGTCCCTCCGCACCGAGACTGGCCCACGCGAACGCCACCAAACGAGATCAGGGTCGACGACGGGACCCGGGCGGGTTCTCATCAAGCGGCGCGCCTCCAGCAGCACCTCCCAAAGCCAGCCCGCAGAGCCAGTCCCGACATGGGCGGCTGGATGTCGTCATGACGGGTCGACGGCGAGGATGCGGGCGGGCATCGTCGAGAACAAATACTAGCTATATGCCCAAAAAAATAATATTTTTTAATGATTGGATTTTGATAACTAAAATTTCTAACATTTCTACTATTTCAAAAATCTATATACTATTTCATACTAATTAAGCATCTAACACTAAAAACAGAAAAACAATTTCTATACATCCATTAAAAACAGAAAAACAACATTATATAAAAAATTCCATACTAATTAAACACTAATTATATCCATCTAACATGCATTCATACATATATACTAGTGAAAAACAATAATCTAAAAATATAAACTAATTAAACATACAAAATACGATATACTAATATATACATGCATTCATACATATATACGTATGTGTGTGTGTGTTCATCATGCTTGTGTGTGTGTGTATGGGATCGGGAGGGCGGCGCCATGGTGGCCGGGCGAGGGAGAGGGTTAGAGGGGAGAGCTCACAGCGGGCGGCGGCGACGGCGAGGCGACGGCCGGGCGGCGACGGGTGGGGCGTGACGCTGGGCGGCGACGCAGGGACGGCGCGACGGGACGGGCCTGGGCGGCGACGGAGACGAGGGCGGCGACGGGGCGGCGGCGACGGCGACGGGACGGGCGGCGGCGACGCGACGGGCGGCGACGGGACGGCGCGACGGCGACGGGTCAAGGATGCGTCGATCGGTCGGCGAAGCGGTTCAATGGGGAAACAGAGGAAGAAACAGAGGAGAATGAAATTTTTGAAGTGTTGTATATAGAGAGGCACCTTTAGTACCGGTTGGAGCCACCAACCAGTACTAAAGGTCTGTTTTGGCCAGCCCAAGCAGCGGAAGCGACCCCTTTAGTACCGGGTGGTGGCACAAACCGGTATTAAAGGCCCCTTTAGTACCGGTTTGTGCCACGACCGGTACTAAAGAAAGGGGTGCGCAGAGTGCGGTGCGACAAGTTTAGTCCCACTCGCTAGCCGAGGGCGACCGCACTGGTTTATAAACCCCCGTGCGGTCGCTCTCTCGAGCTCCACTCCAAAGAAGGCCTACTGGGCCTACGTGTTCTTTGCTGCCCTATGGGCCCACTTGGTCTTTGCGGGCCTGCATCCTGGCCCAACAACAGGTTGCGTTTCTAGTCGTATGCAGGCCGCTACGGCCTAGTAGGTGGGCTTTTTTTTGCTTTATTTATTTTGTGTTGTTTTTTTTTGTGTATTTAGAGTTTCTTTGTGAATATTTTTGCTTTAGGTACAAAAAATTACAAACTTTCTGTTAATGCCCGTAGTTTTCAAATTTTAATAGTTTAATTTTGAATTATTTGAAATTAGTGTGAATCACTAGTTTGTGAATAATTTAAATTTAAAAATCAGTAAAGTCATGAAAGAATTTGTTTGCACATAAAATTTCTTCGCGTTTCAAATGCCAAAACACATAACTACCCTAACTATTACAGAGATTCCCCTCTGGGTGTGAAACATAGAAGAAAGTGATGATAGTGAAGCCGATCACATCCCAGATCTTTGGGTGTGAAACTTTTTCTTCACGTGTGTCCCTTTGCGCCGTAACCATGGAAAATCTTCATCATTTAACGGGATGCTCGGGTCAATATTCACTGTGAATGGAGAAATTTCATCAAACTTTTCATAATCTTCTGACTTGTCTGTCTTGTCATCCACTCCCACGATGTTTCTCTTCCCAGAAAGAACTATGTGCCGCTTTGGCTCATCGTACGATGCATTCGCTTCCTTATCTTTTCTTTTTCTTGGCTTGGTAGACATGTCCTTCACATAGAAAACCAGTGCCACATCATTGGCTAGGACGAATGGTCTGTCTGCATCACGCAAGATTGTTGAGATCCACTGTTGTCATTCCGCATCGCGGGTCTTCCGTTACCCGCCTCGTGTCATATTGACCCATTTGCACCAAACAAAGGGACCTTTAAACCACGCCGATAGTCAAGTTCCCATATGTCCTGTATATAACCATAATATGTTTCCTTTCCGTCTTGGTTTCGCATCAAACGGACACCACTGTTTTGGTTGGTGCTCTTCTTATCTTGGGCGATCGTAAAATGTATTACCATTTATCTCGTACCCTTTGAAAGTCATTATATTCAAGATGGTAACTGGGATAGCAAGTACAGGTCATCTTCAATAGAGGTGTCATGCATGGTACGTGTTCGCAACCAGTGGCGAAACTCCTGGTTTGTTCACGTGTAATCCAGTCATCACACCGCCCGGTGTTTGGGCGTAGCAAATTCTTGTGTTCATCCATATACGGAGCCACCAAGGCGAATTCTGTAGAACTGTAGTGTGCTTCAGAGAGAATGTCCGTCCATACATATTATTTTTCCCTCCTAGCGTGCCTTTTCCATCCAGTCTGCCCTTATGCCGCGATTCAGGAACACCAATCGGCTTAAGGTCAGGAATAAAGTCAATACAAAACTCAATCACCTCCTCATTTTGATGGCCCTTGGAGATGCTTCCTTCTGCCTAGCACGGTTATGAACATATTTCTTTAAGACTCCATGAACCTCTCAAAGGGAACATATTGTGTAGAAATACAGGACCCAAAACGTTAATCTCTTCAAGATAGGTGAACTAGGACGTGCGTCATGATGTTGAAGAAGGATGGTGGGAACACCAACTCGAAACTCGACAAGACATTGCACCAAATCATTCTGTAATCTTGGTATGATTTCTGGAGCGATTACCTTACGAGAGATTGCATTGAGAAATGCACATAGCTTCACAATGGCTAATCGAACATTTTCGGTAGAAGCCCCTCAATGCAACCGGAAGTAGTTGCGTCATAATCACGTGGCAGTCATGAGACTTTAGGTTCGGAACTTTTCTCTGCCATGTTTATTATTCCCTTTATATTCGATTTAGAAGCCGAGGGTACCTTAATATCGAGCAGGCATTCAAAGAAGATTTCCTTCTCTTCTTTGGTAAGAGCGTAGCTTGCATGACCACGATATATGCCGCCTTCTCTGCAGCATCGTTGCTGGTCCTCCGTGCCTCGGTGTATCTTTTGTCTTCCCATACACGCCCAAGAAGCCAAGCAGGTCACGCAAAGATTCTTCATCACGTGCATCACGTCGATTGCGGGAGCGGACCTCTAGGTCTTTCCAATATGGCAGGTCCCAAAATATAGATTTCTTCTTCCACATGGGTGCGCGTCCGTCGGCGTCCTTTGGAATAGGTTGTCCGCCAGACCCTTTCAAATATCACCTTCAAATCCTTGACCATATCATGTACATCAGCACCGATGACGGTGGCGAGGCTTCGTCCGTGATCCGCCTCACCTTTGAAATGCTTGTCTTTCTTTCTTACGGATGCCTGCTCGAAGAAATCGACGATGTCCTGTACACATTCTTCATACAACTATTCAAATATATATTGTCGGTATCATCCAAACAGTGCGTGCATCCGCGGTATCCCTTGTTTGTCTGTCTCGAAGGTTACTTGAGAGCAGGCCAATCATTGATGGTTACGAACAGCAACGCCTTTAGGTCAAATTCTTCCCCCATGTGCTCATCCCACGCACGTACACCTGTTCCATTCCACAGTTGTAAGAGTTCTTCAACTAATGGCCTTAGGTACACATCAATGTCGTTGCCGGGTTGCTTAGGGCCTTGGATGAGCACCGCATCATAATGAACTTCCGCTTCATGCACAACCAAGGAGCAAGGTTATACAAACATAGAGTCACAGTCTAGGTGCTATGGTTGCTGCTCTGCTCCCCAAAAGGATTAATGCCATCTGCGCTTAGACCAAACCATACGCTCCTTGCGTCATCTGCAAACTCCTTCCCGTACTTTCTTTCAATTTTTCACCATCGCGACCCGTCACCGGAACTCTCAACTTTCCGCCTTTCTTACGGTCTTCTCGTGCCATCGCACGCCTTTGGCATGCTCTTTGTTTTGGAACAAATGTTTCAACCGTGGTATTATAGGAGAATACCACATCACCTTGGCAGGAATCTTCTTCCGGGCGCTCGCCGACGACATCACCATGCTCATCGCGGCTGATCTTATAGCGCAATGCACCACATACCGGCAAGCTCTCAAATCCTCGTACTCACAGCGGTAGAGGATGCAATCATTAGGGCATGCATGTATCTTCTGCACCTCTAACCCTAGAGGGCGATACAACCTTCTTTACTTCAGACGTACTCTTGGGCAATTCGTTGTCCTTTGGAAGCATATCTTTTATCATTACCAAGAACTTTCCAAATCCCTTGTCGGATACACCATTCTCGCCTTCCATTGCAGCAATTCCAGTGTGGTGCCCAGCTTTTTCTTGTCACCTCACGCATTGGGTACAACAATTTTTGTGATCCTCTAACATGCGCTGCAACTTCTTCTTCTCCAAATCACTTGCGCAGTTTCTCTTTGCATCGGCAATGGCCCGACCTAGATCATCAACGGGCTCATCGATGCCTCTTCTTCAGCTTCTTCCCGCATTGCCGCCCAGCTTCTTCCCTCATTACCGCTCAGCTTCTTCCCCATTGTTGTATCATCGTATTCAGGGAACCCATGGCCAGGATAGCTGTCGTCGTCCTCTTGTTCTTCATTGTCTTCCATCATAACCACTCTTTCTCCGTGCTTGGTCCAAACATTATAGTGGCGCATGAAACCGGACTCAAACAGGTGGACGTGAATGGTTCTTGACGTGGGGTAATTGCGACCATTCTTACAGCCAGCACATGGACAAGGCATAAAACCATACGCCCGCTTGTTTGCCTCAGCCGCAAGCAGAAAAGTATGCACGCCCTCAACGAACTGGGGAGAGCATCGGTCATCGTACATCCATTGCCGGCTCATCTTCATTACACAACAATCAATAGACCAAATTAATACAAGTTCATACATAAAGTTCATACAACACTTAAATGCAACAAACAAATAACTCTCTAGCTAAAGCATTTAAATGCAACAACAAATGCGATCAAGATCGCAACTAAGGTAACAATTGATCCAACAGCATAATGATACCAAGCCTCACTATCGATGGCATATTTTCTAATCTTTCTAATCTTCAAGCGCATTTTCTCCATCTTGATCTTGTGATCATCGATTTACATCGGCAACATGCAACTCCAATTCCATCTTCTCCCCCTCAATTCTTTTCAATTTTTCTTTCAAGTACTCGTTTTCTCTTTCAACTAAATTTAACCTCTCGACAATAGGGTCGGTTGGAATTTCCGGTTCACATACCTCCTAGATAAAAATATCTATGTCAACTTGATGGGCATAATTTGTCATAAACACGAAATGCAACAAATAGTTTTAAAAGAGAATATACCACATCCGAATCATAACAAGGAGGAGGGCCGACGGGGACGGATATCAAAACCATGGCACTATTTATAACAAACAACGTACGGCTAAGATAATTATTATATGAGTAACTATATATCCAAATCACACAAACATCAATTTTTTATATAAAATTTCATGAACAAGAGGCTCACCACAAGGTGGTGCCAGCGACGGACGACAGTGGCGATCGGCGGTGAATTCGACAGAGATTTAGAAGGCACTAAGTAAACCACACCTACATATGCAAACTAAGTGTTATTTTGACCTCAAATTGCATATAAATCAAATACTAGCACATATATATATTTCCTCCCAAATTACTAAACTCACAAATTAATAACTATATAAACCAATGCAAGAGCTAATCTAGCAATGAGAGATGAAAGGACAAAGTTGCTAACCTTTGTGATCACTTGAATGGATGGGGCCTTCAAATCTTGACAAATTTTGGGCAAAATGTGTGATGAGCTCGAGGGAGAAGAGGAAGAACAGAGAGGAGAGGAGAGGGAAAGGGGAAGAACAGAGCGAGCTGGACGAAGGGTTTATATGCAGGAGGACCTATAGTACCGGTTCGTGGCACGAACCGGTACTAAATGTGCTGGAGGGGGCCCGGACTAACAACATCCTGCCACCACCCTCATTAGTACCGGTTCGTGGCACGAACCGGTGCTAAAGGTTAGCCACGAACCGGTGCTAAAGGCTAGCCGTTGGAACCGGCACTAATGTATACATTTGTGCCGGCTCTAATACAAACCGGCACTAATGTGCTTCACGTTTGACCCTTTTTCTACTAGTGTAGGAACATGTATAAGTCATGAAGAAAGCAATAGCAACATACTAAACGATCAAGTGCTAAGCTAAAGGAATGGGTCAATTCAATCACATCATTCTCTAATGATGTGATACCATTCATAAAATGAAAACTCATGTCTATGGCTAGGAAACTTAACCATCTTTGATTAACGAGCTAGTTAAGTAGAGGCATACTAGTGACACTCTGTTTATCTATGTATTCACACATGTACTAAGTTTCTGGTTAATACAATTCTAGCATGAATAATAAAAATTTATCATGAAATAAGGAAATAAATAATAACTTTATTATTGCCTCTAGGGCATATTTCCTTCATTTATACGGTATCTCATCGTAACTCAATTATATGGACAGGGTAGTACATCACATATGGTTATGTAACGGCAACCGTGTCTAACCTACGTTGTCTTCTCACACGGTGTGGTGCGGAAATCATGTGTGACGTTGTAATACCTAAGACAAACGACATGTATAAGCAGTGTACCGTATACAACATATATATAGTGCCATTAGTAGTTCCCGACCGTTAGCTTATCTCCAAAGTTTCCCCATTTCTCCCAAAACCCTACATAGCCTCCAAATTCCCCCGCATGGTACTGATGGTTTCGGTGCGGCTGCTCCTGCTCGTATCGCCGCCACTATGGTGGTCGCCGCCGAGCACTTGCCTAAGGTCATCAGAAGGCAGGTGTACTACGGATCCGAATCGTCCTGTCAGGTTCCAATCTATCCTGGTCTTTTCTTGCATGTCCAAAGTATAGCTCGTTGCTGAACCCGTCCTGAATGAGCCCCCCCCCCTCCCGAGGAAAGCGATCTGTCGCCGGATCCGGGGCTTGACTCCAGACTCCCGTAACACGAGTTGGACTCCGAGTTTTGCGCCACCGAGAAGTACCAAAAGCTGAGGTGTGTGCACGGGCACACTCCCACTCGACGTGTATGCACGGAGGGATTCGACATTGGCAGGCGGTTTCTCAGTTGCCCATTAGAGGTTAGTGCTAATTAAGTTCATCATTTTACTTCAGTTAATGCCACCGCTCATCCAGAATACTATTTAACATTGGCAGGGATATGAGGCTAGTGCCTTTGTTAACTGGCTAGATGAAGAATGGCATGGCAGGGCTCAGAGTGTTATCACCAAGCTCGCCGAAGATAACGTAAAGCTGAAGAAGAAACTGGCTGATCTAGAATGTACAATCAGTACGATGAAGCAACAAAGAATCAATCACACGCAACAGAGGTAAGCAAGAGACAAGAAGGAACTAGCATGTGTAGTTGTGGTTGTCGCATTAGCCATGTTCTATGCTCTGTTTGCAATGATGATTAGGGGGTTTGTTTGACGGTATTGCTAAAGAACATCTAGATGTGCTCTAAGTAATGCACATCTAGGTCATATGCCATTGATGTTACCCGAAGATTCGTGCAGATATTTTTCTTTGTCTTTTTTATTTTCCTTTCTAGTTTGATTATTACTGGCTTTATCAATAAGAAGAGCTCAATGTATTGCTTGCCAACTGTCCTACTCCATTCGTACTGGTACCAGTGCATAATCCCAGAACTCGTTCCTTGTTTTTGTCATGAAAAAGGAAACCAGCCAAATAGCCAATAGGAGTCCTGCGCAGCCCCGGGAATTTGGAGCGACTGGGTACAAATAATTGCGGTTGATTATATCAGCGGTTAGCTAATACGTTAACCCTCACTTCAATTGGCAGTTCCTCTTCTCTGCATACCCTACTTAAGTGTCCACCATCTTCATCGTCCCCGGCAGGCCACTCTACACACTGGCACACACTCTGCAGCCATGTCGAGCGACAACGAGGACGATAGTTCGGCCAGAAGTCTGGCGCCCGATGAGAGGTCAACATCGGAATCATCCTGCTCGTCTTCCATGAGTCCGGCATCGGGCCCAGACCTCGATTATATCCGGTTCATGGAAGGGACGCCGCCTCCGGAGTCGTCAGATGACAACCAGATGGACGAGGAGCCGTCGGAGGACGAAGAAGAGGACGACGATGATGATGAGGAGGAATGGTCGAACGATGATGAGGAGGACGACGACAGCAACGACGATGACGACGGCGGAGGCGATGAAAAGCCAACGATCAGCGGCAAGAAGCGTCCTCGCCAAGACGATGTCGCGGGGCCATCCAACAAGAACAACAGGAAGAAGAATCACTAAATTAAGCAGACTATATATATGTTTATCCTGTCAATCTCATCGCAAATGGTTAGAAATACTAGTCGTCAACCCGTGCACCTGCACGGGCTAGCATTTTAAAATTTTAATATAACATAGTTGTGAAAATTTGAAATGTCAAACAAAATATCAATATGTTGATGTAGATTATTTTTATAACAGATGCATGTGTACCTTGGTTGGACATAGGGTCCAACAAAGCTATATTGCTTCGACTATTTTATGATTAGATTGTTTGCATCCAATAATATGAATATTGGGATGTAAATTATTATAATAATACATGCATGTGTACCTTGGATGGACATAGCTAGGGTCCAGCAAACATACATCATTTCAAATATTTTAGGACATATCTTCCTTTCACACCCTACATAAAAAAATATACATCTTCCTTTTGGCCATGGGAGAACCATGGAATTATACTATCTGTTTCTATACACAATAGTGGGCACATGCTTGCCTGGGTTTCTATCAACATACGTGATATCATAGCAAATAATATACATATTAAAAAATAGATTGTCTTATATTCTCATTATACCATAGATTATTAAGATTAGAAGTTCTTGCCTAAACCAATAGTTTCTTAAACAATTTCTTTTATGCTTCATATAGATAGAATTTTCTTAATATTCGTCATCCATATTTCGCATAGACAATGATGTGTTTACATTGGATCTTTGTATGGATGATACATCCAGTTTATTTTACAATAGTAATATATATGTTTTACAATTGTTTTAATGACTAATTTTTCTTTATTATAAGGACAAAGAAATACATGCATAGACACATTATATATGCTAAGACGTCTTAGGAATCTGCACCTCCAAAGAATCATGTGAAACCATGAAATTCACGAATCATGTGCACATCGAACAAAGCAGTATATGCCTAGAAAAATACATTATCGACGCCTAAATGATTCTACATCTATGCATCACGACACCACTACCTTGCACATGGCGATATTGGATGCAGATGAATCTGGTTTGCTCCTCTACAACATAATTGGGTGGCGTGCTCATAAACATGCATGCATGTATCAATTTTTCACATGATCGGTCGCTTGATATCATGATCTTTTCTATGGATTAAATCGGCATCCGACGGGCTAAAAATCAAAAAGCACATTAAACATATTTTAGGATAGGTTTTATTTGCATGGGACTTGAAGAACCGATGACGAACTCAAAGACATCGAATAAATCGATGTGCTTGCCGTCCGATGTAGGTTCGCCAATGGGCTGTGTATTAATTGCCACTACAACACGATCTACTTTAGAGCACCATCAGTACACCTCATCCTACACAGCATCGACCATTATCATCGTTACATTGTAGTCTGCTCGGAACTTTAGAGGATGGATTTAATAGTTGGCCTTTGTTAGATCAGAAATGTGGATGTACTTTGAAGCTGGCTATGGATGTAGGGAGGAAGACGTGGCGATCCTGACAAAGAGGAAGATCAATCGCCCTCATCATCCCTTGCGGCACCTGGCTTTGGCCTCCTTTGTTGTTCGTCGATGGCCATGCGGGTGGGAGAGCACCCTTGATGGTCATGGGGGTATCCTTCGCGGAGAAAAACTGCCTCGAGCGGCCATAGATAGAAGAGGAGAATTGAAGGAGACGAATAAGCGACCATGTATACACGTTGCCTTTTTTTGTCGTGGGCCCTTTTTTTGTACACATGCATTTATGCAAGGACACATTTAATTGAAGGAGAGGAATCATCGGCCATGGATAGGAGAGGAGAATTGATGGAGAGGAATCAGCTGCCATGTATACACGTTGCCTTTTTTTGTCATGTGCCCTTGTATTGTTTTTGTACACATGCATTTATGCAAGGACACATTTCTCTATACACATACGTGCATGAGTAGTACTATTTGTTCTATAACATTGGACTTTTTCTTCAAAAGACTTGTCACGTTGGGCTCCAATCACGTATGTCCTACGACTTGTAATATGGATGGACTCTTGAATATGCGATTTAACTTACCATGTTGGACTTAAATCACGTATGACTTGTAGCATATCTTTCTTTTTTTGCGGAAAGAAAAATCGTACCATATGTGGACTCTCTATTTCTAGCGTGCAGACAGATGTGTTCATTATGGACTTGCTTTTTTTTAACTTGTCAATTTGGACTTAAATCACATATTACGTTCAGCATATCTATTGAGGGAAAAGAATCTTCCCTTACCAACCTGAATATCCCTTCTTTTAATCAAACGGATCTATGTTTTTTATTTTACATGGCTGGAGTTTTTATGGAAGGTAGATAACATTTTTTAAGGCACCCATGGATGCTTTCTTTGTTTGAACGTGTCAGGAACCTTTTTCGAAGTACTTGTTTTACGTAAGTTTTCTTTTTATCTCCGGCGTTAATTATTCAATAAAATGGTGTAATTAATTTTGATGATGTGGATTAATGAGAAGACTTTAAAGGTGCCTCCAATTAGTAAATATAAGATGTATTCAACAGAGATCTTCTACATTATCGCCAACTGGTTGGTTTGTTGAACTGTGTGCCCTGACGAGCAGACAATTCACAAAAAAAGACCGCATGGGCTGTCTATAATGATCGCACACAATTCTCATTACCGACCTGTTTGCCGGGTATCACACACATCTTGTTATGCCGAATCATTTGTGTTCACCTCACTCATCGCAAATGGTTCATCAGAGTGAACTGTATGACGTATATCGCACACACCTTGATCTAGCTGCCCGTTTCTGTTGTTCTGTCTCATCGCAAACAGTTCGTACAAATCAACCATATGCCCCTCATCACACACGCAACTAAAATCTGAACCGTGTTTGATGTATCATTCATCGCAAATGTTTTTCATCTTTTTTGACGGTTTTTTACATCATTGTTTGCGATTAATGCATCGCACACAGTTTCATCAAAGGGTCTCTGATCGTAGTGCCGCGTTAGCAGCATCATGCAGTAGTGTAGAGATATGCTAGATGATGACTTTGTTGCACAGCCGACACCTCTGTCACATCCAGCGAATGACTGGAGGAGCCGGAGGAAACCGCAAAGGCCTTCCTGGATATCTTGGCCTCGTGAAAGAAAGCTCTTTATCAGGGTACCAAGCTCTTTGTGCTGGATGCCATCTTGCAACTGATGGTAGTCAAGGCCGAGTACGGCTGTAGCCGAGGTTGCTTCGAAGCATTTCTGGGAGTATGGGCTAACAGCCTCCCTGAGGGCCATGATCTTCCTAAAACCATGTACGCTATGAAGAAAATCATGAAGGCATTGTCCATGGATTATGAGAAAATACATGTTTGTCCAAATAATTGCCTTTTGTTTAGGCATGAGTATGCGAATGACAACTACTGTATGAAGTGTGGTTCGTCTGGGTATATTGATGTGGTCAATGATCAGGGTCAGAAGAAGCAGCTAAAAACCCATGTGAAGGTTCTACGATATCTTCATCTCATAGAAAGACTACAGCGCCTTTTCATCACCGAGGAGTCTGCCAAAATGATGAAGTGGCACAAGGAAGGGAAAAGGTACAATCCAAATAAAATTTTACATCCATGAGAAGGTGAAGCATGGAAGTCATTTGATATAGAATACCCTGAGGAAGCAGCCAAGGCTGAGAATGTCAGAATTGCTATATCAGGTGATGGGTTCGATCTATATGGTATGTCGTTTAATCCATACAGCAGCTGGCCTGTGTTTGTTATTCCTCTCAATCTCCCTCCAGGTGCCATAATGCAACGCAAGACCATGTTCCCGTCACTTGTAATTCTGGGGCCTGAATATCCGGGGAAGAATTTGAGTGTGTTTATGCAGCCCTTCGTGGATGATTTGCACCATTCTTGGTACTTCCCGAGGTTGACATACGACCGACATCTGAAGAAAAATTTCTTGATGAAAGTTTGGCTACAATATTGCATGCGTGAATTTCCCAGCTATGCCCTATTCTGCGGATGGTGTACAAGTGGAAAGATGCCTTGCCCAGTGTGCATGCAAGCCTTGAGTTTCATTTGGTTGAACAAGGGTGGCATGTATGTTGCCTTTGACCTGCATCGACAGTTCCTCCCTCCAGACCATCCTGATAGGGAAGACAAGAAGAACTTCACAAGTCCTAGTCATCCATGAAGTAAACGAGATTCCAACGTTTTCTGGCGCGGATGTGCTTGCTCAGCTGAAAGCTCTTAAGTCTGCCAACAAAGGGAAAGGCAAAGCCTAAGCTAAAGCCAAAGCCAAAGCCACAGGCGAAGGCGAGGGCGAGGGCGAGGGCAAAGGAAAAGTCAAAGGGAAAAAAGTTTTGTAGGATATGGTGAGACGCACAACTGGACTCACATTACCCCCTTCACGCAGCTTCCCTATTTCAAGGACCTCAAACTTCCATACAACATCAACGTGATGCACAGAAAAAAGAGTGTCGCAGAGGCACTTTTTCGCACGATCCTCAACATTCCTGATAAGACAACAAATAATGTTAATGCTACAATCGATAAACAGAATATTTGTGATAGACCACGCCTACACATGTAGCCTCCCACAGGCAGTCGAAAATCTTGGTTCAAGCCAGATGCTGACTTCGTACTTAAAAAATATAATAAGATAGAGGCATTCAAGTGGCTGAAACACGTCGTGAACTTCATACTTAAAAAATATAATAAGATAGAGGCATTCAAGTGGCTGAAACACGTCGTGAAGTTCACTGATGGTTATGTGTTGAATATAAGTATTGTGGTCAATCTTTCAATGGGCAAAGTTACCGGGCTCAAGAGTCATGACTATCATGTGTGGATTGAGCGGATTATGCCGGTGATGGTTCGGGCCTCTGTTCCCGAGCATGTCTGCCGGAGTGTGCTTGCGGAGCTAAGCCATTTCTTCCGCACGCTTTGTGCTAAACAAGTATGTCCCGAGATGATAAAAGAAATGCATAACAGTACAAAAAAAGACAGTTCCGTGATGATACGTGTTTGTCACAGTAGGTCGTGTTTTTTGCCATGCATGTACATCCATGACAAATTTATGACAGAATCAAGATAGTCATACCTGTGCTGTCGTAGAAGTGTTCCATGACATTACCAAAATTATCATCACGAAAGTGTCCACTTCCATGACGATAAATCGCGCGTCAGAGAAGTGCTTTCGTCAAGGGTGACCGACACGTGGTATCCTCTGTAACGGAACACCGTTAAGCTATCGGGTCCGGTTTT
Source organism: Aegilops longissima (assembly GCA_021605205.1). NCBI lineage: Eukaryota > Viridiplantae > Streptophyta > Magnoliopsida > Poales > Poaceae > Aegilops > Aegilops longissima. The sequence continues at coordinate 148,218,291 of CM038682.1, read as the reverse complement.
GGATCCGATAACCCATTAACAACCCTGACCAATGGGGATTTTCCATGTGTATAATCATCATTGGCTGGAGGAAACACGTGTCGGCTCACCGTTGGGACAGATGTCATCCACCCATTGGACACAAAGAGCCTATGATACGTCGACACGTGGCACGACCCAATAGAGGCCCATTCCTGTGAAAAGGCCGGCCCGTTTGACTTGGTCAAAAGGTGGCGGGCCGGCCCACGGCAAGCCTGTTAAAGACTCATTTGCATATAGCCCATTTACAGCCCGCTAACCCAGGGCCCGTTTACGGCCTGACCGAATTAGGCCGAGTAGCGTCATCAGGGCCGTCCAATATAATTCCAGCCCATTTTAACTTCCGGCCCATGTATGGCCCATGACGTCTTTCGGCCCATATGAGGCCCTTATTACTCTCGGCCCATTAACGGCTGTGGTAAAACTGGCCTGTAATGAACAGTGTATCACTTTATACCCATTAAGGGCCCATTATTCCGTTGGGCCGTTTCCAGCCCATGTTATCTTTTGACCTTCTCGTGGCCCATTTATTCTTGGGCTCATTCCACATTCGTTTACTTACGACCCATTACTGTCATTTTCTGCTTGTGGGCCAAATTCAGCCCATGGTTACAGTCGGCCCGTTTGTGGCCCGTTAATACGTTGGGCCGTTTTCATAGCGTCATCAAAATATGGCCGATTAACGACGACCCGTTATGGTTGGCCCATGAACGGAAGATTTCAACTCTAGCCCATTTACGGCCATAATGTGGGCTGTTATTGGCCCATGTTTGTCCAACCGATCATAAGCCCGTAGAAGGCCCATTGATGATACGACCCATAGAAGGCCTGTTGTGTCTACGGCCCGTATAAGGCCCATTGTTTCTATGCCACGTAGAAGGCCCATTGTTTCTACGACCCTTAGAAGTCCCATTGTTTCTACGGCCCGTAGGAGGCCCATGTTAACTACAGCCGGTGAGCATCAAAGTTCGCCACCAGTGCAAATATAGGGAACACCCTACACTACACAAAAATGGCTTGGTGTTTTCTTCAGCCGGTGGCTGCACGTTAAGAACAAATTTTGTATCGCATCAAAAAAATTACAACTATAAAACAAAAGGAAGGTTGGCATAAAAGTTAACCATCTAGCAGATAAATGCACCACCAGAAGTTCAGAAGCTCAGTTCATTTGACCTGACTGTTACGTTTTCATGTTGTATTGTCCGATGGAGCACCATAATCTTCGCCTTCAGTTCTCCTAGACTCCTGAAAAACATAGCAAATGTCTGATAGTTTGGTTTCAAAACATAGCAAATGTCCGATCGAACAGCACCGGCGACCCCATCATCCGTGTCGCCCGCTTCCTGAACTTCTCAGGGTCGTCTCCTTGGGCGGCTGGCGTTGGGAGGCTGCGGAAGAGGAAGAGGGCGGGCGGCAAGGCCGTCAAATCGGAGTACGTGGGCACTGATGTCTTCGACGCGTGCTGACGTCCTGCCGCCTCGTCTTCGAGCTCTGCTTCCGGCGCCGCCATCACCATCCAGCCTTCGGACGGCCACCGAGATTTTTTCTTGGTGCCTCCTGCCGCCCGTAGCTTGACTAGGCACCCCTTTTGCCCTTTTCGCCTCCTTGACCTGCCTCCTGAGGAGAGGGACCAAAAAGGGGTTACGGGCACCTTATCTTTTTTTAGTTTGTAAGCCTTTGGGCCTTAGCTGAATTTAAAACTTGTAATCCCATCATTCATGTTTTTCATTCCCCATGGGTTGTACCTGAGTGGAATGTTTTTAATGAAAAAGGGATGCTTGCCGGGTCATTTGTTTGCGGGGAGAACCCACGACAAGGAGTAAATCCTTGATATGCTCAAGATAAACATTTCCTTGCCCGGCAACAGGCCCTGCCGTCTTCCCACTTCACTCGACCTTTCTCACGCTTTTGGCGGAGGCAGGGATGAGGTGGTTTCAGGCCCCTCGTTTCATCCTTTTGCTGCCGCCACTACGACCAAACCTGGCCCCAGGAAAGAGCCCTAGGGCCTAGAGTTTTTAGGGGAGCATGGTAGCTTTGGGAAAAACGAGGTTTCACATTCCTCAGTCCATAAGAGAATGCATGATAAGGGATGAAGAACTTATCTAAAGCTGTATTCCCCGGCAACTCTGGTTTGCCGTGGGTGAATCCTTGTACTTGCAGCCCCCGGCAATACTGGCTTGCCGGGGTCTGGATGCCGGTCTGTCCCTCTTCTCTTTTTCATCCTCAAGTGATCCAGCAAGGATATCTGTTAGTCCTGCGAATCAAAGAAGACAAAAGAATGGCAAAGAGGCGCACACTCAACCTCTAAGCTAGGGGTTAGTCGCTCCTAAGCACTATCAACCCTAACCAAGGACGAGACTAGACCTAGCATGTAAGCTATAACTTAGGGCGCCAGCGCTTCATTTATTTATGCTCAGGGTCTGTGCCTGGCTTTGTACAAAGGGTTACATGCTTCATCAGCAATGCTTGTACAAAAGGTGGCTTGCCGGGGGGCCCGACAAGCCGCATATCTTCGTAAAACTTACGAAGGTGCTCAATGTTCCAGGAGTTACTCACCGGAACGGCATTTCGGTCTCCAGGCGGACTGCGCCGGGCCTGGTGACTCGTATTACCCGATAAGGGCCTTCCCACTTTGGCGTCAACTTGTTGGAATTCTTGGCCGATTGAACACGCCGAAGGACAAGGTCGCCTTCCTCAAGGCTTCGGGCATGAACCTTGCGGCTATGGTAGTGGCGCAAGGCTTGCTGGTAGCGTTCTGCTCTCACAGCCGCCCGAAGACGATCTTCCTCAAGGAGGACTGCGTCATCTTGCCGCAGTTGCTCTTGCTCAAGCTCGTCATAAGCGAGCACTCGAGGTGACCCGTATTTGATTTCAGTGGGGAGAACTGCTTCTGCCCCGTATACCAGGGCAAAAGGTGTCTGGCCGGTGGCTCGATTTGGCGTCGTCCTGATCGACCAAAGAACCGTCGGCAACTCGTCAATCCAGCGCCTTCCACTCTTGTGCAGCCTGTCAAAGGTCTTGGTCCTTAGGCCTCGTTGTACTTTAGCATTTGCCCTCTCAGCTTGACCATTGCTTCGCGGGTGAGCAACGGAAGCGAAATAGACTTTGCTGCCGAGGTCTTGGGTATATTGCATGAAGGTGCGGCTTGTGAACTGTGTGCCGTTGTCGGTAATAACCCTGTTGGGTACGCCAAAACGGCACACTAGTCCCTTGAAGAACTTGACGGCTGACTGAGTTGTGACCTTCCTCACTGCCTCCACCTCCGGCCACTTTGTGAACTTGTCGATTGCAACATACAAGTACTCAAAGCCCCCGGCGGCGCGGGGGAAAGGGCCCAGTATGTCGAGCCCCCAGACCGAGAAGGGCCAGGAGAGAGGAGTGGTTTGAAGGGCTTGAGCTGGCTGATGAAGCTTCTTTGAATGGAACTGACACGCTTCACACCTGGTGACTAGCGTCGTCGCATCCTGTAGGGCGGTGGGCCAGAAGAAACCTTGCCAGAATGCCTTGCCGGCAAGGGCCCTTGACCCAATGTGGGATCCACATATGCCTCCGTGTATCTCCACCAACAGCTCCAGTCCTTCCTCTCGAGGGATACACTTCAATTTCACACCATTCGGCCTCTTCCTGTACAGGACGTCATCGACGAACTGGTACATGGTAGAGCGACGTGCTACTTTCTCCGCTTCTTCCTGCTCCTCAGGAAGTTCCCTGTTGGAGAATCGGGCGGTATCTTGTGCCCACGCTGGAGCCTAGGGCTCGACGGCGAGGACTAAAGGCATTTCCTCCGCTATAGGAGCGGCTGTCTCGACGACAAGAGCTTGACGCTCCGCCGGAGCCAGTCGTCCCGTGGCAGGCTTAGTATCCCCGACAACATCCTTGCCGGCGGCTCCGGGGAGCTCGGCGGGAAAGTACTTGCCGGTCCCTGATTTCCTCCTCTTATTCTGCTCTGTTGATGGATCAACGGATGGCTGAGTTAGTTGAAGCACAAAGGTACCTGGTTCCACAGGTAGCTTGAGGGCAGCGCGTTTCGACTGGTAATTGGCGATATCGTTCTCCGCTCAGGGAACGTGTTCAGCCTGTATACCGTCGAAACGCTCTTCCAGCTTTCTCACTTCATCGACGTAGGCCTTCATCAACGGGCTCTGGTAATCTTTGTTGACTTGCTTGACGACAAGCTGTGAGTCCCCCCTGACGATGAGTTTCTTGATTCCGAGGTCCGCCGCAATCCTAAGACCGGCAAGCAGCCCTTCGTACTCTGCCGTATTGTTTGTTGACACCTCCCTGGGGAAATGCATCTGGATCACGTACTTGAGGTGCTCTCCGGTGGGTGCGACAAGCAGTACGCCAGCCCCGACACGTTGTAAGGAGGAAGCTCCATCAAAGTATATGATCCAATCACAACTTGCCTCCTTGCCGGGGAGAGCAGTTTCTTGGGCTTCTTCGTTAGGCGTTGCGGTCCATTCTGCAATGAACTCCGCTAGGACTCGGCTCTGAATCGTCGATGTACTTTCAAACTTGAGGCCAAAGCTGGACAGCTCCAGTGACCATTCCACAATTCTTCCCGTCGCATCCGGATTGTGCAATATCCGTTGCAGAGGGAAGCGACTGACGACAGTGATCTCGTGTGCCTGGAAGTAGTGACGCAGCTTCCTCGAGGCCATAAGAAGGCCGAAGAGCAGTTTCTGCACGCCGGAGTACCTTGATCTAGCCCCCTGCAGGAGGGAACTAAAAAAGTAGACCGGGTGCTGCATCATTTTCTTCTTCGGCGGCATGTCAACTGGCTGTGTCGTCTCTGCATTGGTGGTGTCGGGCTCTGCTGCTGCCATTGCTTCACCGTCAACCTCTCTCTGTGTCACCAGTGCAGCGCTGACCACCTGGTCTGTTGCCGCCAGTGTAACACCCCGGAAGTAACTTTCCATATTTGTAACTCCAACTCTTGCCATTTTCGGCATTGTGATATGATATTCCCTCCATGGTTGGATTTTTTCTTCATTTTGCATTTTGTCCATGTCATGCATTTTATATCATGTCATCATGTGCATCGCATTTGCATACGTGTTCGTCTCATGATTCCGAGCATTTTTCCCGTTGTCCGTTTTGCAATTCGGCACTCCTATCTCCCCCGGCGGCCCCTTTTACGTTTTTCCGTGTGCGGGTACTAAACCTTCTCGAAATGGACCGAGGTTTGTCCAGTGGCCTTGGTATACCACCCGTAGACCACCGGTCAAGTTTCGGGTCATTTGGAGCTCGTTTGGTACTCCAACGGTTAACCGCACTCTCGCAAAGGCCTCTTTTAAGTTGCAGCCCAACACCCCTTCAAAACAGCCCAACAACCCATCTAAGTCACTTCCATGCTCTCCGTCGTTCGATCACGATCGTGTGGTAAAAACTACACCTCATTTGGACTCTCCTAGCTCCGCTATGCCTATTTAAGCAAACCCCATTCCAATCTCGGGTCTAACCCTAGCCTTCCCCTACCTCGCGCCGGACGAATCGTCCGAATCGTCTGGACGTCCGACCACCACCGCCGCCCGCCGCACAGCCACTCGAGCACGCCACGTGGGCCGCCGCCGCCTTAGCGCCGCCATGAGCCCCGAGCCCGGCCCGCCCGCCCGGGCCGCACTGGCCGACTCCGTCGCCTCCGCCTCCCAGCGCCCGGCGGCCGCCATCAGCCTCTCACGCCACCCGGTCGCGCCTCCTCCGCCGCCTACGCCGCCCGACCGCCCGGCCCGCCGCCCGCCGTCGCCTCCTCCGGCCGACGCGCCTTCTTCCTCCTCCTCGCCGGGCTCCGGCGAGCCCGCACCGTCACCGCCGTCGCCGATCCGATCTGGATCCGATCGGGACCGAGCTCCCGTTGACCTCTCTCCCCCTCACTTTTTGTACTAAGTTTTTCATCTCATTGATATTTCGTGTCATTTTCTTCATGCTATATCTTTGCATCTGTAGATCCATTTTGCGCGTATAATATATCGAAATGTTCGCCTCGAAGAGTAGATCATTTCATCTCACTGAATCATTTTCATTTGAGCTCATCTTGATGCCCGAAATGCTGTTAGAAGAGGTCTATGTGATGTTAGTTTCTGTTTCTTAACAGAACTTGCACTTTTGTTATTTTTGCCATGATTGATGTGTGCACCCTATGAATTGGAGTCCTACATGTGTTTTGTAATATGCCATGCCATCTTTCCAGGGGTGTATGCCATGTATTTTTTTGATCTATGTGGTGACTAGCACAAGCATGCAAAGTAGGTGTCCTGATGTTGCTGTTTTCAGCTCTGTTTTGCTGATATTTTGATGCCATGTTAGCTTGATGCTACCGAGAGATCTATGCATATTTTGAGATACTTCAGTAAGGATGTTTTGTTAAGAATGTCTTGCTCTATCCATCCATGCCTTTGTTTGCAATTATGGAGTGCCATAGCTTGAGTCAATCGAGCTCTACTTTTGCTATCAAATGTTTCCTGGCAGATTGTTTACAAGTTATTCAATTTTGCCAAGGTCGTTGTGGTTGATCCGTATGTGCTATGATGTTGCTCTTGCCATGTATGTCTTCTATGCCATGTCTTCTTGATGTATGTATGCTTAGTTTTTCATATAAGGCTCTGTAGTGAGTGCGTTGAGCTTGTAAACGTGCCTACTTGTTATCAGTTTTGGACATGCCATGTTGCTGAATCTGTTAACGAAACTTTCGATATTGACATGGGTGTTACTATATTTTCTGATCCTTTTTGGCTTATGGTCAGTAAGGGAATTTTGTTCTATGCTTTGAGTAGATTCATGCCATGTCATGTTTTGCTATTTTAAGTTCCTGTAGCATGTAGTTTTGTTGCTCTGAACATTGCAACCTGATGCTGTTTTTGCCATGTCCAGCCTGATATTTTGTGCACTTTTTCCATGCTTGTTTGAACCTGTTATGATGTGAACTAGCCGTAGCTCAGTGCTCATCTTTTGTCGAGCATCTTGTGTAGATCACTGCTATATACTTTGTTGGTACGTTTGGGTGCATTAGCTTAATTTATTGTTGCTTGCTAAGTGGCATCATGCTGTTAATGGCAGATTTGTGCCATTCTTGTTTTGCTTGTCATTTCCAAACCGTGCATCCGATTCCGGTGCTCTTTATATCGATTTCAACCGAAATCATCTCATCTTTCCAGTGGCATACTTGGTTTGCCAAGTTGATGCCTGGTTCATCATTTACCTTCGGGCCTTTTACGCATTGCATATCACATCCCGCATATCATGTCATGTTTTGCATCATGTTGATTGTGCATTGCACCGTGATTTATTGTGGTTCCTTTGTTTGTGTTGTTGCTTTGGGTAGAGCCGGAGGCGAATGCGTGAACGAGGAACCTGTTGAGAACTCTTACGAGGATCAAGCTTTCGACAACTCTGAGAACATTGCAGGCAAGATGACCATACCCTCGAAATCACTTCTATCTTTGCTATGCTAGATGCTCGCTCTTTTGCTATGCCTATGCTGCGATGCCTACCACTTGCTATGTCATGACACCCATATTGCCATGTCAGCCCCTAACCATCCTTTTCCTAGCAAACCGTTGTTTGGCTATGTTACCGCTTTGCTCAGCCCCTCTTATAGCGTTGCTAGTTGCAGGTGAAGCTGAAGTTTGTTCCTTGTTGGAACATGGAGATGTTGTTCCTTGTTGGAACATGTTTACTTGTTGGGGATATCACAATATATATCTGCTATAATTAATGCATCTATATACTTGGTAAAGGGTGGAAGGCTCGGCCTTATGCCTGGTGTTTTGTTCCACTCTTGCCACCCTAGTTTCCGTCATACCGGTGTTATGTTCCTTGATTTTGCGTTCCTTACACGGTTGGGTGATTTATGGGACCCCCTTGACAGTTCGCTTTGAATAAGACTCGTCCAGCATGGCCCAACTTTGGTTTTACCATTTGCCACCTAAGCCTTTTTCCCTCGGGTTTTCGCGAGCCCGAGGGTCATCTTTATTTTAACCCCCCGACCAGTGCTCCTTCGAGCGCTGGCCCGAACCGAGTAGACTGCGGGGCCACCACGGGGAAACTCGAGGCTTGGTTTTACTCGTAGGATGTCTCATCCGGATGTGCCCTGAGAACGAGATATGTGCAGCTCCTATCGGGATTTGTCGGCACAATTGGGCGGTTTTGCTGGTCTTGTTTTATTGCTGTCGAAATGTCTTGTAGTCCGGGATTCGAGATTGATCGGGTCTTCGGTAGAAGGAATATCCTTCGTTGACCGTGAGAGCTTATAATGGGCTAAGTTGGGACACCCTGCAGGGTATTATCTTTCAAAGCCGTGCCAGCGTTATGAGGCAGATGAGAATTTGTTAATGTCGGTTGTAGAAAACCCGAAGTTGACCTCAATTAAAATACACATCAACGCGTGTGTAACCGTGATGGTCTCTTCTCGGCGAGTCCGGAAGTGAACACGATGTTGGAGTTATGTTTGGCGTAAGTAGTTCAGGATCACTTCTTGATTGCTAATAGCTTCACGTCCGTGCTTTGCTCCTCTTCTCGCTCTCTTTTGCGAATGTAGCCACCATATATGCTAGTAAAACAGCAGCTCCACTTTACTACTCTGTCCTTCCTATAAGCTTAAATAGTCTTGATCTCGCGGGTGTGAGATTGCTGAGTCCCGTGACTCACAGATTCTACCAAAACAGTTGCAGTGCCGACGATGCGGTGCAGGTGACTCAACCGAGCTCAAGTGGGAGTTCGACGAGGAACTTGGTCGTTACTATGTGTCTTTTCCTGATGATCGTGGTGGAGCCAGTTGGGACGATCGGGGATCTGTGTAGCATTTGGGGTATCTTCTTTTATTTTGGTTCCGTAGTCGGACCTTGAGTGTACTCTGAATGATGGATGTTTATTTATGTACTGTGTGAAGTGGCGACTGTAAGCCAACTATGTATCTCTTTCCCTTATGTATTACATGGGTTGTGTGAAGATTACCTCACTTGCGACATTGTTTTCAATGCGGTTATGCCTCTAAGTCGTGCCTCGACACGTGGGAGATATAGCCGCATCGAGGGCGTTACAGCCAGGTATAGCAGCAACGGTTCCTGTGGCCTAGGCGCAACTAGTATTGGCGCGGAAGAGAGATACTTCTTCAAACCTTGATATGCTGCTTCGGCTTCTGGCGTCCACACCATCAGGCCCGCCTTTTTCAGGATCTTGAAAAAGGGAAGGGCGCGCTCGGTAAACTTGGAAATGAACCTGCCCATGGCGGCGACGCAACCAGCAAGCCGACGCACATCCTTGATTCGCTTAGGTGCTTCAATCTGCTCTATAGCCTTGATTTTGTCCGGATTGGCCTCTATCCCATGCTGTGACACCAGGAACCCGAGAAGCTCGCAGGACGGGACGCCAAAGACGCACTTCTCAGGGTTCAGCTTGATATTGATCTTGCGCAGGTTTGCAAATGTCTCTTGCAAATCTGGTATGAGGGTTGCCGTGTCCTTCGTTTTGACCACTATGTCATCCATATAAGCTTCCATATTTCTATGGAGCTGGGGTTCAAAACCAATCTGGACCGCCCTTGCGAACGTAAAACCAGCACTCTTCAACCCGAAAGGCATCCGCATGAAACAATACGTACCACATGGGGTGATGAATGATGTTTTCTCTTTGTCTTATCTTGTCATGAAGATCTGGTTGTAGCCGGAGTAGGCGTCAAGGAATGACAACAGATCACACCCAGCCGTGGAGTCAACAATCTGGTCGATCTTGCGGCAACGGAAGGGTCTTTAGGGCAAGCCTTATTGATATCGTGTAATCGATACACGGTCTCCACTTCCCATTTGCCTTGCGCTGCGACCTGATTGGACAACCACGTTGGATGGAGCACTCCTCTTACCAAACCCGCTGCTTCCGGTTCCGGATCTCTTACGTGATGAACTCCTGTCGTTCCAAAGCTTGCTTTCGACCTTCAGCTTGACGGGGCGCGCGCAAGGGCAGACAGCAAGGTGGTGCTCAATCACCTCCCTGGGAACGCCGGGGATGTCGGAAGCTTGCCATGAAAACACATCGACATTTGCCCGCAGGAAGGTGACGAGCGCGTCTTCCTATTTGTTGTCAAGGGTGGAGCTTATGGTAAAAGCTCCTCCCGTGCCGTCCTCATTGACAGGAACCTTCTTGGTTCCCGGCGGTATGGCACTGGGCTTCTTGTTTCCGCACGTGGAGCTCTCCGGAACGTCCTCGACGGCAGCGCTACACTCCGAAGAGGTGCGCTTGCCGGAGTGGGCGCCCGAGGTCTCAGCGGCAGGAGCAAGTGCTCTAGTGGCGGCAGCTGCCGCGACTTCTTGCTGGTATAGTTGGTCAGTGCAAATCAGTGCATCTTTCTTGTCGGAGGGGATGGTGATGATCATCACAGGTCCTGGCATCTTCGAGGTCTCCATCAGGAATCTGCAGTTTCTCGATCACGGCAGGCGAGATCAAGTTCAGACCGGCCCCGCCATCGACTAGCATTTTCGTCACCTTGAGGTTGCGTATCGTTGGTGAAACCAACAATGGCAAGCACCCGACCGCAGTAGTGCGATCAGGGTGATCCTCACTGTCAAAAATGATAGGAGTGTTGGACCACTTCAGCGGCCTTTGGGCATCAAACGACGGCTCTGCCGCTGTAATCTCTCGCGCCCACTGTTTAAGCCGGCGGTGAGATGTATGCAGCGAGGCGCCGCCGTTGACGCACATGGCCTCTGTAGCTTTCTGAAACTCTTGGTCGCCAGATTCGTCGCCCTCTTCGTGATCATCGTCTTCTGGCTTTCTGTCACGGCCCCGGGCGGGCCTCTCCTGTTGCTTATCCTTGCCACGACGGCATGCCTGGTCGTCACGCTTCTTGTCGAACCCCTCAGCACCGTCTGGGCCCTTCTCCCTGTCCCGGCTCTCATACTCAGCCCTCTTCTTCTCAGCGAGGAGCTCAACCTGTCGGCAGTCCTGGAGAGCATGGCCTTTGGTGCGATGGAGCTTGTAGTATCGCTTGTCGGAGTTTCCTGGCTTCTCGGCAGCCGCCAAGGCCCGGCAGGCGACACATCCGGCAACCTCCTTGCCGGGGTCATCTGCCTTGGTTTTCTTGGTGGAGCCGGCGTCATCAGATCCCTCGACGGCAAGCACGGCTTTCCCTTTGCGCTTCCTGTTGCGGCGCCGGCCTTTCTTCGCCGGGGCGGCAATATCCTCATCTGAGGAGTCGGTTTCCATGCCGGCATCTTCGCCAGGGTACTTCCTTCCCTCTTCAGCATAGGCACATTTGTCAGCAAGAACATAGAGTTCTGGTACATCTCTCACCTTGTTCATTGCCAGCTCTTGGCGATCTCTTGTGATTCGCACGCTTACGATGGAGCAGCGCGATGATGGCGACAGGGTGAACATAAGGGATATTGTACTGTACCCGGCTGAACCTCTGTATATACTTGCGGAGTCTCTTGCCTCCCTTCTGGGGAATGACGTGCAGGTCGCTTGCTTGGCCATGGGCTTGGTGGCCTCCAGTAAAGGCGCCCACGAACTCATGGCACAAATCCGACCAGGAGGAAATAGAGTCTACCGGAAAGTGCATCAACCATGACATGGCGTTGGGTTTAAGAGCCAACGGAAAATAATTCGCAAGCACCTTATCGTCGCAGGCTCCGGCAACTTGCATCTCGATGGTGTAGACGCTGAGGAACTCGGACGGGTGGGTCTTGCCATTGTACTTTTCGCCCACGTCGGGTTTGAAGGTGCGGTGAGTGGGCCACTGGAACTGCCGCAGCTCACGGGTAAAAGCCGGACAGCCTACCTCGTAAGGTAGGCCTCGAGGCTTCTGGTGCGGGTGGCTCACAAGCAGCGCTGCTCGCTGTCGATTGGTGTACACTTCTGCACGGCGCTTGATAGTGGTTCGAGCGTCTTCATGCTCTCGTTCCCGAAGAACTTGGCGCTGGTCACAGTGGGCCCGCGGGTCGGACGATGCTACGGAGATTTCGTCGCCCGTAACGTCGCGACGGGCTGGCGTCCGCGGTACCGGGCGAGGAGGAGGTGAGTGCAACGTGGTTGCGGCGCCGCTGGCTCTCCTGACGCTGGTTTGTGGGACTCCGTCGGAGCGTCGACCCGGGGACTCCATCGGACTCGACTCGTCTTTGTTGGCCACCACAACAAGGCTTCGGATAGTGGCTCTCCATTCCTCGAGTTTCCCCGTAGTGCGAGGAAAATCGAGGAGCAACTGCGCGCGCGCCAGGGCTTCTGCTGGCGTTGGTGGCAGCGAAACCTGCACGGATCGCGACGCGCTCCGACTTCTGACCATGTCAGAAGGAGCTCTATCACGACCCCGCGGTCGCATGTCACCTTCACTAGCGCCTCAACGAGCGGGCAGGTCTTCTAAATCCCGGGAGTGGCCCTCGGGGCTCTTTCCGCGGCGACGCCCGGGGTCCTCGGCGTGATTACGCTGTTCGTCACGCGTCGCTTGAGGAGCGCGCCGTCGGCGCCGGCGTGGGAGTCTTGGAAGCCCTTGCGTTGCCTGCGAGCGGGGTGGCAGCGATCTTGGAAGGCCTCGCGCCACCCGCGGAGGGCCTGGCTCCGTCTTGGGATTTGGCAGCGTGCGGCCCGTTACGAGGCGCACGAACATCGCTGCCTCCCAAACTTCGGCTGCTGGGACGGTGTTGGTGTTCGCGAACGGCGCCCCGGGTCCTTTCTGCGAACGGTCCACTGCTCGCCCGCATCGGGACGGGATGTCCGGCTTCCGACGGGCCAAGCGCCACCGTCGTCTTCTTCTTGGGCGCCATGACGATGAAGAGACGTCAAGCTAACTGCTAGAGCCGATTCTCACAACTGCGCCCCCTACATGGCGCGCCAAAGATGTCGGTGTAGGAACGACACCTATGGGATCACAAGAATCCCTACTATGGTTGCGGGGCGTGGGGGTCATGAGAAGAGCGGATCAAACAGATAGCACACGATCTCTTTATCCAGGTTCGGGCCGCGAGGATGCATAAAACCGTACTCCTGCTTTGGTGGTTGGTTTATCTGTGTCCTCGAACTAGCAATGTGGCGTGAGGAGCTCCAAAAAGCCGAATCCTCCTCCTGGTCGACTTGGGCCTCCTTTTATAAGGAAAGGGGTTGCCACAGTGGCACACAGGAGGTGGAAAGGGTACAGTGATGCTAGTCTATCCCTCGCATTACCTGACAAGGCGACTTAAATGCGTCTTGCTTAGGTGTCCTTGCTTTATCGGGGACGGGGGAGAGCCCTGTCTCGTCCGTGGCCGCTCCCTCTCGTGTTGACACGCGCCCTGGCCAGCGGTGCCCCCGGTGCCATGTAGGCAGGCAGGCAGCTGAGATGGCATAATGGTGGGTCTCCACGAAGATCTGCTTGCCGCCACGCAGGTGCCTGCCCCACTGGTTGGGTCGGCAGCTACATGCGAACGGCGGTGAAGGTTTGATTGGCGTGGGCCTGAAGGTGGCCCTACGGGTGTCCTTGGCAAGAGCTTCGCCGTAGCCCCGACAATGGACTTGCCAGGGCCCCGGCAAGGGTCTTGCCGTGGCGCCTGCTATCATCGCCGGCAAGGCTCTTGCCGGGGGCCTTGTGGTCCTCCTTGGCTGGGATTCCGCCAAGGGTCGTCATCTTCTATAGTGTGTATCTAATCTTGAATGTCTTCACAAAGATCTGTATGCCACCACGGGGATATCTCCCGAATCCTTGCCCCATAGGGGTAGTTGGACTCAAGGGTGACTCGCTCCGTAGGTGTGGGACGAGCTGCCACGGCAAGGGTCTTGCCGGGTTTGCTAAAACTGCCTCCCGGCAAGGGTCTTGCCGGGGGAGTCCGCTTCGTCCCCTTTGCTCTTTGTGGTCTTGGTCTTGGCGTCGTTCTGCTTCTTTCGAGCTTCGTCCTTACCTCGGCTCACCTCCCTTGCCTTGCTCAGTGTGGTGGTGCCTGCGGCTCAAACTTCCCGTGCACAGTTATAGGGGTACAAAAAGTGCACCCCTCTTTTTGTACACCGACACAACCACATATAACAATGCCAAGTTAGAGGGAGCACCTTTGATGGTGCACTAGGGGAGACGTGCTCATCACCAACACAGTTACGTCGAGTGTCTATGCTTGTGTTGTCTTGGAAATCATCTTGGGGGGATGGAGTAGTAGAATCTGTAGAGGCCCTCCATTTGGAAGGAGCACCTTCATCCGCTACCATGCTAACTTCCTTCCGCTTTATTGATTTTGAATTGTCAAGTAAAACCGACAAGAAAAAGCAATAAAATTCACTCTTCAGAACTCAGTCGTGCATGATACTGACAATCACTACTTTGATGTAAGGCAAAGCACATGATTCCAGGATGGAATAATACGAAAAACAGGACGGCATGGCATATTCACAACTGTTTGTGTAAACTAAGCAGAAACCATTTCACCAAATAAGAAGCAATGCAAGCTAGACACCACGTGAAAGATGCAACCAATATGACTCTGCCAAGTTAAAAGTGTCCCATCATAAATGGCATTTCAACAAATTAGAAGCACCTCATGCTATAAATCATATCAAAGATGCAACTAATATCACACTGCATATACTGAAGGTGTATCGTCATATTGATTTATGCGGGATACAAAAAAACAATAGTTCTATGTGAGGACATGCTTAATAGACAGATGTACTCTGTACTAAATACAGGAAGGCATGTCACATTAACAGGTATAATGTATAACTAAGCAGAATAGCACATGCAGTTTAACCAGATTGGAAGAATTACAATCTCGACACCATATGCAACATGCAACCACATATCACGCTGCCAAGTTAGAGCAAGCACCTGCGATGCTAGTGTAGGGGAAATGCGGTAATCAACTACAGAGCTACGTTCACTATCTTCATCTAGCCTTGCTGTTTCTTGAGAATCATGTCGGGAGGCTGACGCTGCATTGTTTAAATGAGGAGTAATCCACTTGCCTGACTGCCTCATCATAAGTGATTGATGATGGATACACAAGAACATTAGTTTGACGTAAGAACATGGTTAATACACAGATGTACTAGTATGTACCAAAAATAGAAAGGCATGTCATATTCAAAGGTAAAATGTGTAAGCTAAGCAGTTTCAATTTAACCAAATTGGAAGCAATACAAGCTAGACATCCGGCTGGAGTGGTGAGCATGATCATCTAGGACCTGAGAGCCTGGTGGGAGGCGGGCTGCTTCGCCACCATCGCGGCTTTTTAGTTGGCTTCCAGGTGATGAATCTCTTTGCTGGGCTTGTCACTGGCTCGGCCAGTGCCCTGACTAGCTATTTGTCTTCTGGTGCTCACGGGATGGTGGTTCATGTAAAAAATATCTTTCCTTATCTTAATAAAGACCGACTTCGGCCTTTTGAATACAAGCTAGACACCATATGCAACATGCAACCACATATGACACCGCAAAGTTAAAGAAAGCACCTGGGATGGTGGTTCATGGCGAGTGAGATCATCAACTCCAGAGCTACTTTTACCGTCTCCATCTACTGACACTGCACCCTTTATAACGCTGAAATGTGTCTTGCCTAAGCCCGAAGAAATCTGGAGCTGCTTCTCTCTTTTATTTCGTGCTTCTATCAACTGATTGGCAGAGTCTGAAATACCCATGCATAAAAAAACAATAGTGAGAGTATGGGTGAAGTGTGTGCGAGCTAAAGCAACGTAAAAGTAGCGAGATACTGTGTGGCTGAAAAATAAATGACAAGAGACATATGATAGCTCTACAACATTGCCTGGCAAACAAAATTAGATTCTACTCCGTATGATTTTGTAATATATGAGCATAGGGATGGCTGGGAAATGCATGTACTCCTCAAGCACACCACCACATGTGGTCATGTCAAGATAACAGTCGACTGAAAATAAATAGGTCAGTCGAATTTTTTTAATGAACCAACCGATCTATAAGGAACAGGCAGATGGCCTTCGTCTACCTCCCGCCAGTCACTGTTGACGATCTTTCTCGAACCACCAGCGACCACCGGCCCAGACCCTGCCTCCCCCGCCCTGCCCTCCCCTCGAGCTCACACCACCGCCGTGCTTTGCAGTGCCCCCAGGCCATCCCTTTAATCCCGGCCGACCTCCAGATCAGGCGCCAGTAGCTCTAGGCCCCACACGCCCCTAAGATAAACACTGAGGCGGACTAGTGCCTGTTATGCCGGGGAATGCTTTCGTTAATTTGGAATCAACTGACTAGGAATTGAAATTCAGAAGGGGGGCGACGGACCTCTAGCTAAGGTGAAATAGTATATGAGGAGAAACCTTGTGCATCACGAGTTTCTAGGAACATCTAGTATCAAGAAGAAGCGGTCAACTAGTGTCTTCTGTGGGATGAATACTGTGCAAGCAGACACGTAAGATTTGCACAAATAAGGGAAGAGGAGTACCCTTATCAGTTGCCAGTGTGGTATCCACCATATGTCGCGGCGATCTTCTTTTTTCTCCCGGGGGAACCGATGTTTTGGAGATCCATGGATTCTTGGACTAACCCATGGCCAAATTGTTAACTGTGTTGCCGTGGCCGTATGTCGGCGGAGGGGAAGCAGATCTGAGGCGGCGAAGGACGGCGTAGCAGGAATAGCTCCGGTGCGGTGGAGGGTGGCGAAGTTGGAGCGGAAGCGGTGAGGCGCAAGACGGCGTGGTTGAACTGGCCCGGGTACGGACGACTCGGCCTCGGCTTCAACTACTAGCCGTGGAGGGCGTTGCGGTTGAGGTTGCGGTGGACGACGACGTTGGGATATCGGCTACGACGTGATGGAGGAGGGCGGCGGTTGATGGGTGGAATGGGGTGGCGGACGGAGGACGCCGGGGTTTCGCGGCTGGTGGAGAGGTAGTTTTTGTGCCCATGGAGTACGAATGGGGAATTGGACTGGTGGGCGGGGGGGGGGGGGGGGAGAACCATGTTTTAGTCTGGACGCACTTGTTTTTGGCTTTTATGAACAGAAGATGGGACGCGCTTGTTTGAAATTTGGGGAAAGTACAAACTTTGCCCCCCTCTTAAATTTCAGACCTACTGCGGGTCGGGGGTAGGATGGTAATCTCAGTTGTCCCAAATAGTGGGCGGGAGCGATTTCGGCCGCGCGCATGTGTGCTTAGGCGGCCATTGTGTATGAATGTTTTTCGGAGGCGGTTGCGTGGCGTCTAGATGAAGCTACAAACCTACCCCGGTTTAGACCTTTGGATGTCGGGCCGGTAGGTTTCACGGGTCGGAGTTATTAGAAAAGTAATATCCTTGTACTACCAAACATTGGTCTCACGCGTTTCAAAGTAGTAGAGGCTCTTTTGGCGCTTCGTTTGAAATTTTGAAACACAAGCATTCACGTTTAGAGTACTCTTGAACTTTGAGGATTGACCTAAATAGACAACGTTAAATTTGACCTTGTATGTTTCAAAAACCTCAGTAAATTATCCGCTTCTTTTTGAAATTTTGACACTTGAAAATCCTATAACTACGATTATTTTGGAATGGAGGAGCTAAATTAGAATCTATTTTGTACACGACTACATATGCTATTATGTACAAAATCAGAGCAAAGATTGGTGCCCCATAATTTAGGTATGATTTACAAATGCCATGATATCAAATTCAAATAATTGAATGGACTTCATGTTGAATTCGATTTTTAAAACCACCTTAAGTTGAATTCAAATGTATGCTAGTTCATAGGTAGCTATTTATAATGTTCATTGTGTAACTTTCAGATGTATAATGTGCTTTACACACACAACATGAACTATACTCACGTTTATATTCGATTGCTAAAGCGATGCATTGTCCGAGTTCAAAATACTAACTATGTGGATCAATTGTGTCGAATAATAACATAGACATGCTCAAATTCGATAGAATCTAGATGTCGATGGATCTTTCCTTACGCCGAATTGCAAATATCATGATCCCATCCTAATATTTGGATACAATTTATATCTTTAATCAATGTGTACAATAGTCTTGTACGTGTAGTTTCACTCTCCATCGGTGGTCTCTCACACACGCTCACACACTCTCTCCCGAGGTGTCTTTCTCGCACGCATGCTCTCGATATAACCCTCCCTCCCTCTCGTAACCATTTACGACTGTTTTCACTAACCTTTATCGCAAGCATTCTTCCTCTCGCAAGCATACACACGCACAATCACCATCGACCCTTTCTATATACATAGACCTGCCTATGTGTCTCCTGTACGCACATTATCTTTAGGCATGTCTCTCACGCATTGTCTCACACCTCTATTCCTAATCGATGAGTATGATTCTAGCAGAGCATTCTGTAGGATGCCCTTTAAAGTTAGGTTGGATGAATAGTAATATCAGAGATAAACGGGCTACCTTAGTCCGAGAACCCAGGGTTACAAATCCTAGCCGGCTTTGTCAGTGGACATAGAGTCCTTCACAATTATGCTATCTTTGTCTTGTACGACTAGTTATCCATGGGTCTCCCTAAATGCGTCACGAGCCGACCAATGTGGCGCGGGACGGAACCGAACGAAGGGCCTCACCTCGACCCACCGGACCTCACGCGGTGACACACCCTCTGCCCTCATGTATCGTTATCTTCTCACACCCACACATACCAACACAGACACCACACACAAAATATATATTCTCCTGGTGCCTCTATGCACTCCCCCTTGCATATACACACTCAAGGGAATCTCTCACCGTGACGTCATATTCGTCTCTCTCTCTCTAGACCACTCTCATTTCTCGTGCTATCTCTCCCACGCCCCCCTGTCGGCCCCTCTATCCATGCCTCTCTCGAATACGTAATACACACACATACCTCTCTAGGCCCTGGCAAATGCATCAACTACACATTCACACATGTTACATCACGTACCCCATTGATCTAGCAAGCCCTCTCTTCATGTTCATTTCGCATACAACATTCCTTTTGAATAAAGTGTGGCCAAAAAAATATTTTAGAATTTCTACATATATACAACATTACAAAGTTATATAGAGGAGTATGAACTCTTGCATTGCATGGTGCCCATAATGATATTTATTCCGCACTGTGAATTTGTATATTTTTATACTATATATAAAGGTAGTCATAATAAAGAGAAACGAAGAGCATCTCTCTCTCCATCGCATACCTCTCTCTACGCCCCTTTCAGGTACGCACACAAACTATCTCCAGGTCCTCTAAAAGTAAGCCCCCAGCACATTCACACATGTTTCATCTTTCTCTCGCGATATATACAGTGACGATCATTGTATTTGAACTTCAGAATCCACTCATTACGGTCACCATTTACATTTTGTGGTTATTATACAGTCACGGGCACACCGTACAACTCTGTATTTGCTCAAGACACAGCTAGTTGACCAGTTAAACGCTCCATGTGGCACCTCTAGTGTTGCATCACATTATCCCACTACCATCAGGCCCACCTGTTGGCTTGTATCTACTCTACATCTTCACTCTTATAAAATACTAGCAAGATGCCCATGCATTGCACGAAACATCAAGATGCATTTGTATGAGTTGTTTATCTTGTGGGAGTAAAGGATGAACAAGGGAAGGCCTTATTTGCAAGTGTGGAGAGGGGTGTGGGTATCTTTTTGCAAAATTACCATAGTTTCCTTCCTATCCGTCAGATATAGATCGGACGACCTATATTGCAGGATGGCAGGCACATGATCATCACCGACTATGCTTTTTATAAGAGTAGGGATAAAATACACTCTTATAAAAAACAGAGTTGGTGATGATGGTGTGCCTGCCATCCTGCAATATAGGCCGTCCGATTTATATCTGACGGATAGGAAAGAAACTATGATAATTTTTTCCTAAGATGTACACACACACCTCTCCACATTTGCAAATAAGGCCTTCCCTCGTTCATCCTTTTCTCTCACAAGATAAACTAGTCATACAAATGCATCTTGATGTTACGTGCAACGCACGGGCATCTTGCTAGTAAGAATGAAAACAAACGACAAAAAAATATTGGACGGTGGTTCGATGTCATGGCCGCGGGCACAGGGGACAAGGTGGCCTTGTATTAGTATGCTGAGCCGTCTGTTTTAACACACAGGAGCTGGTGTGGTGATTATACACACACGCACGCATGCACATGAACTGCATGCACGCAACACTCACACGAACACATGCACCCACGCACGCACACAACACTCACACGTACACACGCAGCCACGCACGCACGCAACACTCACACGCACCCACGCACGCGTGCATGCACACACCAGTACACCACACGACCAATACACACTCTCACGCTCAAGTGCTCAACCTACACGCGCATGCGCACAAATCAGGCCCTGACAGACACATACACAACCAGGTGATTCCCGCGCACGGGGTGGAGTCTTGTCGCGCCTGCGTAAATTTGTGTTTATCTGACCTTTTCCCAATGCGAACTGACAGGTGGGACCCACAAGGAACATGGTCAATTTAACTAGTCAACATGGTGCCACGTGGACTATTTGGCCGGTCAACAGAGTGCAATCCAATGCTGAACCGTGAGCAAGTGACCGTATAATCACTGCAAAACGTATATAGTGACCGTAATCAGTTTATTCTGAAGTTCGGTGAACGTATTGCGCTTTTCTCTCTGTAGGCCCTCCGAAGCTACATCTCTATACGTTCTCGCATGTTACATCTAACAACTATGCAATACATCACTACTACTACACTCTAACACAATAAATCATATGTGTTTTTAGTTTTACTAGATATCATATTGTTACTTAATTATCCAGTTTGCATACATTAAAATTGCCTTTGAAATGTATGGCCAGTATCATATACCGCACGGGAAAAATCCCGCCCTATCCTGTTTAATCGGGTTTGCATCGATGGATCGTGCGAAACAGCAAAACTATAGTACTATATACAGTATAAGTGATAGTTCACTGGGCCGTCGTGTCCTGGACTCCTCTGTCGTAAGAGTGGAGCGCTCGCTTTAATAAATCTTCTAGTCCCTTTCGCCGACATGTGGGGCATCAAGCTACCGGGTCCACGTGCCATACCGAAATACAGTGCAGAGCAGCCGGGGTGAAGCACTCAGTCATGGCACCAGCGTAGTAATGAGCAATGTGGCGTCAAATCACAAAGCTGCACCTTTCCCACAGTTAAGTTGGAGGGATGAAGTAATAATGCTAAAAAAAGAAGTTGGAGGGACGAAGCAACCATCATTTCACTCGTTGCTGAATCCGCTTTTCCCTCATCTTCTTCAAGTTAACCACGTGTTGCTTCTGCCTTTGTTCTGCCTCATGTGGGAAGCGGATCGGCTTGGTAAAGCACTGACACGTCGGACCACATGTTAGAAAACCGCCAGGACAACGTCCCCTAAAAATAAGAAACCTCCCCCGCCATCCGCGCGCCAAAATCACCTCCTTTTTACTAATCTTGATTCTATAATTTTTTAGATCAATATAATTGAGATTTGTATAGATAGCACACAGGAGCAAAACCAACTGGTATGGTTAAGGGCATTCACAATGTGTAGCCAAATGTGAAAATAGCTTTTGGCACTAAGCTGGACGGACGACGCTATTGTGTACGAGTAGTACTAGTACATTTACGCGTCCTTCGGTTCAACGGACTTCCTGGATGCAAATAAGGCGGTTGTCTCGGCTTGCAGGTGGCACTTGCGAACGACTTACCGTGGTCTCCCTCAATGGTGTTCTCCGTCGAACGCACTTTGCCAAACCACAACGTTCGAGACATCATCGACGTCACCGTAATGGGGAAGGAAGTCAAATATAGTTACTACCTCCATTTTTTTGTACACAAGGCCAATATATCAAAATTACAATTTGCAAAATGCCACTAACACTAACCGAGGCAAAATTGATGGGGTTTGGCTCGTACTAGCAACCAAGGACATTAATATCCCCTGCATGCATGCGGAAGTGAGAAGGTTGGTTTGCATGGCGCTGCATTAATCAAGCCATGAGGAGTAGGATGGTTAGCTCTTTGGGGTTTGGAGAAAAAATACGCATTAATTGACACGTGAAACGAGGATTTATATCGATTAATCCCGCGAAGGAAAACCCCGCCTTTCTTTTTTAACACTAGTACTCCTAGTACATAGTACTACGTACTTATCCTGTTTGGGTCTAGGCCTTGCATTGCCATATTTCGCCACATATTTTTGCCAAGCTTGCCTAAAGTTTTCAAAATGAAAAGGAGGTACACTTGCGCACGGCTGTCGCGGTCGCACCACACCCTCACACGGTCGCTCCTGCACGCCGCGGTCGCACCGCACCCCCACATGCACAGTCGCTCCTGCACGCCGCAAAACCAACCAAGGGAACGCACCCTCACTGGCACGTGTTGTCGCATGTGAACAAATTAAACTCATCCATCCTACCGCTGACACACAATTTTCATTCATAGAGTATGTTTACCCAACCTCATGTTGGGGAGTATCCGTACGGCCCGAGCGGTGGTCTGTTGGGGAAGAAGAAGAGGTGAGGAAGAAGGGTTAGGATATGTAGGATATTCATCCAACCGCCTGAAATGGTAGACTGACCCAAGTCAGGCAACTTGCATAACAATATATGTTTTTACATAGCAAAAGATCCATAAAAACAACAACATAAAGAAAAACTATCACTGCTCGCGGAACGAGAAGGCCTCGTCGTCCGGCAACCGAGGTGTGTCTCCGCACCGTGGTTGTCCTCGGCCTCCAGCTACACGTTCACGCGGAGCGTGCGGGCGCTTTGCACGGAAGAGAGCACCGCCCGGTTCAAGTTGAGGACGTCCGGTTCCGCCTGCAGGACGGCCTCGATAGCAGCGGCATCCACGCGCTCCGCGTCGAGTCGAGCCTCCGCCGCCCGGTTCAAGTCCAGGACCTCCGGTTCCGCCTGCAGGAGGGCCTCGATGAGAGCGGCATCCGCGCGCTCCACGTCGAGTTGAGCCTCTGTCGCCTGTTTCAAGTCCAGGACGTCAGGTTCCACCTGCAGGAGGGCCTCGATGGCAGCGGCATCCGCGCACTCCGCCTCAAGTTGAGCCTCCGTCACCCGGTTCACATCCACGACATCCGGTTCCGCCTGCAAGAGAGCCTCGATGGCAGCAGCATGCGCGCGCTCCGCGCCGAGTTGAGCCTCTGCCTCCCGGTCCTCCTTTATTATCGCCAGGTTGAACCGCTGGTCCACCTGCACCATGGGGGACTCGGACGCCGGCACGAAGTCGACGTCCATCGTCTCATACCGATCGGGGGCCTTCTGCACCGCGACCTCTGCCATGAACATTGGATCAGCTTCCTCCTCTTCGTAGCTTGGCTCCAGAGAACTCGGGGATTGGCCTGCCGCAAAACGAGCTTGGGAACAGAGGTCTTTGGTGCCGACCGCCACCGTGATTTCTGCGTGGTGCTCCGGCGTCAGCATCTTGTAGTACGTGATCTTGCGGCGCACCATGGCTTTCCGGCGAACTAGGGGACACTTGATGCGGGCTAGGGGATCGAAAGGTGGGGGAAGGGGCTGGAGATTAGGTGTGGTTTTAGGGCAGTGGCTGGCGTAGGTCGAGCAGCGAAGGTTCTGCTATGAATAGTGGTTCCGGTGACGACCGGTTAATCGGTTTTGACTGTGCATCGCTCTTGTCGCCTTCGCGTTGCAGCCCGGCACGCTGGACCCTCCACGTCGCTCACCGAATGGAACATGCTTCGTCTTGCGTTTTCGCTCGCTTGTGGGACTGCAGTTGAGAGCGAACCGACGTCCTTCCCCCTCCCCCGCCTGCGTCATTTTATGCGGAGTAAATAAAAACATAGGGAGTATACTACGGATGAGGATCCCCTGACATGGCCGAACCCATTGAGTAACTGACATGTGGGGCCTAGCAAGCATGGGGTCCGCCAGTAAGTGACCGAAAGGGAGGGTAAGGCAGGGATACATATGCGAAAGGAGCTTCCAATGATATCATTTTCACATTATACATCTCATGTACTATTAATCTTGTCAATAGTCAAATGCGGTTTTGAAAAACGCATTAGAGCATGGTTAATAGTATAGCCAGTCGATGGCTATAGGAACTTCCATGTCATCTATAGCCATCATCTATTATATGCACTCATACAGTAGTGTGGGCTATAAGGTTGGCTATTTCCCACACAAAAAAAATTATAAGGTTGGCTATTGTATTAGTATTTTTTTCCATCTCCTCTCAATCTCTTTCTTCATATTTATTGTACGTATTTAACTAGGAATGCGTATATAGCTAGGCTCTTGCATGAGAGCTCACTCCCCTTACTTTTTCACATCTCTCTCCTCCACATAGGCCCTATATAAATGGAAGGAGGGAGTAAAACTATGAGCGCTGCATACTCAAGTACAGATGTTGTCAGTACTCCACTAATACTATTGGACAGGGATCTTAAAAAAAGTTACTATTGGACTGGCTATACGTGGCGAAATCCTAGTAGGAAGAGCATGCGCGAGAACAAGCACATTCACGTGGTTGAAAACAAATTGGAAACCATCTCGAGTACAAATCTAGGAGTATGTACGAATCTAACAATATTGATTGGGCGTTGTTGAGTGTTGATACTTTTTTTATCAAATAGAGATACTTTGACTACACATAAAACTTATATGTAAACTAGAAAGGATAGGAGGGAGTATATTGTATGTTCAAAAATGAAATGAACATTGAATACCCTTTATATATGATTTGTGGATGCTATGATCACTGGTTCAAAATTTTGAATCCGCCTTAGGTATCACACATGCCCCCACTCATTCTCTCTCGATTTCATCTCGGGGTCCGGAGATCGATTGAAAGAGGACTAGGGTGGGTACAATACGTTTCTTTTCCTTATGAACGTACAATATACTCCTCTCGATCCACAGACCCCTTCATGGGTCATTTATATCATAGAAACATACCAAACCTTTATCTCCTTGCACGACACGCAATTGATCTCTGAACATCAATCGATCTCATCAACATGTGTCGGGGCATGCATGAACCGAATGGGATGCCGAAACTAAGATGCGAAGTGACACGTAGTGGAGGAAAAGTGAAATTTCAAACGAACCGTTTGTTTGTATGCATGTCGGAAAAATTACAAATAAACATTGGAAATACAAGCATGGTCTAGGCCCACATGCGAATGATACTCGGTAGAATGTTCAAAGAGGATGGACTCGACCGGAGGGTGACATGATCGATGGAGAAGAGGGTTGGAGATGAATGAGAAATAAGCTAACGGCACATGATTATACTTGACCGGCTCAAATAAATAATAAGTTGTCTCGCTTCGCCTACATAGTGAAAGGCCTAATGCGCAACGCGGAGCACTGACGCTCGAATATGGCCGGGAAAATAGGGAAACCGACATGTGGGGCACACCTGTCGGGACGACGTAGCGGAAACTAGTCCAATGGAGGAGCTGGCCCACGACCTCCTCGTCACCGGCAACCATTCATGTGGGTCGTGGGGGCCAACAACGTGGCGCAGCTCCAGCACCGCCTCTGGACACGGCGACCGCGGTTAGCGACACGCTCATCGTGCTAGACATGGACGGTTTCAGTGTGCCGAGGGTGGCGTTAGTGCTGTGGCACGACCCATAGCTAGTATGTTAGGTTTGTGCCCAAGGTTGCCCCATCAAAGCATTGGGTAGCCAAAAGTTTGATTGATGTTTTGGTTGCCCATGATTTGGCCGACATCGGCAAGAAAAACGAACTAGAGTTCATTGGCATGCCAAAAAAAATGGCAACCATCCATTTTTGGGTCATGGCCAAAACCTCAAAAAATGGCAACCATCCAAACAAAGACCAATCTTTGGGTCATGACCAAAATTTTGGTAAGGTGTACTTTGGCCACAATCCAAACACACCCCAACACCTGGCTCGTCGAGGATACACGGGGCGCCGGGACGCGTCCGCGGAGTGGTGTAGCGTGGCCAACTGCATCCTCAGGACCTGAGACCATGCCGGGTCGTCTTGCTTTTTCAATGACATGCGTTGATCGCATGTGAGCAAAGGGCATTTCCAACGTTGCCACGACCGCAACTGACTACCCTGGCACACCAAAAACCCTCGTCCCTCGCGCCATCGCGCGGTGCGTTCCCAGCCGGCGCCAGCTGCCCGCATTCATGCCGTCCGTCCGTATGCCGTCGTTAAGAGGCTCGCTGCCCGAGGAACCAACTCTGGCGACTTAATGACGCACCAGGATGCTTGGCAACACCCAGCTAACCTCCACACCATAGCACATCGTCCTACTACCTGGCACCACATCTGCCATGACCGCAAGCGCGAACGCTCTGCGGGAGAGCTTGTCTTCGGGGATGGAGCTCGAGGTCGCCGCCCTCGCTCAAGTCCCTGCACAAACAGTGGGCACGCTGGCGGCCGACAACGGGAGCACCGTCAGCCATGCGTCCTACTTGCCGCCGTCCAACGTCCGGCACCGCCGAGGTCGGGGACTCCTCCGGGGATGAGTAGGGCATGGGAGGCGGCAGGGCATGGTGTGCCAACTGGCCGGTCCATCTCCCGTGTTCTACTTTTCCTCGCCGTAGAGCGCACCTTCACTTCACGGGTCTTGAACCCCGCCCCCATACATGGATATCGCAGATGGAGGACGTCGGTCGCCGCCATAGAATAGGTTTAGGGTCGGGTTTCCTTTATTTTTCTGTCCTATAAAAGTTCAAAATGTAATGAAAATCTGCCGTGTTTGCATTAATATCGGACGGTGTATATGAACTTTCATAATAATATAGTATATTGTAGGAGTACTAGCAAGATGCCCATGCATTGCATGGAAGATCAAGATCTTGTGGGAGAAAAGGATGAACAAGGGAAGGCCTTATCTGCAAATGCACATTCACTCATTTCACATTTTTCTACATCTTCGGGAACCTACGAAAGGGTTAACGTAAATTGCATTTCTCTCTCCTCCCCTGATTTTCATGGTGGTGGGCCCCTCCATCCCCCCAATCTACAATTAAAAGCTCACACGTTTCACATTATGTTAATTACGTAACTGGGACTACGTAGGTGTAGCATTACTCGTCCTAAAAAACCCAACTAAGCCAACCTCCCAGCATATCGCGCGGGAAAAGACCCGGTCGCGCCATTTTAATCGGGATTACTGGATTACTAGTAGTAGTATCGATGGATCGCGCGAAGCAACAAGGTTTTTTTGAGGGGGAGAAACACCTTGTTTAAAAGGAAAAAAGGTGGTACACTCACAGCACCCCTGTCGCGGTCGCATTGCACCCCACACACGTTCGGTCCTGCACACGGCTCACACAAACGGAACGCGCTTCGGCTTGCCTCTTCATTGACACGTGGGACTGCACTTGGACAAAACCGACCATGCGCCAAACTCCCCCCGCCCACCGCGCGAAAATCCTCCCCACCCAAAAATTCCCCCAAATCCTAGATTCAACCGCCTTCGGCCAACTAGCCAATAATATTCCCCAAACCCCCTCCCCCAACCCTCCACTCCATTCGCTCCGCCAAAGCCACCCTCCCCGCCACGCCGATTACGTCGGCGCCGCGGTTCGTCGAGGGGACGCACGGCGATCCTCTCGCTCCCACAGTACGGTCTCATAGACTGCCGTCCTCTTGCCGTGCCACCACCGTTGGCGACGTTCTTGTGGAGGTGCATGGCGGTTAGCCCCGCCACCGCTGGCGACGTTCGTGTGGAGACGCATGGCGGTCAGCTTCTCCCACGGTACGCGCATTCTAGACTGAGGCCTCGTGCATGTCGGTGTTGTGCTGAATGTTAGCTGATAGACGCTGTTAATCTCACTGTTTGCCGAAGTAGTTTATAGTCAATATGCTCTGCTTAAGAAGCTCCTTGCCCTGTTCTGCACTCAATTTGCTTAGCTAAGATGGCATGCCAAGGCCGATTAGTTGCTAAAATATCCTGCCATATATTTATTGTGACGTAGATTGCCATGGTCTAGTAGCCAATCTGTTAGGTTGTATGAATTCAGTTACAAGACCCCAATCAACATTGCAAAATCATTTACACTTGTATGGGATGTCGTTCACATATACTAGGTGGGTTCATCATGGTGAAGCTGTGAATGCCAATGTTATTGACTACATGGAAGCAGCAGATCACCAACTTGATCTGTCTGATGCTCAGGTGGATGAGGAGGAGGAGGAGGAGGTGGTGGCGGAGCCAGTTAGTTTTGCAAACATTGAAACAATGCTACAAAATGCTCGTGCATTCCGTGAACTTTCACCTGCAGAAGAAAAACGGTGGGCCCACATGTTGGAACAATGCAACATGGCTGTCACCCCAGGAAATAAGCTGTCAGTATTCTCAGCTATGGTCACCTTTCTTCAGGTTAGGACATCTGAGTGGATGACCAACAAATCATTCGATGCGATGTTGGTTGCTTTCCGCAAAGCTTTCCCAGATGCGTCTGAGCTACCACACACCTATAGTAAAATGAAGAATTTCCTTCGTGCAGTTGGAATTGGATATGATATGATCCATGTTTGTAAGAATAATTGTGTTCTATTCCAAAAGGATTATGCCAACTTAAGTGAATGCCCGAAATGCAAATCATCAAGATGGAAAGATGGCAATGTTGTGAAGAGGATTCCTCATAATGTTCTGAGACATTTTCCAATTACACCAAGATTGCAGAGGTTGTTTCATGATGCTGAAACAAGAGAGGATGTACGGTGGCATTCTAGGAACTAGGATTTCAAAGATCAGAATGTAATGAGCCATCCATATCATGGTACTGAGTGGAAAAGCTTCAATCAGAAGCACGAAACGTTTGTTGCTGACCCGAGAAACATTAGACTTGGCTTAGCTCCAGATGGACTTAACCCATTTGGCCACCAGAGCGCCACATATAGCATGTGGCCAGTGCTTGTTATCCCTTACAACATGCCTCCAAATGTCTGCACCAAAGAATCAAACTACATGATGGCCTTGCTCATCCCAAGTCCAAAAAGTCTAGGAAAGGACTTTGATTTGTTCATGGAGCCTCTTGTGGAGGAACTTCAACAACTATGGAGGGGTGTTCTTACTCGAGACCTATATAGCGGCCCAGCAGCTGATTTCTTTCTGCGTGCTATTATAATTTGGTGCATCCATGATTATCCAGCTTTGGGCACTATGTCAGGGCAAACGACACATGGTTACAATGCATGTGTTCGCTGTGACAGGAATCGGCTGTCATACGCAATACTTAGCAAGATCTGTTACATTGGACACCGTCGTCTCCTTGCCAAGGACAAGTCGCATCCCAGAAAATACCGAAGACATGTGTTCAATGCAAAGCATGAAAACCGTGATGCGCAAAAGAGGCTCACCACCGATGAGTTGCAAGTGGAATGAGAGAAGGTTGGGCATATTACACCAGCAAACCATCCTGATAATGGTAGCGGGAAAAGGAAGCGTGGCAGGGCAGAAGAGAGATTATTGTTTAACCGCAGGTCCACTTTGTGGGACTTGGAGTATTGGAAAGATTTGGATCTACGGCATAATCTTGATGTGATGCACATCGAGAAAAATATATGTGACAGCATTATCGACACACTTCTTAATATTGAAGGCAAGACGAAAGATACATTAAAATCTAGGATTGATTTTACACACCTGGGTATCAGAAAGGATTTGCACGTGCAAGATGAAGGTAAACTACGGGATATGGCACCAGCTGTGTACGTCTTGGACAAGGTAAAAAGAAAATAATTCTGCAAGGTCCTGTCACGTGTGAGATTCCGACATGGATTTGCTTCCAACCCTGAAAGGAGAGTCAGTGCATATGGAGACAAGGTACAAGGGTTGAAAACTCATGACTGCCACGTCCTACTTCAAAGGGTTTTACCTGTTATCCTGAGAGGATTGGGCCGCCCTGCCTTATACAGAGCAGTTGCAGAGTTGGGACAATTCTTTAGGGAACTCTGCAGTAGAAATATCAGGATAGATGCTTTGGAGCGTCTTAGAGACAAGATACCAACTATCCTATGCGACCTTGAGAAGATACATCCTCCAGCCTTCTTTGATGTGATGGTGCATTTGGTTGTTCATCTACCTAATGAGGCACTACTTAGAGGTCCAGTACAGTATGGCTGGATGGACCCTATTGAAAGGCGGCTAGGCACTTTCAAGGGCTATGTTAGGAACAGAGCTAGACCCGTGGGTTCCATTGCAGAGGCCTACATTGCTACAGAAGCGTTGACATTCAGAATACATTGAAATAGCTGATCGGCTTAGCAAAGACGTGGATGAAGACAATCTCGGGCTCAATGTTTTCGATTATTCTGTTAGAGTTACAGGGAAGAGTCGAGAAGAGGACAAACCTAAAGATTTGGATAAAATGGTTTGGTATGTGTTGAATAACTGTCCTCAGATACTACCTTATATCAAGTAAGTGCTAAGTACTGCAGCTTATACATCATAATCTACTAAACTTGCAGCACATTCTTATATATTTAGATGTTTGACGCGATCACTATGTTGTGGAGCATCTACAAAAAGGAGTTACTGCCGCAAAATCCAAGAAACATTGACAAACTGGTTATGGCAGGATTTGTGAAATGGTTCATGAACCTTGTAAGCTTTTGAATTGCACTGTCAGTTTTCTAACCATAGGTTAAGAAGATGCGGGAGGATGGGCATGCAGTTGATGATGCCCTTTACTCACTAGCAATGGGTACTGATACTCGGGTAAGACATTATGATACTCGGGTAAGACATTATGAATCTTGTGTTGTTGGATATGTGCGCTACAACACCCTTGCACGAGACGAAGGCAGGAAGACACAAAACGGTGCCATCATGAGCACGTATATGTATGACAACGAGACAACTGAAATGCATGCTAACATAACAGACAATTTTCAGTTGCAGTATATCTCTTGTTAAGAGGATCATCGTTGTGTGGTTCTATTGGCTGTCGTTGGTATAACCTGTTTTCCAGGATCGCAAAACCCAGAGCTGATGATTATATCAAATCCATCAATGTCAAGGCAGCATACCAGACCAACGAGCCTTTTATTTTGGCAAATCAAGGAACACATATATTTTTCTTGGAAGACACATTTGCACGTAGCGATGACTGGAGAGTAGTGCAAAGGTTTGAGCAGAGGAATTCGTTTACACTGCTCTTAATGTACAAGATAACACAGATGTTCCTAATATCTTTGAGAACCATCACGTCAATGACGCCGGCGAAAAGATTGCTTGTCGTGCTGTGGACATACAAGATTTGATCAAGAAGAAGCCAACGTTCGAGGACGTTGAGGATGAAGAAGAAGATGACACCATGGGGAATTACGATTAAGACTGATACACATGGCGAAGATGTTGACGCTGCTGCTGCGGATGATGATTACATTGCTTTTGATGTATTTTCCTGTCAGAAGACGTTTTTTTGTCTACTATGTGAAATTGTGTTTGCTATGACAAATGGAACCTGATGAACATGTTGTTTAGTATTTTCCTGTGAGAACGTCACTTGTTATGTATGCTGATTTGTGTTTGGTAATTGTATGACGACTAAAACATGATGACATTGTTGTTTAGTTGTACTCATATTTGGCTGTGAAACTTCAATTTTAAGACATAGTTTGCTGTTGGACTGCAATTTGCTCGATGTCTTCGAATGAGAACAAAGCTGACCCGACAGGTCCTCTGCTAATTTATTTATTTATTACCAAAAGGGCCTCTGCTATGTATTTATTTATGAGCAAAAGGGGATAACCCCTGATTTCCGTTAATAGAAATCATTAGATGTTCACAACACTACGCCCAGCCTGCTACACAGGTTTCATCCATTACTAGTTTCAGCAAAGTGCTCATGTCATAGCCACTGAATACATCACGAGTGCTACATACACTGCAAATAAAGAGACAATGATCCTACGGAGCACGTCGATTTTGCCCGTTATCTTCACAAGCTCTTTCATCTCCTCATTGCTGTCAAGGTCGTTCAGCAGCTGTTGCTTGGCCATGATCAGAGCAACTGCATCTTTAACCTTCTGCTCTGCATCTTCCACTTCTGCCGTTCCTTCAGTTACTTGTCCAACACCCCAACCTGCTGGTATTGGGATTCCTCGGCTAACCAAATAATCAGCGTAGTTGCACTCCCCCACATCAGCAACTTCCCAGAAATACAAATCACACGAATCTTCCCTTTTCTGCATGAATCAAATTGGAAGATCATCAACCAAACTATTAAAAAAATCAACAACTGAAAGCAGCAGAACAACACTTAAACATATTATTACCCCATGATTCGGGCATTTGTAGAAGACTCGTCCAGGGTTGAGGATTGTGGTTGAGACGCGACGGATGACTCTGCGTGATTTGCAGTAGTGGCACCACACCAACGGCAGCGGGTTGCGATGAGCAACCTGCTGCGGTGCGCGTGCCGGCGGGGGTGTGATGAGACCCATAAGCGCACGTCTCTCTTTTTTCTAAAACTCAACAACGTCTCTTTACTGGTACACTTGCTTGTTCTGTACGCCTTCTCAAGTCTTTGATTCCTCCACCTGGCATCTGGGACCCACCGGAAGGGTCTCTGTATTTCGAGAAAAAAAATGTGCCCCGCGCTGACAGGTCGGACCCACCAGTTATCTTCGCACGCAAGGAAGTGCCTCCTTACTACGCACAAACAAATGAATACCCCCCTGCCAGCTGGAACCCAGCATCGTGGGAGGCTGACTTGTGGGCCTACCAAGTTGACGGGGACGGAGGGCTTTGTCAACTTAGTCAATATGAACGATTCTAGCTACAGTTACCATACGATGTTCATCCAACGGCAGTAGTGCTTCTTCAACCTCTGGTCTTCTTGCTCTAGCCGCCCAAACCATCGCCAGTCGTGCCGCATGCTCCTGCCTCCCATGGCCGGTTGTGATGCCACGGAGGCCTCACCACCCCTACTACTCCCACCGCTCGTCGGGCCATCCATCTACTCACACACACCCCCTGTTATTCTGCGGCGACTACAGCCTCACACCGCAACCGAACCAGTGAACCCTCGTACTCCTCTCCGCCTAGGCATCCACTGCCGCGTCTTCCCCGGCTCCGTGTCGTCCCCTTCCTAAGCCTCGCCTTCGTCCATCGCCTTGGTGCTCTCGGTGCGGCATGGTCAATGTGGTCAACGACCGACTTCTATCGGAACAGTACTGTACGTGGAGAGGCTAACAGCTGGGTCCACGGCCGTAGCTGGGTCCACGGCCACAACCCACTCTTTTTGTGATTTGCCAAGTAAGTCGCTTTGTCGGGCCTGTTGGGCTGCCAATCTTTCAAGACGAGGAGAGCTTCATTCGGCTGGCCGAGAAAATGGCCTATAAGTAATGAGAAATGGCATGTACATTTTTAAAACATATCAAACCGGCAATTAGTTTCAAATTTCTTTTTTTCATTTTGAGATTTTAAATTGCATGAATTTTTACAAGTCAACAATTTGTTGGATTTTAAATTGATATACATTTATTTTTAAAACTTGTTTGAATGTGACTCGAATTTTCGGGATTAGAAACAGTTCGGACCGCATCAAAATATGCAAAATTTCGTATAATTTTTTAACCATGGCCACAATATGGGCTGTAATGCTAACAAAAAGAATATGGGCTCCAAAAAAACCTTAAGAATTAGCAAATGGGCTGTAAATTATTAGAAATAATGGCAGATGGGCTGTATGATGTTTTCCACAGATTTGAGGCTTTCATAAAAAAAGGTTGACGCACAAGCAGTGACTTTTGGATGTCCATCCAACGGCCGTCGTGCTTCTTCAATCTCTGCTCTTCCTGCTTCAGCCGCTCAAACAAGCGCCGGTGGGACTGCCTGCTCCCTCCTCCCCGTGGCTGGTTGTGCTTCCGCGCAGGCCTCACCGCCCCACCATACTCCCATCGCTGGCCTAGTCATCCCTCTACTCACCCACACCTGTTGTTATTCTCCGGCGACGGTAGACGAACCAGTAAACCCTCGTACAGTCGTACTCCCCTCCGCATGGGAAACAACTGCCGAGTCTTCCCTGCCTCCATGTCGTTCCCTTCCAAGGCCTCGCCGTCGTCCACCGCCATGGTGCTCTCGGTGCGGCTTGGTCAATGTGGTCAAGGAACGACTTCCATCGGAAGAGTACTGTATGTGGAGAGGCTGACAGCTGGGTCCATGGCAGCCGCAAGGAAGTGCCTCCTTATTATGCGGAAAATAATTATTCCTCCACTTGACAGCAGGGACCCACCGGACGGGCCACCGTATTTGGCAAAAAAAAGTTTCCCCCCTGACTGCTGGGACCCACCGGACGGGCCAACGTATTACCCGAAAAAATGTTCCCCCCGCTGTCAGCTCGGACCCACCGGAGGTGCCTCCTTATTATGCACAAAAAAATGAATACTCCGCCTGCTAGTTGGGACCCACCTTGGTGGGAGGCTGACTTGTGGGCCTACTAAGTTGACGGGGACGGAGTGCTTTGTCAACTTAGTCAATATGAATGATTCTAGCTCCAGTGACCGTACGATATCCATCCAACGGCCGTAGTGCTTCTTCAACCTGTGTTCTTGTTGCTCCAGCCGCCCAAAGCAGCGCCGGTCGTGCCGCGTGCTCCTGCCTCCCGTGGCTAGCTGTGCTGCCGCGGAGGCCTCACCGCCCCCTGCTATTCCCACCGCTAGCCAGGCCATCCCTCTAGTCACCCACACCCCCTGTTATTCTGCGGCGACGGCAGCCTCACACAGCAGTGAACCAGTGAACCCTCGTACACCTCTCCGCATGGGCATCCACTGTCGCGTCTTCCCCGGCTCCGCATCATCCCCTTCCTAGGCCTCGCCTTCGTCCACCGCCTTGGTGCTCTCGTTGCGGCATGGTCAATGTGGTCAATGACCGACTTCTATCGGAAAAGTACTGTACGTGGAGAGGCTAACAGCTGGGTCCACGGCCGTAGCTGGGTCCACGCCACAGCCCAGTCTTTTTGTGATTTGCCAAGTAAGTCGCTTTGTCAGGCCTGTTGAGCTGCAAATCTTTCAAGACGAGGAGAGCTTCATTCGGTTGGCCGAGAAAATGGCCTATCAGTAATGAGAAATGGCATGTACATTTTTAAAACATATCAAACCGGCAATTAGTTTCAAATTTCTTTTTTTCATTTCGAGATTTTAAATTGCATGAATTTTTGTAAGTCGACAATTTGTTGGATTTTATATTGATATACATTTATTTTTAAAATCAGTTTGAATGTGACTCGAAATTTCGGGATTAAAAACAGTTCGGACCGCATCGAAATATGCAAAATTTCGTATAATTTTTTAACCATGGCCACAATATGGGCTGTAATGCTAACAAAAAGAATATGGGCTCCAAAAAAACCTTAAGAATTAGCAAATGTGCTGTAAATTATTAGAAATAATGGAAGATGGGCTGTATGCTATTTTCCACAGATTTGAGGCTTTCATAAAAAAAGGTTGACGCACAAGCAGTGACTTTAGGATGTCCATCCAACTGCCACCGTGCTTCTTCAATCTCTGCTCTTCCTGCTCCAGCCCCTCAAACAAGCGCCGGGGGGACTGCCTGCTCTCTCCTCCCCGCCGCTGGCTGTGCTGCCGCGCAGGCCTCACCGCCCCACCGTACTCCCATCGCTGGCCTAGCCATCCCTCTACTCACCCACACCTGCTGTTATTCTCCGGCGACAGCAGACGAACTAGTAAACCCTCGTACAATCGTACTCCCCTCCGCGTAGAAAACAACTGCCGAGTCTTCCCTGCCTCCATGTCGTTCCCTTCCAAGGCCTCGCCGTCATCCACCGCCATGGTGCTCTCGGCGCGGTGTGGTCAATGTGGTCAAGGAATAACTTCCATCGGAAGAGTACTGTATGTGGAGAGGCTGACAGCTAGGTCCACGGCAGCCGCAAGGAAGTGCCTCCTTATTATGCGGAAAATAATTATTCCTCCACTTGACAGCAGGGACCCACCGGACGGGCCACCGTATTTGGCAAAAAAAATGTTTCCACCTGAGTGCTGGTACCCACCGGACGGGCCAACGTATTACCTGAAAAAAATGTTCCCCCCGCCGTCAGCTCGGACCCACCGGAGGTGCTTCCTTATTATGCACAAAAAAATGAATACTCCACCTGCTAGTTGGGATCCACCTTGGTGGGAGTCTGACTTGTGAGCCTACTAAGTTGACGGGGATGGAGTGCTTTGTCAACTTAGTCATTATGAATGATTCTAGCTCCAGTGACCATACAATATCCATCCAACGGCCATAGTGCTTCTTCAACCTCTGGTCTTGTTGCTCCAGCCGCCCAAAGCAGCGCCGGTCGTGCCGCATGCTCCTACCTCCCGTGGCCGGCTGTGCTGCCGCGGAGGCCTCACCGCCCCCTACTATTCCCACCGCTAGCCAGGCCATCCCTCTAGTCACCCACAACCCATGTTATTCTGCAGCGATGGTAGCCTCACACAGCAGCGAACTAGTGAACCATTGTACTCCTCTAAGCGTGGGCATCCACTTCCGCGTTTTCCCCGGCTCCGCGTCGTCCCCTTCCTAGGCCTCGCCATCATCCACCGCCCTGGTGCTCTCGGTGCGGCGTGGTCAACATGGTCAAGGAACGTCTTCCATTGGACGTGGATTGTACGTGGAGAGGCTGATAGCTGGGTCCACGGCCACAGCAAGGAAGTGCCTCCTTATTACGCGCAAAATAATTATTCCTCCACCTGACAGCGGGGACCCACCAGACGGGCCACCGTATTTCGCAAAAAAAACATTTCCCCCTGACTGCTTGGACCCACCAGCTACATCTTCGCACGCAAGGAAGTGCGTCCGAAAAGAAAACGATTCGCCCCCTTGACTGCTGGGACCCACCAGCTACATCTTCGCAGGCAAGGAAGTGCTTGACAGTCGGGACCCTCCTGGTCGAAGCGTACGTAGTGTTGTCATTCTGGTCACGAACGTGTACGTACATACTGGTCGATGTAGAGGAGCGCACGTGTCGTAGTAGAGGCGCGCTCGTAGCATGTACACGTACGTACAACGGCTAGTGTGCAAGAAAGAAAATACGGCTACGTACGTACATACGGGAAGGGTCTCGAACGCCTACTCGCGCATACGTACGGCCAGGGCTCGTGTACATGGCTGGGTCGTAACGGAGAAACAGCGTCGTCGTCGTGTACATAGGGAGCCAACCGGCTGGGTCGGAACGGAATGCGTCATCGTGTTCATCGGGAGGGCTTGGACGGAACAGCCGATGGAAACGAGGCCTGGCGTACCACAGAACCGAGGAAACGGCCTTGTGTTCGACCGGCCACGTTCAAAATGGGATCCTGTTCATCAGGAGGGGTCTGGCGTACCACAAAACGGAGGAAACGGACCTTCTACGGTCGAATAGGGGGTCCTGTTGATCGGGAGGGTTGTGGCGTACCGCAAAACAGAGGAAACAGACATGTGTTGGAGCGCTACGGTCGAAACGGGGGTCCTGTTCATCGGGAGGGTGTGGCGTGCCGCAAAAGCGGACTCCACGGATACTTGCTCATCTCCACCGTCGACCCCTCCAGCCTCCACGGCTCATCGCTCATCCACCGTCGACCTCCTCCACCTCCACCTGCGACTGTTCATCCACGGGCTCCTATTCATCCAGCCTCCACCGTGCGCTACTCCACCGACTACTGTTCAACCAGCCCTCTCAACGGGCTCCTGTTCAACCACCCCTCCACGGGCTACTGTTCATTCAGCCCTCCACCGTCTACTATTCATCCTGCCCTCCACGGGGTGGTCCTGTTCATCCTGCCCTCCACGGGGCCCTGTTCATCCAGCCCCAACCGGCTCGAACAATTGGGGTCCTGTTCATCCAGAGGCAATGCCATGGGGTCCTGTTCATCCAGCCCCAACCGGCTCGAACGATCGGGGTCATGTTCATCCAGAGGCAACGCCACGGGGTCCTGTTCATCCACCCCCACCGGGAACTGTTCAGCCAACCCCCCCAAAGAACGCCATGCTCATCTAGAGGCAGCATCGACCGCTTCGATTAGCAGCAGATGGCGAATCGCCGATCGGGTTCATGAACAGCCATCGATCGATCGCCGGGTTCGAGAACGCGTAGCCTGCAGTGCAATCGCTCGGGTTCAGTTAGAGCCCAACGCCTCGCTCGGGTTCAGTTAGATCCCAAAGCCTCGCACACACGCGCGTAAGTACAAGAGAAACGTGCATCGCTCGGGCCCCGACCACCCACCGTAACCGGGGAGTCCCCGATATTTTCCGCGCCCTTGCTTCTACCACAGTTTTTTCCGTTATGGACGGCCCAAAGAATGTCATGCATCTGCGTCTCCGGCCCACCCAGGACGAAAAGCCCATTTTCTTTCATGATTTTTTGTCATAGAAGTAGGACCCCACCACATCTATGATGATACCGGGTTTTGTCACAATTATCGTCGTAGAAGTGTCATAAGTATGACAGAAAAGATTTTCCTTCGGCCCAAAATGTCACGGATGTGTCTTTTTTTTGTAGTGTAAGAAGGCGTCGGAGTTGATATGCAAACTAGAGAAGATCTTCCCGCAAGGCTTCTTTACTCCGATGACACATCTCATTTTGCACCTCGCGAACGAGGTAATGTTGGGGGGCCCTTTGCAGAATTGTTGGCAGTACGGCACTGAGAGACAGAACAAGCATCTGAGATAGAAATGTGGAAACAAAGCTAAGATTGAAGCTTCCATAGCTGAGGCAGTTATCCTAGAGGAGGTGGCCGACCTCAGGACAGCATACTATCCGGACCATGTTCCCAAGCTGCACAAGAAGGTGTCTCGATACAATACAGAAGAACCCGGTATAAACCCAGGTTGCCTCTATTCAGCGGGTAAGGTGGCAGGGCTGGATGCTCGACACCTTATATCATGCCACCAGATGAGTGGGAGAATGTCATGTTCTATATCTTGCACAACATCAAGGAAGTTGAGGATGAGTGGATGAGGCAATACCTTTCCACCATTCTTTTAGTCAATTCGTTATGTTCACTTTGCCTCATTCTAATACCGCTTTTGTTATGTTAGTCGGTTCGTTGATGAAGAGTGGACGGCAATGCTGCCTCCTACTGAAGTGGAGGCACTTGCTCTTCTCTGAAAGGGTGCCGATGGAAGGAAACATTTTGTTGCGTGGTTCATGGAGAATGTAAATATTCACACTTCCCTATTACCTAGTTCACCCTACAATTCCAACTAAACTCATGCACCCTATAATTTCAATTAAACTTTTAGGAAAAGATCTGAACACATCAATGGATGAAGAATTGAGATGGGTTTCCATGGGTTTTGACAGACGGGTCATGACATGTGAAAAGTATGATGTGAATGGGTATCGCTTCCATACAGAGGAGCACCAGAGCAGTCGGCCTGATCCCAAAACTATAAATACCGGAGTCTTCACTGAAGGAGATAATACAGTAGATTACTACGGAAGGGTAGGAAAAATATACGAGCTTACATTCAAATGTGGCCGCGAACCCCTAAGTCTCACTGTGTTCGAATGTCGATGGTTCGACCCCAAAAATGATCGGAGACATTCGCCTTCTGTTGGTTTAGTTGAAGTTAAACCATCAACCGTCTATGCTAGAGCTGATCTCTTTATCGCTGCTACCTAGGCCACACAAGTATATTATCTGCCTTACCCATGCCAGCTAAAGGGTTGGGAAGTTGTGTTCAAGGTGTCGCCACATGGTAAGCTACCGGACCCGAACGATGATGATTACTACAACATAAACCCCATGACATACGAGGGAGTGTTCTTTCAAGAGCAACATGATGAGGTGGTCAAAAACAAGGACGATGATGACTTGGGTTATGTTGACCTGGACCCAAACGATGACGACACATGGATTGATGGTGAGGCAGTTGTAAATCAAAGAGAAAAATTATTCTTGAAAAGTTAAATGAAGACGCTGACGATGAGGAAGAGCCTCCACCTCCGTCAGACAACGAAGAAGATAAGTGTGATAGTGATGATGAGACCGGTCGACAAATAGACTACAATAGTGATGATTCATATGGGTTCTATAAAATGTAAGTTCTTTTAGTGATGATTGAGGTATATTACAATAGTATGCTTAATGTGCTCTTCTGTTATTGATGTTCTTTTCCGTATGCTTGTTTATTTGATATCCTTACTAATTGTTTATTCTCCTCTCAATGCAGGTTTGCTAATCATGGGCAAGTCCAGCGGCGCCGGTTTCCTCCACAAACTAAAATCACTTACTCGGAGTGGACGATCCCACAAGGTCCACCCCCCAACTACGCCATGATGACACCTCGCAGGGAGGTCGAGGGGTAAGGGGAGGAGACCCTAGAGAAGGAGGGGGTGGGGGGAGAGCCCCTAGAGGAGGAGGAGGTGGGGGAGAGGCACCCGGGTCAAAAAACTCCAGGTCGTGTCCGAAATAGGGGGGTCTTCTTCGATGCCCTCCTATACTGAGGCATCTTCTGATTCTGAGGAGGAGGAGTATGTTCCTGATGGTGAGGAGGAGGAGGAGGAGGAGGAGGAGGAGGCCGGGGAGGAGGAGTGCGAGGAGGAGGATGAGGACGAGGAGGGCGAGGAGGGTGGTGGAGCGGAGGTTGACACTACTGGAATCAGAGGATTTGCCATCAGTCCTTTCTTTGCCGTCTGCTAGCGGAAGGCAAAGGAGGTCTTTGCTTTCCGTTTCCAAAAAACAGACGACAAAGAACTGGCTGATGGCAAAGATCATATTTGCCATCAGCCAGTTCTTTGCCGTCTGCTAGCGGACGACAAAGAAGCTTTGACGTCGGCTAGCGGACGGCAAAGAGGAAGGGGCCCCACTGACGAGCTGCTCAAAAAAACTTAATGCACCCCCCCTTCTTCGCCGTCCGCTAGCGGACGGCAAATAGCAAAAAAGCGGACGGCAAAGGGGGGCGGACGACAAAGATTTAACCTATCTAACGGCGGCCGCGCCCCACCCCGCCCATTTCTATCTCTCTGTTTCTATCTCTCTTCACACGCGCGCCGCCGCCCCCACCATTCTCCGCCGCCCCATCGCCCCACCACCCCGCCTTGCCGCCCCCACCCCCCGCCCCACCGCCCCCGCCTGTGCCGCCATGCTGCTGCCCGCCTCGCCGCCTCTGCCGTCTCGGCGCCACCTCGCCAGTCCCCAGCGCCCCTCCGCCCGGCCCGCCCCAGCGCTCCACCACCCCCACGCCTCACTGCCCACCGCCTGTCGCCTCTCGCCCTGTCGTCTCGTCGCCGTCTGCCCCACGGTGCCCTGCCCCCCAGCCCCCGCCTGGCCCGGCCCGTGCCATGCTGCCGCCGGCGCCAACGCCCAGGCCCCGCCCCCCCCTCCTCCAATGCCACCTCCTCCACCGCCCTGCCCTAGGTGAGCTCTACCTCCTCTTTTTCTGTTTTTTTCTGTTTTTTAGTTTTATGTTTATGTTTAGTTTAGATTTAGATTTAGTTTTAGTTTTAGGTTTAGTTTTAGGTTTAGGTTTAGTTTTAGTTTAGTTTTAGGTTTAGATTTAGTTTTTCCTTTTTTCTGTTTTTTTAGTTTTAGGTTTATGTTTAGTTTAGATTTAGTTTTAGTTTTAGTTTTAGTTTTAGATTTAGGTTTAGTTTTAGGTTTAGGAAAGAAGAAGAAGAAAAAAAGAGGAGAGCAGTAGAAGAAGAAGAGGAAAAAGGAAAGGAAGAAGAAGAAGAAGAGGAGGAGGAGAAGAAAAAAGAAGAAGAGGAATAAGAAAAAGAAAAAAGAGGAGAGGAGGAGAAGAAGAAGAGGAAAAAGGAAAGGAGGAAGAAGAAGAAGAAGAATAAGGAAAAAAGGAAGAAAAGGAAGAAAAGGAAGAAGAGGAAGAAGAAGAAAAGGAAAAAAGAGGAAAAAAACCGACCCGACACGGCACCCGACCCGAGACCCGACCCCGACCCGACCCGACAATGACCCGACCCGACCCGACCCGACACCCGACCCGACCCGATCCGAGGCCGGCGGGGTCATATATTTGTGAATTATTAGTTAGGTCATATATTTTTTGATTTTGTTATGAAAAACATCATATATAATTGTGTTGATCGGGTAGTTTTAAATATGCAGTTGTGAATTATTAGTTAGGCCATGCGTTTGACGAGCTGTGCCCCTTCGTTCGTGGGTGAGCAGAAATGACATGTCCTCCTCCCCCATTAATTATTTGATCTATTCCGATGAAACTTGATAGCTAGCTATATATGTGTCTTGAATCTTCAGTATGCGTAACCAACATGTGTCTCCCGTTCGAAAGCATCATAGTTATAAATATGCATGCATTTGCATATTTATAACCTTGGTTCTTTCGAAAAGTCCAACGCTATCCATGGACAGCCCGAGTATGTGTAGATTGGGAATCTCGCACCAGCCAGTGTTTCAAATCCAGTATCTTTGGATAACGAAGAATGGCGGACCATTTCGTTGTATATCTTCAACAACCTGATAGAAGTGCGGCCGTACATCGAGTAAGTTCATGGTACATTGTTTCGCAACTTCTATTTCCATTGAACTGCTCTTATTCCTGGATATTTCATACAGTCGATACGTCGCCGTATCCTCGTATGGAGCGATGTTCCAAAAGGATTCCGTCGAAGAGTATGAGCTTCTCGCAAAGCAAGGAGGCGGCTATCCCGGTTTCATCTCTTGGTTGAAACAAACGGTAAATTCTATTAGACAATTTCATTTCATTCGCTAATTTGTGCGTAATGCAACAATCCTTTCATATTAAACTTGTAGGCTAATTCAGAGTCTATGGACGCCGAACTGAGACAAGTCGCTAATGGTTTTGACTATAAGGTCCGTTCATTTGACAAATACGACATCAACGGGTATCGCTTTCGTACCTATGGCAAAGAGCTATATATGGCCGACCGGAAGTCTACAAATTGTTGTGTATCTGCTATGGGCGAAGGAGGTATCGAGTATTATGGGAGAGTTGAAGCAATTTATGAACTTCTATTCTATGGTGAAAACCCACCAATGTCGTAGTCTTCAAATGTTATTGGTTTCAAATTAAGGAGACTAGAAGGACTCATGAACATATAGGGCTAGTTGAAATCAACCAAAGCACCAATTTAGATGTTCCCGATGTCTATATTACTGCTCAACAAAGCACCCAAGTATTCTATCTACCGTTCACCGCCAAACTAATCCAAATCTGAAAGGTTGGGATGTTGTTTATGAAGTGCCGCCATGTGCTAGACTATCTCCCCCAAAGGAAGAGGATTATGAACCTCGCATTAACCCAGACACATATGAAGGAGAATTCTTCCAAGAGACACGTCTTTCCAAAAAGTGTTTCAAGAACCGGTATACTTCACCCCAAAACATTGAAGTAGAGAGCGACAATGAATCCCACATCACCCACAGAGGAGGAACAAGAAGAGCCGGAACAAGAAGAGGTTACTGCTGCGGATGACTTCTCAATGCTTGACCGATTACGTAAAGGTGGCCTTCCACATGTTGATGCCACTGAACCCTATGAGCCCGTCATTGATTATAGTGATGATGATGATTATGCATTTATTGATGATACTGATCGAGATTATTAGTAGTGTCAGGTATTCAATTTTTTATGTTGTACTTGATGATGATACACTTAAGTGACATACATATTATTATTCATGTTGGTATTTTTTTTACGTTGTACTAATTTCATTTACTCTTTTTCATGGCAGGTGTTGAAAGATGGAAGGGGAGCCGACTGAGGCCAAGGACAAACGTGCCCAAATTGAAGGTGCGCCACACCATCAAGGTAGCTCCAGCTTATATCAGTTCGGGCGGAATTGGGTATGTGGTTTGGTTCATTATTAATGCAATTCATTCATCATGCTAGCTTGAGCCCTTTAATTACTAATTTACTTTCTTTCTCTCTTTCAGGCATGCTACAATAAGACGGATAAGGTGCCAGAGGGGTACGACCTGTATGGCATGGCCCACACTGCCTCTTACAAGCAAGTCAAGGGGAAGGCGAGGAAAGGGGAGGAGTTTAACCCGAGCCAGATTCCCTACAATCCAGAGCACGTGATGATATCTAGTGGCGGGAGGTCCCGTGGCTCCATAGCCATTGATCCAGAGATTGTTCCTGAGACCACGGTGAGTTTAATTTGAATGGGCGTTACTTGCTAGTCTTAACATTTGAGTGTCATCATGCTAACGAAACATTGAAAATGGTCTTTGGTGCAGCGTAACTCCACACAAGCATCACACGATCCTTCTCCAGCTACTGGCACGAGCCAGCCCGCTCCCACACCTCCATGATCAAGGTATGTTTCTCTAGTTTTTTGCTTAACAAATGCATAAAGACCTAGACTTAGCTTTATTTCCTCCAATATGCTTACCTTAATGACCTAGAGTTAGCTTCTTTTCCTCCAAAATGACTTAATAAGATTACTGACCTCCAAAACCAGCCATTTACCTAAGTTAGCTCTAAAACGATCTATACTTAGCTTTGTTTCCTCCAAAATGACCTAAGTTAGTTATAATATGCTTAGTTAACTAGGTTTGCTAAATAATGACATGTACTTAGCTTACTTATGTAAAAAACGGCATAATTAGCTTAGTTAGCTCATAAATTATCCATTTTACCTACGTTAGCTCTAAAATGATGCATTTTACCTATGTTAGCTCATAAACGATCCATTTCACCTAAGTTACCTCACAAACGATGGCGTGCTTCTTCTTCTAGTCTTCTTCTTCTAGTCACCTTTTCCTAACTTTCTTATTTGCCATTTTGCAGATTTCATTCTCTTCTCGGAAGCTAGCTTGCTATGATGGAGTGCTTGTTTT
Organism: Aegilops longissima; assembly: GCA_021605205.1. Taxonomy (NCBI): domain Eukaryota; kingdom Viridiplantae; phylum Streptophyta; class Magnoliopsida; order Poales; family Poaceae; genus Aegilops; species Aegilops longissima. Next base: position 148,173,633 of record CM038682.1, on the reverse strand, counting down.
TTATTTCATTCTCTTCTAGTACTCTTCTAGCTTGCTACTATGGAACTTGCTATCTTGATGAAACTTTGCATTGTAATATGTATGTGCAACTTCCTAATGGTTGCAACTTATGTGTATGTGCAACTTGCTATGTATGAATGGATGGAACTATATATGTATGTACGATGAAACTTATGTGCTGTTAAATAGCCCTGTGAAATATATCTATATATGTCATATATATTTGCTGTGAAAATTGTTGGATTTAAAAAAACAGAAAAAAAAGAGCCAATATGCAGGCTCTTTGCCGTCTGCCACCGACGGCAAAGGGCTCTTTGCCATCAGCAGCGGACGGCAAATAGGCCACGTGGCAGGCAACTGTGCTTCCTGGGAGGCTGACCAATTTGGTTAGTTTGCCTACAGTGGCTGACGGCAAAGAGAAAAAAAAACTTTGCCTACAGCCGTGGACGGTAAAGGGGTGCTGTGTAGTGACATCGGCTGACATCATTCGGCGGACGGCAAAGGCCTGCCGTTAACCACCTAACGGAGTAACAGCGCATTTATTGCCGTCTGCATTCTTTGTCGTCCGCTGCTGATGGCAAAGAGCCCTTTTCCGTCAGCCGCCCGAAGCAGACGGCAACGTAGCTCTTAGCCGTCCCGTACTTTGCCGTCACCTTTTGCCGTCCGCGGCGGACGGCAAAGACCTTTGTTGTCCACCATCCATGCCTTTGCCGTCCGCCGTGGCAGATGGCAAAGTAGCTGATTCCTGTAGTGTGACCCCGAGTTGTGGGGTGACTTGCCGCCGGGTGCTCCGAAGGGGTGGCTGCGTGGTACTGCCGGAGTACCTACACCACCTTCTATCGAGGCGCACAAGTGGCTCATTGAACCCGCGGAGACATAGTAAGTGCCTCTCAATCATATTTTCAACACATGACAACATTTTCTTATTGTACACATGCCAATTCTTTGATTCTTTTGCAGGAACTGGATCCTTCACTGAAAGGGCCGTAAATCGAACGGCCTTATCACGGTCCTGTTGAAGGAGTTTTGGTCGGGCCTATTCTGCCCGCGGCCAGACAGGGACCCAAAGCTGCGGGTTTTGGCCACGACCTGGGACCACTACGAGGCTTCCAGCCACGCAGAGTACGGGACAGCCGCTAAGGCCGTGATCACCAAATTTTGGGTAAGTTCTCTTCTGAATCACTTGTCTTCAGTTTCGTTTATAGTTTATCAATGAATCACTCAACTCATGCATTGTTTTCTTCTGGTTTTATGCATGATTGCAGGAACTCTATAGAGTTCTTAACGAGCACAAGGCCAGAGCAGACGTGGTCTTGCTGGCGGCTGCAAAGAAGAAATCTCATCAGTTGCAGTACGAGGTGCGCTGAGTTGCCGTCTCGCACTACTACCACACCTACCTTCGTCAAAAGATGAGCAAAACTAAAGCGCAGAAGCAATAACTTACCTTGAAAAGGGAGCAGTTCATGAGGGTAAGTATTACTGAGTTTTCATTCCAACATATAAGCAGTCAATTTAATTGTTTCGTGCTCACATGTCATGCTTCCCTTATTTAGGTTCTTCCTCCTAGGTGCTATGGAAAGGATGAGGGATGGGCGAGTTTGGTGGATAGGTGGCTCGACGACGATGCAGAGTTTGCTGCCAAGAGCAGCAAGGCCAGGGAAAACCATCAAAAAGACGGGACACACGGCCAAGGAAACAGGAACCATTGGGGCTTCAAGGCCATGAAGGTATATCTATATGCATGATGCATTTTTTTTCTTCTTTTTACCGTCATGTTCTTATGTATGGCTAACTTCCGTTTGACGTTGCAGGAGGACAAGTTTAAGAGGCCGCTCTCAGGCATGGAGTTGTGGAAGATGGCCCGTGAACGGAGTGATCGCAAGGCCGGCGAGAGCGAGTACTATGGCAAAACCGAGGAGCACCTGGAGTCTTACAAGGAACACTTTCAGAGGTTGCATTATGGTCTGGATGCTCCTGACGTCGTCCAGTCTTAGATCAACGACACGGCGGTGGTGGCCATCCAGCCGAAGTCCCATGGCCGGTACACGTGTTTCGATGGCTTGATCACTCCTTCTGTCTCGTACACACGGCTTCGGGCTACCAACCAGAGCCCGTTAGAGAGTACGGGGCGTTCACAGCCTCCCTTAGCCCGCCAGCATGCTGTAAGTACTTTCCCCTTATCTTGTTTCTCTCTAACTTTCCCAGTTTATCTTCAGCATTGCCTACTTCGAAACAACCTAAATTTTGTAGGCATATAAGGCCTTTGTCGAGCATAGAAATCTCGAGGTGCGGGAGTACTTGCAACGAGTGAAGGCAAATGATGATTACAACCGTCAGATGATGACGGTTAGTTTTGCCTCTTAAAACCGAGCTAAAATTTGCACTTTCATTCCTTCTGACCTTCTAGTTTGCTTGTTTAACTAACATCCAGGCTATGTTGGCGTCTTGAACTAACCACACGGATCCAACACAAATGGGACCCCCACCACCACCTGCTGGAGAACCCCCACACGTGCCCATGTTCGATGAATGGGTGGCACTAGGCAGTGATACTCCGATTAGTACATTTTCCCTTACAATCTCTTCATTCAACACTATCATATCATATTTATCATTACAATATCTTCTCAAACATGTAGGGAACCGGCGGCTCCACTCCAGCCACTCCGATCTAGCAAGGAGGTGGCAGTCTTGGCGGTGGTGGTTTTGGCGGTGGTGGTCTTGGCGGTGGCGGTCTTGGCGGTGGTGGTGTAGCGACCGGACCCGAATGGATCAAGTCTCTGTGCTTAGGTGTCATCCCTGGATCGGTATGCTGACACACACAGTACTCGAAGGATTTATAACAGAGGTAAATCACATGTATAAATAACGTAAATACTATTACCTCAATCCAAAAGATAGCGGAAGCAACAAGGTTGTGGATTCCCATCAACACCAACGGCAAAGTTGAGTATAGGAAATCGTAACCCTAACGTATCACTTACTGTTGTTCGAAAAGTCGCAACATGAAAAGTTGCAGCCGAAAATGGGTCAGCACATGGAATATGCTGGCAATGTAACACATGGAGAGTAATGAAGGAATAAGCCTATACTACATGCATATATGGCTGGTGGAAAAGCTCTGTGGTTATAAGGTTTTGCGAAAAGCCAATTTTTCCCTACTTCAAAGGAATAAATTTATTTAACTATCATGGTGGTTCTTGAACATTGAGAATGGTTGACAGCATCCTAAATCCCAATTAAAAGTACTCATTAAACCCAACAATATTAATTAGAAGTAACATGATGAGATTCACATGATATCCAGGTACTAGATACTCAAGATGTCCATAACCGGGGACACGGCTAACCATGATTAGTTTATACACTCTGCAGAGGTTTGCGCACTTTTCCCCACAAGACTCGATCGCCTCCGTTTGTTTTCTCGCACTACATGGTGTTTGAGAAACGGATGACCGAGACATAGTCTTTCAGAAGCACTAGCACCTTACTTGTGGGTAGACCGGTACACCTACTTTCCCCTACATCTGCTAGTCTACCCGTAAGAGTTCGCACAACTTAGTCAACTATGCCAGAGCCCATAATGGCTTGTGGCTGCACACGGAAGTTTCTAGTTTGAATAATCTCATGATCCCTTTGAGCCTGGGTGGCGGTCCGAAGAAATACAGGCAAATCCTGTCTACCCAGGTGCCTTCATAGGAAAATCCTGGAATAGCCAGGTGCCTCAATCCACCCAGATGTGTGTTTAAGTTGCCACCTTAGATAAACCATCAATTAACAATCTCACATCTGTCATGGAAAATTCACTCACCCAATCCACGTCTACTAGCATACCATGGCATAATAAGCAAACGTAGAAGTAACTCCCAAAGGTTTGATAATAAAACAGGTAATAGGTACTACCTCATCTACTTCCCATCCCACAATTTAGTTAGATCCTAATCATGCAAGTGTTTGAGGAATAGATCTAATGCATAAAACTGGGTATGATAAGAGTATGATCAAAGTGTTACTTGCCTGCAATGTTGATGAAGATGGTTTGCACTCAAGACTCTTGATAGTTCTACTCGTCACACTCCGGGCAATCAATCGTAATCAAGCAATAGTAACCACACATAAGCAATCACTCAAAAGATCGGAAAGAACGAAGAGAACAACTCGGAAAACAACAAAATCAAACAAATAACTCTTGCAGCATAAAACAATTTCAAACAGTACCAAAATTATATGAATTTGGCCTTATCATAAAGTTTAGGTCAAGAGCTTTGATTTGCAAAAAGAATCAACTAAATCGGAGTTACGAAACTCAAGTTATGATCAAACGAAGTTCAAATTCAAACCTGATCTAATTCAAATTTTAAACTTTCAAAAACATGTTTGAGTTGGATTACTGGATAGAGGGGATCATAACGAAGAAGTGGGCGTTGGTTTCGTTGGATTTGGACTAACGAGTAAAAATTTATGGTCGTTTGAAAATCAGGGACTAATCTGTAGAAAAAGTATTACAAAGAGGTCCCTGACAAAAACTAACAGAAAAGAAAAAAAACTATCTAACGCACGTTCACTGCGAAGAGGTAAACAGCGAGCGTTCATTAAATTAAAGAAAACCGGTTCAAAAATAAATAAAAAACAACTAGATCTAATCTGGGGCGTTCATTGGAGATTTAACGGACGAGGGGACCCCGGGGCTTACCGCGGCGGCGTGGTCGTCGGTGTCGGAGAAGACGGCGGCGGGCGGCTCGGACGTCGAGGGCGATGGCTGCTCCGGGGTCCTCTAGCCCGAGAGAGACCACGGGGAGGCGCGACGTGATGAGGGGAAGGCGATGGCGGCGTCGGCGGAGGTCGAGGGTGACGGAACGGGGCGCGGCGGCAGCGGCAGATCTCGCCGGCGGCGGCGGCTTAAGGCGTCGGCGAGTGCGGGAGAGGGTGGGAGAGGGGCCCAGGGCGGCGCCCTTATATAGGCACGAGCCGAGGCCTTCCTTGGGCGAGGGGGCGTCCGGTGGCTTGGGGAAGCCGGACTCCGGCGAGTCCCGGTCGGGCACGGCGGGAGCTAAGCGGTGGCGGCGCTGGCTGGCTGGCTGGGCGGCTGGCTGTGCTTGCCCATTGGCCCGGGTCCAGAAAGAGAGGAGAGAGAGCAGTCTTTGGCTTGACCTGCACTGCTCAAAAAATGTTTTTAAAATGACACAAAAAAAACCAATAATTTGAAATTTACTATAGGCATATAATATATCAAAATTTTCAGAAAAGATTTCCTACAACATGAACATTATTCGAGCTTCAAATAAAATCCTCAATAATTCAGATAAATCAAAGAGTGCTACTGGTCCAATAAAATCCAATAAAAATCATTTTAAAAATACCAAAATGAATTCAAATTTATTTCTCTCAATTTTCTCGATGTAGGAATCATGTTACCCTATTTTCCATATATTTTATTTTTGGACAAAAATAATTTGAATAAAACTCAAATAACTCCAAATTGAAAAATAAATTCAAAAGAACTTTGAATTTAATTCTTTGAAACTCCCAACTCATATTTCATATAATTTGAAGAAGTCATTTTATCTTCGCTCGTGAAAATCATTGAGCTGCATAAAGTTTCAGAATTGGAAATATTTTCCAAATGGTATTCAAATATTTTCAACACCCCTTGTCATTTAAATAAATGGAAGAAGTCATGTCATCTTCTCTCCAGGGTTTTGTGATGAAAACAATATGAATTCCCGAAGATCGTAAAAGCAAAATGAAAGTTTGGGAAAGTCCTTTTATTCCCCCTCATTTAACTTTCAAAAAGTTTCGAATTCACTCACTTTCAGTCAAATCAATCAAACAATCAACCAAAACTATCTATTTGTTTATAACATTCCAAAATTTAGAATTTTGGGATGTTACAAACTACCACCCTTAAAATGAATCTCGTCCTCGAGATTCAGAGAGGCTAGCAAGAAATAGCTTAGGGTTTGGGGTCTTCTCAATCGTAAGGGGTCTGGGGTGCTACCACCCTTAGAAGCATGGTTACGGTTCCACAAAACTCATATACTCCATCCCTATCATTGACAGTGTCGGTTCTCAATCGTAAGGATAATTCCTTCTCTGGGCTCTTCTGGTAGTGGCATAACCTTTTCCTCAATTCTTTTGTCCTTTACTTCTTGGTAAGGTTGTTCCGAGATTGTGTCTTCATAGCTGACGGGTCTGGCGCCAATGCTAAACAACTATCGATATCTCATGGTGGTCATCAATTTATGGTTTCTCCTGCAGAAAACGGGTCTGGGTTGAACCTCACCGTATATCCTACGATTGGCAACGGCTGCCGTGTACAAGGGAAAATACTTATACCATTCTATGGTTTAAACAAGGTTTTGATCGGCGTCTCTCTACTATAGGTAAGTCACTCAGATTTACCATCCCATATAGCAACGCGAATAATAAGAGTAAGTCGGTATGGTGATCAATCCATCCCGTACCCAAATCATTACCTTGTACATGGTTTAGCGAATCTCGCATTCTAACACTCGGTCATCCTCACAAGCATTGCAGAATTTCTCTTGTCGACGAACCAAGTTCGAAAATCCATTGATTTCTGCAAGCCAAACAAACATCTATCGTTTCTTCACAACTCTCAGGTTTTGCGTAAACTCCTATATGATCGTCTGTCGATAAAATCGTAACTTCTTCCAGGGTTTTCCTTCAAGAGTGTGCTTGCTTCCTGGCAGGTCATGGAGCCTGTGGGTTATGGCCCATCTCATCACTTAAAATCCTTGAACACATCATCTGGGCAACTGATCATTATCCCAACATCCAACTTCCTGGCATACTTGAAATCCATCCAAATGTATTGTCTTCCTTCCTTCTGTTGGCACCAAACTAGGGCATAATTACTCAGACTCATCATGGAATTTACCTTGATCCATATTTCCAACATCATACCTCCTTGTATCCAATAGTATCATCTCTTCATCCTCGTGGGACATCCCACATACCGAGATAAAAACTTATACTCATGAAGTCCATATCCACTTCGTGGAACATCATTATCCTTTCCAGGGTCAAGCGTCCTCACAAGGGAATATTGGCCATCTCTGCATGGCACTTCTTCAACTGGAATACGTGAAACACATCATGAACTCCTCACAGTCCTTCGGGTGACTCCAATTTGTTGGCCACTTCTCCCATACGTTCCAAAACTCGGTATGGTCCTACAAATCTCGGGCTAACTTTTCCTTAACTCCAAATAGTTTAACTCCTCGCAGAGGGGACACACGAAGACATGCTCTGTCTCCTATTTCATAGACTACCTCCTTGCGTTTTTTAGTATGCATAACTCTTCTGACTCCTTGATCACATTTGGTCCAAACAACTGACGGTCTCCAACTTCATCCCATATCAATGGTGTCTGGCTCCTTCTCCCATACAAAGCTTAAAAAGGGGCCATCTTCAAACTGGCTTGGTAACTGTTGTTGTATGAGAACTCCGCGTAAGGTAGATTATCATCACTACTGGATCCATAATCTAGCGCACACGCTCTCAACATGTCCTCCAGAATCTGATTGACTCTCTTGATTTATCCATCTGTCTGCAGATGAAAGACTGTACTGAACTCTAGCCTAGTACCCAAAGTCTGATGCAGCTAATTCCAAAACTTTGAGGTAAACTGTGTTCCTCTACGATGGTCCTCGGAACTCCATGCAGACATACGATCCTTGTCAATTATATCTTGGCCAACTTCACACTTGTATAGGTGATTTTCACTGGGATAAAGTGAGCCACTTTGGTCAAGCGAATCAACCACTACCCAGATAGTATCATATCCAGATCGGGTTCTAGAAAATCCGTTAATGACATCCATGCCAAGCTTATCCCACTTCCATTCGGGTATTCTGCATAGGCTATAGTAGTCCTGCTGGCTTCTGAAGCTCTGTTTTTACTCTCTGACATACATCACCTACGACTACATACTCCGCAATATCCTTCTGCTTACCAGTCCACCAGAAACGGTCCTTCAAATCCAAATACATCGTCGTGTTTCCGGGGTGAATCGAGTATGGTGAGTCATGAGCCTCCTGAAGTATTAACTTCCTGATCTTGCATCGTTAGGCACAGATACACGATCCTTGAACCATAAGGTGTCGTGCTTATCCTTACGAAAACCTTTGGCCTTTCCTTTGCTCATCCTCTCTTTTACCTCAGCAATCTCTTTGTCGTCCTTCTGAGCTTCAAGGATCTTTCCCAACAATGTAGACTGAACTTCCATTGCTGCAACAAAACCTTTGGGAACAATCTCCAACCGAAGTTCCCTGAGATCCTCGGCTAACTCCTTTGGTAATCCTCCGCTTATGAGGGTATTCGTCCTTGTTTTCTTTATGGTTGTGTCCTATTTCTCCACAAAGCTTGTCTGCACAAGGTTTCTTCATATCCTTTCCATAAGGCCTCAACTTCTGGGACACACGACGAGATCTTGGCAGAGTAAACTTAAATTCTTCCCAAGTGGTTACTCTTTGCAATCCATTGATGGTTTGATACATCCTCCACTAAATAGCAGCACCTCTTTCAAAGCACTGAAGAGCATGCTGGGCCATATCCTTTCTGTCTATAGGGTTATTCTCCATGTGATCCTCCATGTTCTGAATACATCGGTTTGTCTCCAATTGACTCATCGGTCCAGAGAATACAAGCTCATCTCCATTCATCCTCTATTGGGTCCATGGGTTTTGGGGTGGGATAAGAGAGATAGATAGGGATGCACACAATACAAACAAAAGTTTTGAAAAGGCAGATTTTATTGTGGCTGTCGGAAAAAACATCAAACAAAATGACAGCTCACAATCGTCGCATCTAACGTAGGTATGTAACAAGGGTTTGGTCTTCTAATGGTCAATAGATCTCAAAGTCATCAAACTCTTCAAGTCTTGGTCATGTCTCTGCTGACTCCTTCTGATCATGCGTGTCCTTCTCAAGTTCTTTTGCCAAATCATCTCTGTTGACGCGAAGTCTCTCGCGACGTCCTTTAATATTTCTGGAGTTACGTTCCAAACTTTTGGTTTCAACTTCCTTGACATGAACCATGATCCTACTGTCCTTCAGTCCTGATGAATCTCCGGTATCTCGATGTTTTTCTCCTTCAGCTTGTCTACTTTCAGTTTCAGGTTCCTGAATTTTTCATGAGTTGCCTTCTTGTCAAATAGGGCTTCCTGCAGACCCATCTTAAACTCCTTGATGTAATACTCCAGATCCTGGCGATACGCCGGCTAAGGTTAAAACTGCATCTTTTGCTGATAGGTGCTCCATCAGCCTTCTACCATCCAATCATTCCATGCATATGCATGCTTAACTCAGCACGGTGACAATAGCATAAGCGGGCGATAACATCATGGATAGCATGTTTCTACTCTTGTCATTTCCATGAGCTAGCATTCCATAGTTGATATCTCCTGCCTTAGGGTTTTCCTTGACAGAACTTTGAATTCTAATGCTCCATGTTCCAGTCTTTCTTCGATACACCTTGATCTAGGAATTCTTCAGAGCCTTCAAATTCTCCTAGTCTTCGAAGTCTTCAACAGTTGTAGTTTCCATTTACACGGTAAAATCCTCTTCATTCCAAATGGTCTTAGTTGTCCTGATATCTTGTCTCCTTGGAGTGGTCTCATCAATCAAATCTTCAAGTGGTCAATAGGGGAAAAAGGGGTATTGTCTCACTAAAAGAGAAATTTGAATAAGCTCAGAAGAGAAGAGAGGTAAAAGATCTTTTGAAAATGAAGTTGTAGAGAAAAATCTTTCCTATGGGCTTGTCGGTTTCTAGGGTCACGTCCTACAGTCAACATGTGCTCTGATACCATCTTGTAGCGACCCGACCCGAATGGATCAAGTCTCTGTGCTTAGGTGTCATCCCTGGATCGGTATGCTGACACACACAGTACTCGAAGGATTTATAACAGAGGTAAATCACATGTATAAATAACGTAAATACTACTACCTCAATCCAAAAGATAGTGGAAGCAACAAGGTTGTGGATTCCCATCAACACCAACGGCAAAGTTGAGTATAGGAAATAGTAACCCTAACGTATCACTTACTCGTCGTCTGAAAAGTCTCCAACATGAAAAGTTGCAGCCCGAAAACGGGTCAGCACATGGAATATGCTGGCAATGTAACACATAGAGAGTAATGAAAGAATAAGCCTATACTACATGCATATATGGCTGGTGGAAAAGCTCCATGGTTATAAGGTTTTGCGAAAAGCCAATTTTTTCCTACTTCAAAGGAATAAATTTATTTAACTATCATGGTGGTTGTTGAACATTGAGAATGGTTGACAGCATCCTCAATCCCAATTAAAAATACTCATTAAACCCAACAATATTAATTAGAAGTAACAATATGAGATTCACATGATATCCAGGTACTAGATACTCAAGATGTCCATAAGCGGGGACACGGCTAACCATGATTAGTTTATACACTCTGCAGAGGTTTGCGCACTTTTCCCCACAAGACTCGATCGCCTCCGTTTGTTTTCTCGCACTACATGGTGTTTGAGAAACGGATGACCGAGACATAGTCTTTCAGAAGCACTAGCACCTTAGTTGTGGGTAGACCGGTACACCTACTTTCCCCTACATCTGCTAGTCTACCCGTAAGAGTTCGCACAACTTACTCAACTATGCCAGAGCCCATAATGGCTTGTGGCTGCACACGGAAGTTTCTAGTTTGAATAATATCATGATCCCTTTGAGCTTGGGTGGCGGTCCGAAGAAATACAGGCAAATCCTGTCTACCCAGGTGTCTTGATAGGCAAATCCTGGAATAGCCAGGTGCCCCAATCCACCCAGATGTGTGTTTAAGTTGCCACCTTAGATAAACCATCAATTAACAACCTCACATCTGTCATGGAAAATTCACTCACCCAATCCACGTCTACTAGCATACCATGGCATAATAAGCAAACGTAGAAGTAACGTCCCAAAGGTTTGAAAATAAAACAGGTAATAGGTACTACCTCATCTACTTCCCATCCCACAATTTAGTTAGATCCTAATCATGCAAGTGTTTGAGGAATAGATCTAATGCATAAAACTGGGTATGAGAAGAGTATGATCAAAGTGTTACTTGCCTGCAATGTTGACGAAGATGGTTCGCACTCGAGACTCTTGATAGTTCTACTCGTCACACTCCGGTCAATCAATCGTAATCATGCAATAGTAACCACACATAAGCAATCACTCAAAAGATCGGAAAGAACGAAGAGAACAACTCGGAAAACAACAAAATGAAACAAATAACTCTTGCAGCATAAAACAAATTCTAACAGTACCAAAATTATATGAATTTGGCCTTGTCGGAAAGTTTAGGTCAAGAGCTTTGATTTGCAAAAAAAATCAACTAAATCGGAGTTATGAAACTCAAGTTATGATCAAACGAAGTTCAAATTCAAACCTGATCTAATTCAAATTTTAAACTTTCAAAAACATGTTTGAGTTGGATGACTGGATAGAGGGGATCATAACGAAGAAGTGGGCGTTGGTTTCGTTAGATTTGGACTAACGAGTAAAAAGTTATGGTCGTTTGAAAATCAGGGACTAATCTGTAGAAAAAGTATTACAAAGAGGTCCCTAACTAAAACTAACGATGAAAAGAAAAAACTATCTAACGACGTTAATTGCGAAGAGGTAAACAGCGAGCGTTCATTAAATTAAAGAAAACCGATTCGAAAATAAAAACAAAACAACTAGATCTAATCTGGGCCGTTCATTGGAGATCTAACGGACGAGGGGAGCCAGGGCTTACATGGCGGCGTGATCGTCGGCGTCGGAGAAGACGGCAATGGCGGCTTCGGACGTCGAGGTCTATGGCTGCTCCGGGGTCCTCTAGCCCGAGAGAGACCACGGGGAGGCGCGGCGCGAGGAGGGGAAGGCGATGGTGGCGTCGGTGGAGGTCGAGGGTGACGGAACGGGGCGCGCCGGCAGCGGCAGATCTCGCCGGTGGCGGCGGCTTCTTGCGCGTCGGCGAAAAGGGAGAGGGAGGAGAGGGGCCAGGCGCGCCTATATATAGGCACGAGGCCAAGGCCTTCCTTGGGCGCGGCGTCGATGGCGTGGGAAGCGGACTCGGCGAGTCCTCGAACCACGGCGGGAGCTAAGCGGTGGCGGCTGGCTGGCTGGGCAGTGGCTGGCTGGTTTCAGCCTAGTTGGCCCGGTCCAGAAAGAGAGGATAGAGAGCAGTCTTGGGCTTGACTTGCTTGGCATTGAAAAAGTTTTTTAAACAGACACAAAAAAATAAAATAAACCAATAATTTGAAAATTTACTATAGGCATATAATATATCAAAATTTTCAGAAAAAGATTTCCTACAAAATGAACATTATTCTAGATTCAAATAAAATCCTCAATAATTCAGATCAATCAAAGAGTGCTACTGGTCCAATAAAATCCAATAAAATCATTTTAAAAATACCAAAATGAATTCAAATTTATTTCTCTCAATTTTCTCGATGTAGGGAATCATGTTACCCTATTTTCCATATATTTTATTTTTGGAGAAAATAATTTGAATAAAACTCAAATAACTCCAAATTGAAAAATAAATTCAAAAGAACTTTGAATTTAATTCTTTGAAACTCCCAACTCATATTTCATATATTTGAAGAAGTCATTTTATCTTCGCTCGTGAAAATCATTGAGTTGCATAAAGTTTCAGAATTGGAAATATTTTCCAAATGGTATTCAAATATTTTCAACACCCCTTGTCATTTAAATAAATGGAAGAAGTCGTGTCATCTTCTCTCCAGGGTTTTGTGACAAAAAGAATTTGAATTCCCGAAGATCATAAAAGCAAAATGAAAGTTTGGGAATGTCCTTTTATTCCCTCTCATTTAACTTTCAAAAAGTTTCGAATTCACTCACTTTCAGTCAATCAATCAAACAATCAACCAAAACTATCTATTTGTTTATAATATATTTGATGAAAAGAATTGTGGGTTTATTCCAAAATTTAGAATTTTGGGATGTTACAGGTGGTCTTGGCAGTGGTGGTCTTGGCGGTGGCGTTCTTGGGTGAAGTCGATGATGATACCCGTGTTGGTGCATGTTGTGCCATACTTTTCATGTTCTGTAGTTCTTATTTACTGTTCTTTAGATAACGATGATGATGTCTGTGTCTCATACTTATGTTCTCATACTTCTTTTATTAAGTTTCCCCGATGATGATCTTGATGATCTTTACGTGATGACAATAATCTTGATGATCTTTAGATGATGATGATGATGATCTTGAGAGGATGTTGATGTGATCTATCATATTTGTGTGCTGAATTTGTTGTGAATTGAATGAAATGAGAAAAACAGAGCATATTTAAAAAAACAGAGCAGAACTATGCGGACGGGGCTGACGCGTGGCAGTGGTATGCCGACGGCCTGGCCGTCGGCATACTGATACGTCTCCAACGTATCTATAACTTTTAATTGTTCCATGCTATTATATTATCTGTTTTGGATGTTTAATGGGCTTTATTATACACTTTTATATTTTTTTTGGGACTTATCTACTAACCGGAGGCCCAGCCCAAATTGTTGTTTTTTTGCCTATTTCAGTGTTTCGCAGAAAAGGAATATCAAACAGAATCCAAACGGAATGAAACCTTCGGGAGAGTTATTTTTGGAGCGAACGCAATCCGAGGGACTTGGGTGGGCGTCAAGAAAGAAGCAAGGAGGCCACGAGGCGGGGGCGCGCGCCCCACAGGCGCGCCCACCCTCGTGGGCCCCTCGCAGCTCCACCGACCTACTTCTTCCTCCTATATATACCTATGTACCTCGAAAACATCTAGAAGCACCACGAAACCCTATTTCCACCGCCACAACCTTCTGTACCCATGAGATCCCATCTTGGGGCCTTTTCCGGCGCTCCGCCGGAGGGGGCATTGATCACGGAGGGCTTCCACATCAACACCATAGCCTCTCCAATGATGTGTGAGTAGTTTACCTCAGACCTTCGGGTCCATAGTTATTAGCTAGATGGCTTCTTCTCTCTCTTTGATTCTCAATACAAAGTTCTCCTCGATCTTCTTGGATATCTATTCGATGTAACTCTTTTTGTGGTGTGTTTGTCGAGATCCAATGAATTGTGGGTTTATGATCAAGATTATCTATGAACAATATTCAAATATCCTCTGAATTCTTTTATGTATGATTTGTTATGCTTGCAAGTCTCTTCGAATTATCAGTTTGGTTTGGCCTACTAGATTAATCTTTCCTGCAATGGGAGAAGTGCTTAGCTTTGGGTTCAATCTTGCGGTGTTTGATCCCAGTGATAGAAGGGGAACCGATACGTATTGTATTGTTAACATCGAGGATAAAAAGATGGGGTTTATATCGTATGCTTGAGTTTATCCCTCTACATCATGTCATCTTGCCTAATGCGTTACTCTTTTCTTATGAACTTAATACTCTAGATGCATGCTAGATAGCGGTCGATGTGTGGAGTAATAGTAGTAGATGCAGAATCGTTTCGGTCTACTTGTCGCGGACGTGATGCCTATATACATGATCATGCCTAGATATTCTCAACTATGAACTTTTCTATCAATTGCTCGACAGTAATTTGTTCACCCATCGTAATACTTATGCTATCTTGAGAGGGGCCACTAGTGAAACCTATGGCCCGGGGTCTATTTTCCATCGTATTAATCTTCCGTCAACTAGCTATTTCTTTCGCCGTTTATTTTGCAATATTTACTTTCCAATCTATAAAACAAAAATACCAAAAATATTTATCTTATTATCTCTATCGGATCTCACTTTTGCAAGTGGCCGTGAAGGGATTGACAACCCCTATATCGCGTTGGTTGCAAGTTTCTTATTTGTTTGTGTAGGAACGAGGGACTTGCGTGTGGCCTCCTACTAGATTGATACCTTTGTTCCCAAAAACTGAGGGAAATACTTACGCTACTTTGCTGCATCACCCTTTCCTCTTCAAGGGAAAACCAACGATGTGCTCAAGAGGTAGCAAGAAGGATTTCTGGTTTGAGTCTTTGATTTTTAGTTTACCACAATCATCCTTGCTGTACACACCTTTTGTGAGAGACACACATGAATCGGAATTTATTAGAATAATCTATGTGCTTCACTTATATCTTTTGAGCTAGATAATTTTGCTCTAGTGCTTCACTTATATCTTTAAGAGCACGGTGGTCGTTTTATTTTATAGAAATTATTGATCTATCATGCTTCACTTATATTATTTTGAGTGTCTTTTAGAACAGCATGGTATTTTGCTTTGGTTGAAATTAGTCCTAATATATATAATAGGAATCCAAGATAGGTATAATAAAAACTATCATATAAAGTGCATTGAATACTATGAGAAGTTTGATACTTGATGATTGTTTTGAGATATGGAGATAGTGATATTAAAGTTGTGCTAGTTGAGTAATTGTGAAATTGAGAAATACTTGTGTTGAAGTTTGCAAGTCCCGTAGCATGGACGTATGGTAACCGTTGTGTAACAAATTTGAAACATGAAGTGTTCATTAAGTGTCATCCTTTGTGTGGAGGTCGGGGGCGCGCGATGGTTAACTCCTACCAACCTCCCCCCTAGGAGCATGTGTGTAGTGCTTGGTTTTGATGACTTGTATATTTTTGCAATAAGTATGTGAGTTCTTTATGACTAATGTTGAGTCCATGGATTATACGCACTCTCACCCTTCCATCATTGCTAGCCTCTTCCGTATCGTGCATTGCCCTTTCTCACCTTGAGAGTTGGTGCAAACTTCACCTATGCATCCAAACCCCGTGATATGATACGCTCTATCACACATAAACCTCCTTATATCTTCCTCAAAACAGCCACCATACCTACCTATCATGGCATTTCCATAGCCATTCTGAGATATATTGTCATGCAACTTTCCACCGTTTCATTTATTATGACACACTTCATCATTGTCATACTGCCATGCATGATCATGTAGTTGACATGGTATTTGTGGTAAAGCCACCATGCATAACTTATCATACATGTCACTCTTGATTCATTGCCCATCCCGGTACACCGCCGGAGGCATTCATAAAGAGTCATATTTTGTTCTATTATCAAGTTGTAATCATTGAGTTGTAAATGAATAGAAGTGTGATGATCATCATCTATAGAGCACTGTCCCAAAAAAAGGGCCAAAAAAAAGAAATAAAAGGGGATAATGCTACTATCTCTTTTTCCACACTTGTGCTTCAGAGTAGCACCATGATCTTTATGATAGAGAGTCTCTTGTTTCGTCACTTTCATATACTAGTGGGAATTTTTCATTATAGAACTTGGCTTGTATATTCCAATAGTGGGCTTCCTCGAATGCCCTATGTCTTCGTGAGAAAGCAAGTTGGATGCACACCCACTTAGTTTCATTTGTTGAGCTTTCATATATTTATAGCTCTAGTGCATCCATTGCATGGCAATCCCTACTCGTTGCGTTGAGATCAATTGATGGGCATCTCCATAGCCCGTTGATTAGCCGCGTCAACGTGAGACTTTCTCCTTTTTTTTGTCTTCTCCACACAACCCCCATCATCATATTCTATTCCACCCATAGTGCTATGTCCATGGCTCACGCTCATCTATTGCGTGAAAGTTGAAAAAGTTTGAAAATTCTTAAGTATGAAACAATTGCTTGGCTGAAACCGAGGTTGTGGATGATTTGAATATTTTCTGTGACGAAGATGGAACATAGCCAAACTATATGATTTTGTAGGCATGAACTTACTTTGGCCATGTTATTTTGAGAAGACATAATTACTTAGTTCGTATGCTTGAAGTATTATTATTCTTATGTCAATATTAAATTTTTATCTTGAATCTTTCGGATCTGAATATTCATGCCACAATAAAGAAAATTACATTGAGAACTATGGTAGGTGGCATTCCACATCAAAAATTCTATTTTTATCATTTACCTACTCGAGGACGAGCAGGAATTAAGCTTGGCGATGCTTGATTCGTCTCCAAGGAATCTATAATTTTTTATTGTTCCATGCTATTATTTTATCTTTTTTGGATGTTTAATGGGCTTTATTATACACTTTTCTAAATTTTATGGGACTAAGCTACTAATCGGAGGCCAAGCCCAAATTACTGTTTTTTCTTGCCTATTTCAGTGTTTTGCAAAAAAGGAATATCAAACGGAATCCAAACGGAATGAAACCTTCTGGGGAGTTATTTTTTGGAACAAACGCAATCCAGAGGACTTGGAGTGGACGTCAAGAAAGAACCGAGGAGGCCACGAGGCAGGGAGGCGCGCCTGCCCCCCGGCGCACCCCCAGCATCGTGGGCCCCTCGCAGCTCCACCGACCTACTTCTTCCTCCTATATATACCTACGTACCCCGAAAACATCCAGGAGCACCACGAAACCTTATTCCACTGCCGCAACCTTCTGTACCCGTGAGATCCCATCTTGGGGCCTTTTCTGGCGCTCCGTCGCAGGGGGCATTGATCACAGAGGGCTTCTACATCAACACGATAGCCTCTCCGATGATGTGTGAGTAGTTTACCTCAGACCTTCGGGTCCATAGTTATTAGCTAGATGGCTTCTTCTCTCTCTTTGATTCTCAATACAAAGTTCTCCTCGATCTTCTTGGAGATCTATTCGATGTAACTCTTTTTGCGGTGTGTTTATCGAGATCCGATGAATTGTGGGTTTATGATCAAGATTATCTATGAACAATATTTGAATCTCCTCTGAATTCTTTTATGTATGATTTGTTGTATTTGCAAGTCTCTTCGAATTATCAGTTTGGATTGGCCTACTAGATTGATCTATCTTGCAATGGGAGAAGTGCTCAGCTTTGGGTTTAATCTTGCGGTGTTCGATCCCAGTGACAGAAGAGGAACCGATATGTATTGTATTGTTTCCATCGAGGATAACAAGATGGGGTTTATATCGTATGCTTGAGTTTATCCCTCTACATCATGTCATCTTACCTAATGCGTTACTCTGTTCTTATGAACTTAATACTCTAGATGCACGCTGGATAGCGGTCGATGTGTGGAGTAATAGTAGCAGATGAAGAATCGTTTCGGTCTACTTGTCGCGGACGTTATGCCTATATACACTATCATGCCTAGATATTCTCATAACTATGCACTTTTCTATCAATTGCTCGACAGTAATTTGTTCACCCACCGTAATACTTATGCTATCTTGAGAGAAGGCACTAATGAAACCTACGGCCCCCGGGTCTATTTTCCATCATATTAATCTTCCGTCTACTAGCTATTTCTGTCGCCGTTTATTTTGCAATCCTTACTTTCCAATCTATAAAATAAAAATACCGAAAATATTTATCTTATTATATTTATCAGATCTCACTTTTGCAAGTGGCCGTGAAGGGATTGACAAGCCCTTTATCGCGTTGGTTGCAAGTTTCTTATTTGTTTGTATTGGTACGAGGGACTTGTGTGTGGCCTCCTACTGGATTGATGCCTTGGTTTTCAAAAACTGAGCGGAATACTTACGCTACTTTGCTGCATCACCCTTTCCTCTTCAAGGGAAAACCAACGCTGTGCTCAAGAAGTAGCACATACCACTGCCACGTGGCAGCCCCTGCTTGGCCAGCGTGTGTGACGGCGCCGTCTGTTGCCGTCTGGTGAGAATCTGCGCCGACGGTGTTTCTATGCCGACCGCTGTACGGACGCCATCGGCATATGTGCCTATGCCAACGGCTTCTCTATGCCGACGGTCTGACACAAGTACGCTGGCGTTATCTACGCCAACGAGTCTATGCCGACGGTGGCCATCGGCATAGATCTAGGCTGATGGCAAGGGGCCTATGCCGACGGCCGGCGGCCGTCGGCATATGGGGCTAGTCCAGTAGTGACAGGGGCATAAGAAAGTGCGTCGGTTGCGGCGAATGTCATGTTGCAGTTCATATATGAGGATACATGACTGGTTTGTTGTTTATCATTGTATAGAAGATTCAAAGGAATTTCAGATTTTATATCAGTTCAAAACTCCTGACCACAGCCAAAAAAAGATTTAGAATACCATTACTACAAAATCCATTTGGAAATGAAAATGGTATTCATGGTTGCATCCAAATGAACTAGTGGTTGCAAACCTTTTCAAGAATGTCTGGTTGACGAATGGTCTACAGTCATGTAGAGAAATCCGCATGTTGCAGAACATGCATCAACCCCATCATAAACTTCACCAACAAGTACCAATGTAGTGATTGTACAGTTCATAAATAAAAAATAACAACAACAAGCATGTAAGGGCCTGACATGTGGTCCTCACATGCCGATTACATTGTGGTCTGTCTGTACAGTTATTCTAGAAGATCAACTCAAGAGCGGTTCAATTGCTATCCCTATAAACTATGAAGGGAAGCCAACTCCTTCGATAGTCCACAGAAGCTCCGTGACCTCAAGTTCAAGTTACCATCATATCTATCGGTAACCATACTAGGACTAGACATGGGAGGCATCCGAGAAGTGCGGATCCTTAGTCCAAGACGAGGGTCCTGGACTCCTGGGGCAGCCGCCGGAGTTGAACAAGACTAAGTTGTGGAGTAGCTGCTGCTCTGCCAGCCTGAAGCCCCTGCAGCAGCCCGGGCACCAGCAGGCCCGAACCTGCCTCTGGAATATACTACCTCAGCAGCCATCAACCATGAGCTTGAGCCCCACCCACAGCTGATGCCGCTGCCAATGCACCCCTCTGACTAGATCCCTCCACCTACCATGCCTCTACTAGTAGACCACACCAAGCCCCTCCCGTAAGCTACCGTTGTTTGACGTGAGCTAGCCGCCACAGCAAAATGTATGAGGATTATCGCTGAGATTGAGTCAGATGGTTGAAACAAGGACAACCTTGCAATAAAGGTCCCTGCAAAAATTAGTCAGGACCAAACCGTACTCACAGGTCACAGCAGATACAGCTGCATAACTAACCAAGTGGATATTGTGTCCACTGCTAATGGGCCACCTGAAAAGCCCGTGTGAGCCAACCGTTACTTTTCCTATAATATCACATCGCCAATTTTTGAATACTTTCCCAGGCATGTGCGCGATGTGGTGCACCTCGCAAACCCCTCTTTCAACCCTAGGACATCACAAACGGTTATGTTTTTAAGAATGTTTGCAGTTATTATAATGCACACGCTCCCGCTCCAACCTTGCTTGTGGAGTCTTAATACAACTACACTATAAGTAGTGAACCTTGCAGTGATGGTTAATGAAAATGATTCCTATGATTCTGGTTAAGTAATGTAAATCGATTGTGCTTTTCTGATATTTGTCCTTTATGTTCTAGATGCATTAGAACATATAATGTATAGAAACTTCACATGTGTGTAATGTCATCAACAATGATTTTTAACAATCATCATAGAATAATGAATACCTTCATTTTTGGTAGAATGTGTTATAAATAGCTTACTATTAATATACTCCCTCGGTCCCATAATGTAAGACGTTTTTTGACACTAGCATCTTACATTATGGGACAAAGAGAGTATAATTTTGTGTATTGTAATAAGTACGCTGTTCCACAATAGAAGTCGCACATGCCATTGAATCCACCATAGATCACACACCTTTCTAAGTAAATTGGTGCACCAAGGAATATAGATTGGAGATATGCTTTTTTATTACTCCCTCCGTTCCTAAATATAAGTCTTTGTAGTTATTTCATTATGAACCACATACGGATATATAAAGATGCACTTTAGAGTGTAGATTCACTCATTTTGCTCTGTATATAGTCCATAGTGGAATCTCCACAAAGACTTATATTTAGGAAAGGAGGGAGTAGATTGGAGAAATATAATATGGAATGTATGTAAGAGAAAAACTGAAATGCAAATTCGCTTGCTCGCCAGTGCCGCTCTCATGGGCGGCGGGGCGAACCCTAGCACCCCCGGCGAGCAGCCCTCCCCCAACCCTTCCTCCCCCCTGCCGCCGCCGGAAGGCGCCCCCAGGCGAGAAGCTCGACTGGCGTAGGTGGCGGCGGAGCCTTATTCCCTCTATTGGTGTCAAAACCTGCAGATCTCGGGGTAGGGGGTCCTGAGCTGTGGATTTAAGATCGATGGTAATAGGGACGATGAAAACGGTGTTTTACCCAGGTTTGGGCCCTCTTGATGGAGGTAAAATCCTACGTCCTGCTCTTTTTTATATTGATGAAGTATCAAGGTACAGTGTTAATCTACCTCGAGATCATATATTGTGGTCTAAACCCTAGGGGTATGATAAGTAATGTCATAATGATCTATCGACTAGCCTGGCCTCAGTTTATATAATATACCAGAGGCCTAGGATAACAAGAGTCCTAGTCGAATACATCGGTGGGGAGGAGTCCTTGTCTTGATCACCAAGTCTTGTGGAATCTTCCTCGTATACTTCATCGGTTGTCCGAACCGGCCCATTAGTGAACCTCCATGGGGGTCCTCGGCCCGACACACTGGTCGGGAGACGACATGGTGAGTAGCCCTGTCGGTGTCAAAACCGGCGGATCTCGGGTAGGGGGTCCCGAACTGTGCGTCTAGGCGGATGGTAACAGGAGACAAGGGACACGATGTTTTAACCCAGGTTCGGGCCCTCTCGATGGAGGTAATACCCTGCGCCCGCTTGATTAATATTGATGATATGGGTAGTACAAGAGTAGATCTACCACGAGATCAAGGAGGCCAAACCCTAGAAGCTAGCCTATGGTATGATTGTTGTTCGTCCTACGGACTAAAACCCTCTGGTTTATATAGACACCGGATAGGTTAGGGTTACACAGAGTCGGTTACAATGGTAGGAGATCTACATATCTGTATCGCCAAGCTTGCCTTCCACGCCAAGGAAAGTCCCATCCGGACACGGGACAAAGTCTTCAATCTTGTATCTTCCTAATCTTGGAGTCCGGCCGTGACGATAGTCCGGTTATCCGGACACCCCCTAGTCCGGGACTCCCTCAGTAGCCCCCGAACCAGGCTTCAATGACGATGAGTCCGGCGCGTTGATTGTCTTCGGCATTGCGAGGCGGGTTCTTCTCCAAATTCCATATACTTGTCGAATAGTGTCCGACTTCTAATAAATGCTGCGCTCCTCGGCTTCTGCGCCCAATAATGGCCATCTTCCACGTGTTTGAATGAATGCGAAAAGCCAGGGTATTTTTACAATTACCCCCCTAGCCGCGCAAATGAGCCGCTTATAAAAGGGGCAAGGATCTAGATCTGAGTCACACCATCCCCCCTTTGCGAGCTTTCATCGGAGCGTCTCTGACCAAAGCCCATTCCATCATGGACAGTCGACGCGGCTCCTCCTCTCGCGCTCCCAGCCCTCAGCCAGGAAATTGGGAGAGATGCTCAGTCCCGCATAGCGAGCTAGTTATACTCCAAGCCAAGGGATTTCTCCCTCCGGCCTTCATGGTTCCGGTTCGACCCGGACTTGCCACCTATAAGGGCGGAAAGCAAGCAGAGAGCGTCCCCGATCCCTCTAAAGTAGAGCGGGTGTGCTTCATCTCTTATCTAGTAAGAGGACTCGTATTTCCAATCCATCCGTTTCTCCGGGGCCTCTTGGAGTTCTACGGCCTCCAACTGCACCATCTTACTCCTGCCTCCATCTTGCACATCGCGGGCTTCATGGCCCTTTGCGAACTATTCTTGGGCGTCGAGGCTCATTTCGGGCTGTGGAAGAGAATATTCTGCCTAGTACCCCACTCTCATGAGGGGTCAATATATCAAGTGGGCGGAGCCGAGTTATGGCGCATCGCCGGGACCGGATACCTATCCGGAACCCCAAAGAAGGCGTCCGAAGACTGGCCTTCGGAATGGTTTTACATGGAGGACGTCCCGCTACCGGATCCTGTTCGGATCGGCCTTCCGGAGTTCAGCAATGCTCCACTGAAGAAGCGCCTAAGCTGGCGCCCTCGGAGCCCCCGGAGGGAAGATGACCGGGATGTCCGTTATTTGATGAGCCGAATAAGGTTACTGGCTCATGCCGGATTGACCATGACAGGAGTCATGGCAATCTGCGTTATGAGGGGAGTGCAGCCGCTCCAATACAGGGGCCACCCCATGTGGGACTTCAACGGGGAGGACGATGCCACCCGTCATGGCCGCAAAGGGCCAGGATCGGTCACCGAACTGGTGAAGATCTTGTCTGCCATGTATACAGGAGAGGAGGAGGATTTCCTCCGTGTCAACCCTCTGAAGGAGTTTTCTTCGAGTAATCCTCGAAGCTGAGTAAGCAAACATTTTGTGACCTATACGATCCATGTTCCCGTAGTTAAATATCTCATTTCACGATTTTTGCGCAGGAACAGCACCGGACTGTGGAGAAGATACACAGCCCGCCCCCACAACCCGAGGATCCGTAGCGGTCCCTCAATCCGACCTCCGAAGAGGATCCGGATATAACGGTGGAGTTGATCGACCGGGTGTTCTACCAATTTAGCGTCGACAACGCTTTGGTAGCCATTACGGCCGATTACCCCGGAATACTTACAGCCCCACAGGTAACTGAGACCGAGATCCCAAAAACCCTGATAACGACCCATCCATGCTTATTTTTGATCACCATATACCAATGGTGCTTCGCAGGGGGTACCTTCGAGGCAGGAAGCCGAGCCCGCGGCGACTGGCCAACAAAGGGCAGCGCGGCCCCGCAGGCTAAAAAGAAGTGCGGTCCGGATCGAAACTCCGCCACAACGGTATGGCATGTCACCATACTTCTAGGATTGATTCCTGGAAGGCTACTCACGTGGATGCTCTTTTCAGGAAAAAGAGCGCTCGTCGGACTGAGCCCGGAGAGGCTGCCGATCAAACCTTCACCGGACAAGCTTCAAAGCCGGGTCCGGAGGCTGAGGCGAGCACGAGACGTGCGTCAGATGCTCCTCCGACAGAGGATGCCGACAGGTTGTCAAAACCGACAGATCTCGGGATAGGGGGTCCCGAGCTGTGGATTTAGGATCGATGGTAACAGGGACAATGAACACGGTGTTTTACCCAGGTTTGGGCCCTCTTGATGGAGGTAAACCCAACGTCCTACTCTTGTTCATATTGATGAAGTATCAAGGTACATAATTAATCTACCTCGAGATCATAAATTGTGGTCTAAACCCTAGGGGTATGATGAGTAAGTTCATAAAGATCTATCAACTTTCCTGGCTCGGCTTATATAATATACCAGAGGCCTAGGATAACAAGAGTCCTAGTCGAATACGTCGGTGGAGAGGAGTCCTTGTCTTGATCACCAAGTCTTGTGGAATATTCCTTGTATACGTCATCGGCTGTCCGAACTGGCCCATTAGTGAACCGCCATGGGGGTCCTCGGCCTGACCCACTGGTCGGGAGACGACGTGGTGAGTACCCCCTAGTCCAAGACACCGTCACCCTCCTTCCATGGCTACCCGGCGCTGGCCGCAGGGACGGTGCGGTGATGACCCACGTGGCGTGCCGGTGGTGCGGCCGTTGTCGGTGTCAAAACCGGCGGATCTCGGGTAGGGGGTCCCGAACTGTGCGTCTAAGGTCGACGGTAACAGGAGACAGGGGACACGATGTTTACCCAGGTTCGGTCCCTCTCTATGGAGGTAATACCCTATTTCCTGCTTGATTGATTTTGATGAATATGAGTATTACAAGAGTTGATCCACCACGAGATCGTAATGGTTAAAACCCTAGAAGTCTAGCCTATATGATTGTGATTGCCTCTACTAACTAAACCCTCCGGCTTATATAGACACTAAAGGGGACTAGGGTTGTACAAAGTCGGTTACACAGAAAGGAATCTTCATATTCGAACGCCAAGCTTGCCGTCCATGCCAAGGAGAGGCCCATCCGGACACGGGAGAGAGTCTTCTGTCTCATATCTTCACGGCCCATCAGTCCGGTGTCACATCCTAGTTAGTCCATGCATTAGAGTGTTGCGTCATGTTTACCTTTCATCGGAAATTTGAAATGGGGAAGACAGAACCCCCAGAACCCCTCTGAATCCAACTAGGGTTTACTAAAAATATTTTCAATGAACCTGAAATGCCCTCTAAAAATGTTCATCACCTTTGCCCTGGTCCTAAACCACTGTCAGAAGTGATGCACAAATTTCTAGGTCACTCTAAGGTCACTGGATTAAATCTTTAGCTATTTGAATTTGGGCATTTAAATTATATAAAATATTTCAAATGCTCAAATAACCCCAAACTAAAATGTTCCATGCTGGATATATTCCAACTAGGGACCATGTGCAGTTTGGTAATTTTTGGAGTTGCCTAGGTATTTTTAGAAATGCAACAAACCTACAGAAATAATTAAAAAAGAGAAACAAATGGGAAAACCTCTTACCTGGCCGAACCCAAGCCCCGGCCCACCTGGTGGCCCAGCACTGTGCTGGCCCGTGCCAGCCAGCTGCTTCTTCTTCGCCACGCAGGCACAGAGCTGACGCCGGCGAGCGCGAGCTCGCCACGGCGCCAGCAGCTTGCCGCTTCGCGCGCCTGGACGCTGGACAGGCTCCACGTTGCCGGCCCGACCACATGGACATCTCGTTTCTTCCCCTGCCTCTCTCTCTCGATCTCCCTCCGCCATGGCCGACGCTGCCGCGCCCGCGCCACCGTGAAACCCTGTCCACCGTCGTCTCCGTACCGAGCCACCGTGTCCAACCACTCCGCCGTTGTCGACTCCGTCGAGCAGCCCGAGCCCCGAGCGCTCGCGAGCCCTGCTTCGTCTTCCTCGAGCTCATCTTCACCGAGCACCGCCGAAGATCCCCTTCGCCGTCGCCGCCGCATCACCTCGTCCCCGACCTCGCCGACCGCTTCGCCGCACTCGCGTGAGCCCAGCTACCTTCCCATCCTTCTCGTTCACGCTCTCGAGCCCCGCACCGACTGCACCGAGCTCAGCCGCACCCGCCGCCGCCACCGCACGTCGCCGTCGTGGCCACAGCCACGTTGGCTCGACTCCGAGCACACCATCGCACTCACCGCACTCCCAGGAGCCCAACGCACCTCACCCCGCGCCTTGTCGTGCCCCGTAGCCACGGCTTCGTCCTCACCTGACTCCGGCGACCGCCAAGCTCGTCGCCGGTGACGTTTCCGACCAACCCGAGCTCAACCACCGCCACCAAACTCCGCGGCTTGCTCCCGGCTACATGTAGATGGCCTCCGCCGCCCATTTGGTCGCCGGAATGCACAAACGCACTCTCGCCGCCGCGTCTGGCTTCGCCGGCGGCTAAACGTCGGCGGGTTTGACCCCGCTGACGTAGTTAACTAGGTGGCCCCCCTGCTAATTAACCTAGTTTAGGATTAATTAAAATTAGTAAGTTTAATTAGCTACTAACATGCGGGACCCACTGGTCAGGTTGACCTGGACGCCCCTGTTGACCTCTGACGTCACCCTGACGCACGGCTGACGTAATAATTAATTTCTGGTTTTATTTGTATTCAGGAAATTCCAGAAATTGTTGCAAACTTCAAAAAATCATAGAAATTAATCTGTAACTCCAAATGCAAAGTTTTATATATGAATTTTGATCAGAAAAATTCAATATATCCATTGGTAATGGTTTCATGCATGACAGAACAAGTTAACCTTGCTGTCTAAGCAGATTAAGATAATGCACCATTATGGCTATGTTAAATGGGCTAACATTTGAATCTTTGATTCAAAAATGAGTTCATTCTTTTCTGTTCTAGCTTGCATTAGGCCAACACACATTCATATTGCCATGTCATAGCATGCATCATATTGTTGCATATTGTCATGTGTTGTTTATGTTCGGTGTGTCTTTCACTACTACAAAAAGGGCTATAGATGGAATGGCTACTAATGGCGCACCTGTGATGTGGTGCGCCATTACTATATTCTAATTGCGCACCATGTCTCGGTGCGCCATTAGTAATATATTACTAATGGCGCACCTGGTGTGTGGTGCGCCATTAGTAGTTTCGAAAAAAAACATAAAAAAAAAATTTGTTACTAATGGCGCACCCATGCATAGTGCGCCATTACTAATGATAGTAATGGCGCACCACATCCGTCGTGCGCCATTAGTAGTTTTGAAAAAATGTAAAAATAAATAAATAAAATTTTATTACTAATGGCGCACCATGTCTCGTGCGCCATTACTAGTTTTAACTAGTAATGGCGCACTTTCCACCGGTGCGCCATTAATAAGTTTTTTCAAAAAAAATCAAAAAAAATATCATTTTTTATTTTTTTCAAAACTACTAATGGCGCATCGTGGGAGTGGTGCGCCATTAACTAGTAATGGCGCACCACTCCCACGGTGCGCCATTAGTAACTTGGCCACCTTCCACGAATGCACCCCCTTGGATCGCCTTTTCAGCTTTTAAAAAAATAAAAGAAAATGATGAAAATGTCAAAAAAATAAAAGAAAATAAGTTTCCCATGTGATATGTGGTCTAGTTGTTGGGAAAATTTGCAAATATGAATTTCGACTTCATTTGCAAAATCTCTCGAGAATTTGTAAAAATGGGCATAACTTTTCCATACTAACTCGGATGAAAAAGTTTTTTATATGAAAAATCATCTACTCGAAAAGTTACATCCAAGATCTAGCGGAACCCCGTTAAACATTTTCAAAATCCCCAAAAACCTAACAGAAAAAAAAGTTACGGGGCTTTCAAGATCTAGCGGCAAAAAAATTCAAAAAATTTCAAACTTACTAGTGGCGCACCGTGGATGTGGTGCGCCACTAGTAACAGAAAAAAAATTGCTTTTGATTTTTTTTTTGAATTTTTTTTCAAAAAATGATACGTAATATGATCGAGAAGTTTGAAATATTTTTCAAAATTTCATCATAGTCATGAACATGAACAAAGTCCTAGACATCAATAAGGTAGAACAGGATTGATATGCTAGATATATCAACAAGTGCCTGTGAAGTGAGCTGTTGCTCGGGTTGGATAGAACTCTGAAGTTAAGCGTGCTTGGGCTGGAGTAGTGTGAGGATGGGTGACCTTTCAGGAAGTTTGACCACGGAGTGCGATTTGACCTGAGATTAAGCCATAGTGAACTGAGATTAAGAAAAAATTGAAAAAAAAATTAAAAAAAATTTATGAAAAAAGTTAAAAATAATAATTTGAAAAAAAAGTAAAAAAATTTAAAAAAAAAATTGAAAAAAAATGTTACTAATGGCGCACTTCTATGTGGTGCGCCATTAGTATACCAGATACTAATGGCGCACCGTGGGCTATACTAATGGCGCACTACGTGATGCCCCATTAGTATACCAGATACTAATGGCGCACCAGTGGTGCGCCATTAGTAGGCAAAACCGGTGCGCCATTAGTAGGCCTTTTTCTAGTAGTGTTTCGTGATAGGTTCTGCCTCCGAGGATAACCCCGAATATCCGTCTGAAGGGCAGTATCCTACTACCACTACATCAGGCAAGAAACGCATTGATCATTCCGATACAAACCCATGTTCTCGCTTCTGCTCTTGTTTACTGCATTAAGACAACGCGATTCAAACTGTTGTGTGCTGCGGTAGTTGAACCCACTTCCTTTGCATGACCTGTCATTGCCACAATAACTAGATGAAACCCACTAGCATGTGTAGGAGTTGATTGAGCCATGTTTGTGTTTCCTACCATGCTATGCTTGCTATGCTTAGAGTTGTGTCAGGTCTGGCTCATCGGGATGATGAACTAGAGTGAAAGGTTGTGTCGGGTTCGAGAGAGAAGGTGTTGAATATGTTTTGCGAAAGGAATCGATGAGAGGCCATGTAGGAGTACATGGTGGGTTGTTTCATTGAGGCCGTCCCTAAGAACTGAGATCTGTATGTGTGATTTAAGATCAGCTACTACCACACGTTGGGCCCTGAAATATGACCCCGCTCGACTTACCGACCCCTCTCGTCCTCTGTCCAGGAGTTGCAAGTAGTTTCTGGTGTTTGTAGCATGCTGGGGGCCGGATTTGGAGTTCTCCATGGGCATTTGCGGATTTGCTGTGCAGTGTTACCGACGTTGCGGAATTCATCTAAGACGAAGTGGGGAGCTCAACGAAGAAGCTGTTCTGGTCACAATACCTTGCGCCAGAACATCCAGTGCCCTTTAGCGATTAGCTAAAACAGCTGGTCGAACTACATAGGGTGGCCGGACTGTCCATCAAGGACTTGACAATCTGGCTGTGGCCTGCCGAAGCCGTACCCAGCAGCTACTTCTGGCTCATGAAGCGGCTGGTCAATGCCTGCCCCCGGCTAGACGTTGTCAAGCGGCAAGTCTGCATCAAAGGTGCGCGGATGGCCTTCGCCCATGTCAAGGTGCAGTGGGCGAAGATGAACACCGTCAAGCTCGCGATCGAGGGACCGCCCGCTGGCAAGGAGCGCCGCACGCCCGAGCGATATTTTGATGATGTCCTGGAGGGATCCCGCATTATAGTGGAGCAATGTGCTAAGGACATTATTTTTGAATAAATACATTCATGTTATCATGTCCTGTATTATGAAACATAGCCGTATGTAATATAATGCTTGTTTATTTTTTTAAATTTTACCTCCTCTGCGGGCGTTATTATTAAATCTGAGAGTTGGCCAGTCGTCGGCTTCAGCCCCCACGTAGGTAGTACGGGGGTGTTCGGGATGAAATCTAAACACTCTTGATCTAAAGGTTTGGTCCTTGAAGGAGGTGTTTAGCGCAACGAACCAGGCAATCGGACTATGTGGCTTTATCACCCTCACTTAGCCATAGGAGTTTGACAATAGAATTTTAGCCGCAGCCCCTAGTATTCGTGAGTCCGAACTAGGGTGTTGTAAACACCTGATCGGGTAAAGACCGATTCGTCGCATAATGCCAAAAAAATCGCAAAAGATTTGTAACCTCCGAACAGCTGACTGGCTCACGCCGCATCATCACAGTTAGTTTTCGGCTTTCTCTACTGAGGTGCTCATCCGGATGAACCAGGACACAATCGCAGTAGTTCTCACTTTACTACCCTAGCCGATATAGCAGAATGTAAGGTAGTAAGCACAGGAGCCGGGCAACCCAACTATTGACCAAAGACATGATTCGGAGTTGATGCCTATAATGCTAAAATTCGGGGTGCCGAACTATACTGTAAAAAAGTGTTCGGATTTTGTTGCCGTAGTATGGGGCGCAATGAAGCCCCTCGCGAATTAAGGCGTACCAAATTGTACAGGTGCAATTGATAAGATTATCAAGAAAAAATGAAGTAGTAAGCTAGTGCCGCAGAAATTGGGCCGCAAACTGTTTCCATTATAGTTTGATTAATACGTCAAAGCGTATTTGTACAAGTAGCGCGATAAGCAACAGGGCTATTTAACATGCACGGGTAGGGTGATCGTCAAAAAGACCTATACGTCGATGCTTCTTGCCGTCTTGGTATATCAATCCTTCGAAAGGATGATAATCAGGTCGTCCGGAAGGGCCTGTGGAAAAGAAACCTGAAAAGGATAACAAAGAAAAAGTGAAAGTATGTGTGTCCAGGGGAGGTCGAGCCGTATTATGGACCACAGTCTAGTTATGCCTCCGTTTATGCCCATGGTATTTTAAGTGCGTAGTTATGTACGCGTGGTACGGATGCCGCCATTTGGCCGGGACGGAAACGGAGGCCGGATTGCTAGTCTAACTCCTGACGAGCCGGACTATTATGCTGCGGAGTAGTCCGGATTCGTTTGACAGTGTCCAGGAGTTTGGCCGCTAAATTAAGATTCTGCTTGGTAAGGCCGCTCTGTACTTCCGCTGCCAAGGCCGTGGTGTGCTCCTCGGTACGGAGGGAGCGTTCCGTGTTTCCATTAACTGTTATGACACCGCGTGGACCGGGCATCTTGAGCTTAAGATAAGCATAGTGTGGCACCGCATTGAATCGAGCAAATGCAGTTCGTCCGAGCAGTACGTGATAGCCACTGCGGAAGGGGACGATATCGAAGATCAACTCTTCGCTTTGGAAGTTGTCTGGAGATCCGAAGACAACCTCCAGTGTGATTGAGCCCGTACAGCAGGCCTTTACACCTGGTATGACTCCTTCAAAGGTAGTTTTTGTGGGCTTGATCCTTGAGGGGTCGATGCCCATTTTGCACACTTTATCCTGATAGAGCAGGTTCAGGCTGCTGTCACCGTCCATGAGGACTCGCGTGAGATGGAATCCATCAATGATTGGGTCGAGGACCAGTGTGGCTGAACTGCCATGACGGATACTGGTCGGATGGTCCCTGCGATCGAAGGTGATCGGGCAGGATGACCATGGGTTGAACTTTGGGGCGACTGGCTCCATCGCGTAGACGTCCCTGAGCGCGCGCTTTCGCTCCCTCTTGGGGATATGGGTAGCGTATATCATGCTCACCATTTTAACTTGAAGGGGGGGACTTCTTCTGTCCCCCTGTGTTTAGCGGACGGGACTCCTCATCATCGTCCTCGCTTTTGCAACCCCTTCTCCTTGTTCTCGGCATTTAACTTGCCGGCCTGTTTAAAAACCAATAGTCTCTGTTGGTATGATTGGCTGGTTTATCAAGGGTGTCGTGGATCTGACATGGACGGTCGAGTATGCGGTCCAAGCAGGATGAGCCCGGATTGTTTCTTTTATATGGCTTCTTCCGCTGGCCAGACTTGGAGCCACTGATCCGGCGTTGACTGCCGTGTCATCGGTATTTTTACCGTTGCTTCGACACTTGTGTCTGTTGCGTCAGGGCTTGCCATTGCTATTTCTGGTTTCAGAAGTGCCTGGTTCGCTTGTACTGTTATTGCTACGGGCTAGCCAGCTATCTTCGCCCGCGCAAAAGCGGGACATAAGCGCCGTGAGGGTTGCCATGAACTTCGGCTTTTCCTGGACGAGGTATCGGGCGAGCCATTCGTCGCGGATGCTATGTTTAAAGGCTGCTAGGGCTTCGGCATCCGGACAGTCGACGATCTGGTTCTTTTAGTTAAGAACCTAGTCCAAAATTTCCTGGCTGACTCTCCGGGCTGCTAGACTATGTGGCTTAAGTCGTCGGCATCCGGAGGTCGGACGTATGTACCTTGGAAGTTATCGCGTAAGGCGTCTTCCAGGTCCTCCCAGCTGCCAATGGAATTTTCTAGCAGGCTGTTCAACCAGTGCCGAGCTGGTCCTTTGAGTTTTAGTGGGAGGTATTTGATGGCTTGAAGATCATCACCACGGGCCATATGAATATGGAGAAGAAAATCTTCAATCCATACCGCGGGGTCTGTTCTCCCATCATATGATTCGATGTTTACGGGTTTAAACCCTTCTAGGAATTCGTGCTCCATTACTTCATTAGTGAAGCAAAGGGGGTGTGCGGCGCCTCTATATCGGGCCACGTCGCGACGTTGCTCGAATGTAGTTCGTCAGCGGTTTTCGGCCCGGGCGTGATTATGCTTGTCGCGTCCGGCTAGATAGCCGTCGTGGCGTGTCGGGGCACGCCTCCATGATCCGTAGATCGATCCGGTCTGTCCTGCTCTATTGTCCAGGTCCTGCCGCAGGTCATATGTATATCCCCGAGCTGCTTTATCTCTGCCTTTACGGCGAGGTAGTACGGGATGGTGTTCGGCTTGAGTCGTCGCTTTGTCCCGGCCACGTGGTGGTCGGTCAGCCGCCTTATGCGCGGATGGTACGGGCTCAGGTGCCTCGTCGTCGAATTGAGGTAGCAATTTGCGCTTCGGGTAACTTTTGGTTGGGCGCTCGAGGCCGTATTCCTCGGCTGCCAGGACATTAGTCCATCTATCGTTGAGCAGATCTTGATCAGGTTGAAGCTGTTGCTGCTTCTTTTTCAGGCTCCTTGGAGTGGCTATTAGCTGGCACTTAAAGTGCTCCTGCACGAGAGGTTCCTCAAGAACGATAAATTCCTTGTTGCCGAGGCTCACCTCATCCTCGGAGAGCGGAAGGTAGTTACTGTCCTCCGAGTCTTCGTTCACGGCTTGTTCATCATGGATGACTCGCCCATCTTCCCGTTCGTCATGTTCGGAGGTTGGCTTAACGGGGTCTTCATTGTCTTCGGCATCGTCGAGAGTATTGTTTTCTCCTGTGCCGGTATTGATGTCTTTTCCGCGGCATGGCTTAGAGAGGCGCCGCTGACGTCGGTGCTTTGGCTGTATCTCAGGAGGCTTGTCCTTGACTGGATCTTCCTTGTCATCGCCGCTATACTCTTTGGGTGTAACCACAATGTACATGTCATACGAAGAGGTGGCCGTCCAGCTTCCGGTAAACAGCGGTTTCTGGGCCTGTTCTTCTCCGGCATCGTTGTCCATACTGTCGATGTCTTCGGAGCTATAATCAAGCATGTCGGTTAAGTCCTCGACAGTGGCTATAAAGTGGGTGGTGGGTGGGATGTAAAATTCCCTGCTCTCAGCCCCTAGTCCGGGCTGGTCATAGTTCGGACGTTTCTCCTTTGTAATGAGAAGGGATCGCATTAAGTCCAGAGCCTCGCTTAAAGGCGAGGTTTGGCCCGAGAGAAGAGAGCCCGTGGAGTACGACGAGAGGGAAACTCTTTGGCCGAACTCACACGATGCTGGTTCCGAGGATTCGGAGCCAGTGTCCGGAGAAAGGTCCGGCTCCATGATGGCTGTCGGCGACACTACTTTATCCAGCTCCTCCACAATGGGCCTAATGGCCGCAGATAGTCCGGCGAGCTCAGGGAGCCCGTCTTCGGACATGGCGATACACTCCGGATCTAAGGCCAGAGCGGAGGTTGGAGGCGCGAATCCTTGGAAGATCAAGTCTCCTCGGATATCAGCGACATAATCCAGATTTCCATAACTAATCTGGTGACCTGGGGCGTAGCTGTCGATCTACTCTAGATGGCCAAGCGAGTTGGCCC
Organism: Aegilops longissima; assembly: GCA_021605205.1. NCBI lineage: Eukaryota > Viridiplantae > Streptophyta > Magnoliopsida > Poales > Poaceae > Aegilops > Aegilops longissima. The sequence goes on along the minus strand of CM038682.1, from coordinate 148,139,901 downwards.
GCAACGCGAAACCGCAGAACACAAAGATCTGGCCGGGGAGGAAAACCTCCCCCAAGGCAGCGTTGTTGTAGATTATTGAAGGAGCCATCGAACCTTTTGGTGAAGAAGCAGCGGAACTCTCAATGAAAGCACCAATGTCGGTGTCAAAACCAGCGGATCTCGGGTAGGGGGTCCCGAACTGTGCGTCTAAGGTCGATGGTAATAGGAGACGGGGGACACGATGTTTACCAAAGTTCGGGCCCTCTCTATGGAGGTAATACAAGAGTTGATCTACCACGAGATCATAATGGCTAAAACCCTAGAAGTCTAGCCTATATGATTGTGATTGCCTCTACGGACTAAACCGTCCTGTTTATATAGACACGGGAGGGGACTAGGGTTGTACAAAGTCGGTTACAGAGAAAGGAATCTTAATATCTGAATGCCAAGCTTGTTGTCCACGCCAAGGAGAGTCCCATCCGGACACGGGAGAGATTCTTCTGTCTCGTATCTTCACGGCCCATCACTCCGTTCCACGTTACATAGTCCGGACGCCCGAGGACCCCTCAATCTAGGAGTCCCTCAGCCGTGCAGCGGACCGGCGGTGCCGGAGTTGCACTGGAGGCGTGGGCTTGTGCGTGGGGAGGGTGAGGAGGCTGGTTGCTTCGGGTTTTCCTCGTCAGATGCCAGCGACGGGGCCCGCGGGCCGCGGCGACGAGGGCTGGGGGTAGTGTCCGGCTAGGCTAGGCCGGCCTCCAGCATGGTGAGGCGTGCTGGCTGGTGCGCTAGTGGTGAGGCATAGTTGTACAGGCGCGGAGGCTGCAGATCTGGTGGTGGCTGCGGTGGCGCCCGCGCGGTGGACGCGGGTAGTGGTGGCCGTGGTGGCTGTGGTCTCCGGGTGGGGGCGGCGGCGGTTGCATGTGAAATTAGCTTGGATCTGGCCCATGGTCGTCATCAGCGGGCAGCTTGGGGCTGTCCCTCAGAGTCCCGGCGTGGATTTGGGCTGCCACAACATGGTGGTGGCTTGGCGGTTGTCTGGATCGTTTCATGGCGGTGGTTGGTCATCTCTAGCGTCGGCCGTCGCTGACGGCCTGGGTCGGCCTTCGATCCATCTCCTCATCGCCCAGGTGCTACCTTTGTCGAAGGGTTGGCTCTCACCCAGCTACGGTCCATCGCTCGTCTCGCGCCCGGTGACGCAGGACTGAGCTCCCCTCGCGCCCGGCAGCAGGACCGAGCTCGTCTCGCGCCCGGTTCTGCTGGACGGGTCAATTGAGGCCATTTTGGCATGCCTATTGTGTCTTGGCGTTGGGCCCCCCCTTGGTTGATTGGGGTGGCGGCGGGTCTTAGGTGAGGTGGTGTCTAGTTCTTGGATATCGGGGCGGTGGCCCTGGGGATGGTAGCGCGGTACTGAGGGAAGAGCCCGTGGCTCGGTACTGCCCGATGACCGTGTTCGTGTGGGCGGCGTGGTTGCGGGGGTGTGTCGTTCGGTGGCAGTGAGTGTTGGCCGGTGTGAAAACATGTTCTGTCCTCGGACGGACCGGCGGCGGAGAAGCTCGTTCCCTTCTTGAAGGCTTCGTCGTGGCTCTCATTGCCTGTCGTGCCGCTCCAGGGGGAAACTCAGACCCCTCGGGTAGGGCGATGGCGGCACTCCGGTGTTGTATCCTTCCAGAAGGCGCCGCCATGAAGCCATGGTTCATCGTACGCGGTTTCATCTCTTCGCGATGGCGTGTTCATGGTTGAGGACCCCAGCTGCTCTTGTAGTGCTTCGGGTGGTCTTGCTGCGCTCAGCGCCTATGTATCATGCCTTGGGTGTATGCGCGTGTTGTGGTGGTGTGCGTTTGAAACGAGTTTTTGTTGGTCGTTGTTTTATATATAAAGCGAGGCGAAAGCCTTTTTTGGTATGTATGTAAGAATTGTGATGTGCCAATGAATTTCTCTTTTTTTCTTATTCACAACATTTGAAAACTGTAGTAATCCAAGCTCGATGAAATTTGAAGGAAAAAAATATGCAAGTCATAGCATTAAGAGCTCAAATGAAAAATTGACATCAACCAAAAATGAACACTAGTATTTCAAAGAGCCGGTAGGTAACAGTTAATAAAGAAAATATGAATAAATACAAGTTTGGTGAATTGTAGAAAAAATCATATTTCTTAGCGATCTAGACCGAATCCACTTCCACAGGAAATTTAGCCGCTTCACTTGTATAGTACTAAAATTAGAGATACTTGATGGACCCAATATGATATTATTAGTTTATTTTTTCACTTAACTCTCCAATAACCATAGAAGAATGGAACTCGGGTATGTTTTTTAATATTGTAGAAAAGCGTGAACTGGAGCAGATGCAAAATAAACAAGTGCAGAATACATCATTCATAGCTAGGGATTTTGATGGTGTTTACTAATCACTGAAAAAGCTGCGGCGGAGCTCGTCTACCCACTATTTCTCACTTGACAGGATCGTATTTTTTGTTCAAAAGGACCATCTGCCCAATAAAATTGCTAGAAAAGACTCCCTCCGGATGAAATTGGCAAAAAGGACCCCCTGAGTCGTGGCGGCAGGCGCGGCAGCCGACACGTGGCGCCTGCCGCCACGCCCGGAGGCGGCAACACTGTTCGTTGTACTATTCACGCAGGAGACGGAAAAAACAACGACGAGGCGAGCGAACAGTACCTGCCGCCTCATGTAGTGGCGGCAACACTGTTCATGCATGAGTGAACAGTAATTTCAAAAAAATCAAAAAAAATAGCAGAAAAATCTGAAATTTTTTGGCAGCAAAGACAATCGAGTGTTCTAAGAGGGTGCAAAATTTCAGATTTTTTTGAATTTTTCTGCTATTTTTTATTTATTTTTGAAATTACTGTTCACTCGCGCGTGAACAGTGCTGCCGCCACTATGTGAGGCGGAGGTACTGTTTGCTCGCCTCGTCGTTGCTTTTCCCGTCTTTCGCGTGAACAGTGCAACGAATAGTGTTACCGCCTCCGGGCGTGGCGGCAGGTGCCACCTGTCGGCTGCCGCGCCTGCCGCCACGGCCTAGGGGGTCTTTTTTGCCAATTTCATCCGAAGGGGGTCTTTTATGGCAATTTCGTTGGGCATGTGGTCTTTTTGAACAAAAAATCGCCATTTTCAGTTGCCAGAAAGTCATTTAATGCCCCAAAAATGGAATACCAGCTCGAAAAAGTCCTCAAATTTGAGAATAGGGATTTTTATGGTGTGTACTAATCACAGAAAAAGATTGAATGCATTTCAAAGTATTGAGTTCATGACAAACAGAGTATTGCAATAAGGTGATAATATAATGTAGAAAATAAAATATCAAGCAATATGACAAGAAACCATCGCTGTATCCGTTGGTCATGAACGGATTGTTGTCAATCCGTGATGGTTTCTTGTCATATAAGTTAATATATTGCTTAATGTCATGCAATATGACAAGAAACCAACCCTTTTCCTTTACCCGCGAAAGAAAAAGGCCTTGAAGTTGAGAGGCCAGCTTCAGACTCACGGTTTATCTTTCACGTGAAAAAAGGACTTAGGTTTTCTCGAGGTGAAAAAAACTGATTACACAATGCATTGTGAACCACGTGGTACACCATACACTGCATGCTTTTCAATGCTAGTCCTTTTTTCTCAGAGAAAGGCTCTCCAGTGTTGTTAAATTGTAGAATATTCAATTAATTAAATTGGTTGCTTGTCTATAAAATCAGGAGAGAAGCGAGACCAAGACACTCAACCTTGCCAGAGACCTACCCGAAAAGAAAAAAGCTTCTAAGAGACGACATAACTTAGAGGAGACAATGCACACTATAAGCCATACCTTCTTGCAACTGTGCAAGTTCTAGTTCTTAGTTTGGTATGCGATGCCGGTGAGCCACGATGACCACTACCCAGTGGCCCTGATTGTAGGATTAGAATGTGAGGCATTGGGGAATTCATTCGCTGAGACCACCACCATAATCCAACATTTAGGTGATCTCTTCCAAGCGGCATTTTAACTATTAGCTAAATTCATTCTTGCCATCTAACAGGTGACTTTCTGCGGGAGTGAACTGTACACTGTTGTAGTTCATACACATGACTGTGTTGGCCCAGCGGTTTCAGTTCTACTCAAGCATGCTGAAGCCCATGAGACTCCAATCGAGGAAGGCAACCTTGGTCTTCTATTAGCATATCTTGAGCGCATGGTCATACAATGCAATTTTGCACATCATTATATGTTAGAACGTGTTCTCCTATTTTCATTCGGCTACAAAATTTTAGAGCAATGCCAAGTGTTATAGAAGAATTGCTATGTGTAAGAACAATTTGAGCACTGAAATTTTTAACAGACAAAAAGATAAAGTTTTTAGCTTTTCAGAAGTTAGGTGCCACCATAGGCACAAGCAGAAAACATTCCCTTTACTGAAAACAACAGCGTACTTCGAGGCAATTGCCAATGGTCGCCCGCGTCACAACACCATCAATTTCTCTGGGACGGTGACTGTTTACGGCAGCACCCGTACGCCATCTAGGCCCATGTGGACGGCTTCTACAAAGCACTCTTGATCTCTCCGCCTAGTCGGGGCTCTTGCCTCAGAAATTTGGCCGGCTGCCCAGTGGTTCTCGGCGGCCGTGAAATTGGCTCTCCTTGCCTCATTATCGGAGGAGGAGGTTTTTACGGCTATTAAGGTCACTAGTCGTCAACCCGTGCACCTGCACGGGCTAGCATTTTAAAATTTTAATATAACATAGTTGTGAAAATTTGAAATGTCAAACAATAATATCAATATGTTGATGTAGATTATTTTTATAACAGATGCATGTGTACCTTGGTTGGACATAGGGTCCAACAAAGCTACATTGCTTCGACTATTTTATGATTAGATTGTTTGCATCCAATAATATGAATATTGTGATGTAAATTATTATAATAATACATGCATGTGTACCTTGGATGGACATAGCTAGGGTCCAGCAAACATACATCATTTCAAATATTTTAGGACATATCTTCCTTTCACACCCTACCTAAAAATATATACATCTTCCTTTTGGCCATGGAAGAACCAGGGAATTATACTGTCTGTTTCTATACACAATAGTGGGCACATGCTTGCCCGGGTTTCTATCAACATACGTGATATCATAGCAAATAATATACATATTAAAAAATAGATTGTCTTATATTCTCATTATACCATAGATTATTAAGATTAGAAGTTCTTGCCTAAACCAACAATTTCTTAAACAATTTCTTTTATGCTTCATATAGATAGAATTTTCTTAATATTAAGTCATCCATATTTCGCATAGACAATGATGTGTTTACATTGGATCTTTGTGGCGGATGATACATCCAGTTTATTTTACAATAGTAATATATATGTTTTACAATTGTTTTAATGACTAATTTTTCTTTATTATAAGGACAAAGAAATACATGCATAGACACGTTATATATGCTAAGACGTCTTAGGAATCTGCACCTCCAAAGAATCATGTGAAACCATGAAATTCACGAATCATATGCACATCAGGCAAAGCAGTATATGCCTAGAAAAATACATTATCGACGCCCCAAATGATTCTACATCTATGCGTCACGACACCACTACCTTGCACATGGCGATACTGGATGCAGATGAATCTGGTTTGCTCCTCTACAACATAATTGGGTGACGCGTGCTCATAAACATGCATGCATGTATCAATTTTTCACATGATCGGTCGCTTGATATCATGATCTTTTATTGGGATTCGTCTGGCATCCGACGGGCTAAAAATCAAAAAGCACATTCAACATATGTTAGGATAGGTTTTATTTTCATGGGACTTGAAGAACCGATGACGAACTCAATGACATCAAATAAATCGATGTGCTTGTCGTCCGATGTAGGTTCGCCAATGGGCTGTGTATTAATTGACACTGCAACACGATCTACTTTAGAGCACCATCAGTACACCTCATCCTACGCTGCATCGACCATTATCATCGTTAGATTGTAGTCTGCTCGGAACTTTAGAGGATGGATTTAATAGTTGGCCTTTGTTAGATCAGAAATGTGGATGTACTTTGAAGCTGGCTATGGATGTAGGGAGGAAGACGTGGCGATCCTGACAAAGAGGAAGATCAATCGCCCTCATCATCCCTTGCGGCACCTGGCTTTGGCCTCCTTTGTTGTTCGTCGATGGCCATGCGGGTGGGAGAGCACCCTTGATGGTGATGGGGGTATCCTTCGCGGAGAAAAACTGCCGCGAGCGGCCATAGATAGGAGAGGGGAATTGAAGGAGACGAATAAGCGGCCATGTATACACGTTGCCTTTTTTTGTCATGCGCCCTTTTTTTGTACACATGCATTTATGCAAGGACACATTTAATTGAAGGAGAGGAATCAGCGGCCATGGATAGGAGAGGAGAATTGATGGAGAGGAATCAGCTGCCATGTATACACGTTGCCTTTTTTTGTCATGCGCCCTTGTATTGTTTTGGTACACATGCATTTATGCAAGGACACATTTCTCTATACACATACGTGCATGAGTAGTACTATTTATTCTATAACATTGGACTTTTTCTTCAAAAGAATTGTCACGTTGGGCTCCAATCACGTATGTCCTACGACTTGTAATATGGATGGACTCTTGAACATGCGATTTAACTTACCATGTTGGACTTAAATCACGTATGACTTGTAGCATATCTTTCTTTTTTTGCGGAAAGAAAAATCGTACCATATATGGACTCTCTATTTCTAGCGTGCAGACAGATGTGTTCATTATGGACTTGCTTTTTTTTTTAACTTGTCAATTTGGACTTAAATCACATATTACGTTCAGCATATCTATTGAGGGAAAAGAATCTTCCCTTACCAACGTCAATATCCCTTTTTTTAATCAAACGGATTTATGTTTTTTCCTTTACATGGCTGGAGTTTTTATGGAAGGTAGATAACATTTTTTTAAGGCACCCATGGATGCTTTCTTTGTTTGAACGTGTCAGGAACCTTTTTCGGAGTACTTGTTTTACGTAAGTCTTCTTTTTATCTCCGGCGTTAATTATTCAATCCAACGGTGTAATTAATTTTGATGATGTGGATTAATGAGAAGACTTTAAAGGTGCCTCCAATTAGTTCATCTATTGAAGGAAAAGAGTCTTCCCTTACCAACGTGAATATCCCTTTTTTTTAATCAAACGGATCTATGTTTTTTCCTTTACATGGCTGGAGTTTTTATGGAAGGTAGATAACATTTGTTTAAGGCACCAATGGATGCTTTCTTTGTTTGAACGTGTCAGGAACCTTTTTCGGAGTACTTGTTTTACGTAAGTTTTCTTTTTATCTCCGGCGTTAATTATTCAATCCAACGGTGTAATTAATTTTGATGATGTGGATTAATGAGAAGACTTTAAAGGTGCCTCCAATTAGTAAATATAAGATATAAGATGACCCCAGCCTCCGTAGCAGGCCCGAATGGTCTGCCGGTTATGTTTTTCCAGGTATTCTGGCCATCGATCAAGGAGGAGACATTGGCTATATTCCAGAAACTCTATCTCGGTGTCTTAGACCTCTCCCGGCTTAACTACGGGATAATTGTTCTTATCCCCACAGTGTCGGGAGCGTCTGGCATCCGACAGTTCCAGCCAATCATGGTGGTTACCGTGGTCTTCTGTATTCTCGCCAAGGTGCACAACGTCACTTCTTGCCTACCACCTAACCCACCCTAATCAGTCAACCTTTATACATGGGAGATTCATATTCGATGGGGTTCTGGTGTTTCATGAGGTGCTTCATGTAGTGAAGATCAAACATCAAAAGGCGGTCTTCCTCAAGATTGACTTCCAGAAGGCGTACGACATGGTTCATTGACCCTTGCTTCCGGAAGTGTTGAGTCGGCAGGGCTTCGATGATCGATAGATCACTCGAGTGATCAGATGCTTTATTCCGGCCGCACCATAGTTAATATTAATGGCGAGTTGGGCCCTTTCTTCTCCACTTTATGTGGGGTTCCACCACTAGGGATAACCCTAACAATAGCGCTAGAATTAGAGGTATCAGTAGTGCTGGTACAAGCGCTACCACCAAGATGCTACAGCTAACTGGTAGCAGTAGCGCTGGTTTTCCAGCGCTACTGATATACCTAATTAGCAGTAGCGCACCCTTCAAAACAGTGCTACTGATAACAGTAAATTGCGGTAGCGTTTCTGATGAACAACGCTACTGCTAAATTTTCCTGTATTTTCTCCCTACAGCTTATTGGCGTTGTATTTGTATAGGTTTTATATACAGTAGTTTAATCATAGGATTTTATGACCATGATTAGTTATGATATATATTAGTGGGTGAAACGACCGTGGTTTAGATTCAAGTGGAGGCAACATGGCACACATCGAAAGTACTACTAATCCAAACTTAACTCATCATGCTGATATAACAACTTAGTATCATGCATCATCATAATAATATATAACTCATCATTGTTATCATAATAACAAGTCCTACTCATTATCATCATACAATTTCTACTCGTTATCATAATAACAAGTCATATTCATCATCGTCTTAGTCATCTAACCAACTCTATTTAATTGTTCTTAGCACATGATCATGAGTATTAGCTAGGACCTACTACCCTCTCTAAGGTAAAATAGCATAAAACAAGAGTGGCCCTGACGCCCTATTATGGAGAATGGAGATTATCATGTCTCCAATTCTTGCGCTTCGTGCAATGTTGCTTCCAAGTAGCTCCATATGATTGTTCACACATTTTTTCCATTCTTTGATTGTCATGTCTTCATCGGTTTTAGAAATCCGGTATGAACAGCGGTGAAGCCTAGGCAGACTTGGCCATAAGCAAATAACATCAAGGCGACCTTTCGGAAACATCAGATCAGACACATAATCCTTCGGAATTTTCTGTTGAAAAACATAATAATAACATCGCAGTTAGCAATGTAGTTTAGTTTTAGAAGAATATATGCAAAAGATGCACATATGTCGTAATAGTAAAAAATCTTACCATGGCATCTCCATGGATGTTACCGTAGTTCAACACGTGCACTAGTGGCACGTATTGACCATAATGTGCATGAGTTTCATAATTGATATTGTAACTCTCAACATCAATAACAATGAGATAAGATGATCTTTCTCCTCATGAGTTAATTCAGCGCCATAAGTGTAGTAGGTTCTGTTTACCATCTTCCGTACATGTTTTTAAGAATGAAAATAAGTTGTCAATGGAAATAAGTTGCCAACTATTTTGAAATAAACAATAAATTACTTAAATAAATATGTTTGAGAATGTCACATAGAGATAGAAGTGAAAGTGTATCAACAAGGACCCAAATGTCCATATTCTCTTCGTCGATGCCATCTTTAGGATCACCAAGATCGTAGGTGACATACATACCCTCTGGAAAATCATACGCCTTGCACAGTGCTTCCCAATTCGCACAACAAAAATGGGGTACGCTATTCGAATTGTATAGCTTTACACCAAAATCATAACCATGATGGGTTCTGAGATGAACTATCTTTGTCTCCATATTTTCATGATCTTCGAAATTCAGATGCTCCAAGACATAGTGTCTTGCATGGCATGGGATAAGCTAGTCGAATTGTAAAAGACGGAAATTACACATTGAAGAAACAGAAGTCATGCTTAATTACGAAAAAGACTTGTCGTTGCGTACCGTTTCAACATCGAAGGTCTCATCTAGCTTAACACTGAAGCGCCGACCGTCTACCAGGTGAGGCTTGTCACACAGACCCCGGTCGTCACCACAGTAGTCGCAGTCCGGGATCCTATCATCGTCGTCAGACATTTCCTATGTTCATAATTCAAAGATTAAACTTCTAAAATTCAATATATGTACTACAAAAACTAAATTAGATCATTATTATTCATCACGGGTTGACTATCGGTTTGTCGAGTCTTTTCTTAAAAACTCTCATCTCATGTGTTGTATATGGTGGACACTCCCTCACAGTTATTTCGACCGTCGGTGATGGTAACTCCTTCCTTCGTTCCCGAGTGCATTATACAAAAATGTCTAGCACACGGGAACGAAGGAGAAGCGACCCGCACGGCAACAGCCGGGATTCTTCGTTCTCTCTCATATATGGTGGACACACTCCCTCACTGATTTTTCGACCATCGGTGATGGTCATTACTCCTCCTTCCCCTAGTGCATAAAAAAGGTCTAGCACAAGGAGAAGAAGGAGAAACGACCCCCACGACAACAGTCGGCATTCTTCTTCTCTCATATATGTCCATCAATATATCCATCCATCCATCCATCTATCTATATGTCCATCAATATATCCATCCATCCATCTATCCATCCATTTGTCTATCTATGCAATATATGAAAAATACCATAGTTCTAACCATCTATCTATATATCTACCCATTGATCTAACTATCGATCTATCTATGCAATGCAAGAGGGATCGGAGGGAGGGAGAGGGTCAAAGGGAGAGGGCTGGGAGGGAGAGAGGGATGGAGGGATAGGGGGAGGGAGCAGGGACGGAGAGGGGCAAGGGATGGAGGGAGATGCAGGGTTGGAGGGATGGAGGGAGATGCAGGGTTGGAGGGAGGGAAGGAGAAGGGAGGGAGGGAGACATACCGGGCGAGGGCAGCGACAGCGGAGGTTAGACGATGAGAGTGTGGGAAGGGTGAGTGATAGGGCCGTCGGGGGGAGAATAAGGTAACATTAACAGTAGCGCTGGCTGCTCGCCCAGGGCTACTGCTAAGTCGGGCCCACCAAGCAGACTTAGCGGTAGCGGTGGGCTGGTGGCCCAACACTACTGCTATGTCCCTAGTAGTAGCGCCGGTTCCAGCCAACCGCTACTACTACGTGTAGCCCTTGCCGGTGGCCATGGGACCACTTAGCAGTAGTGCTGCCAGGTGGCCCAGCGCTACTGCTGCTTTGCTGCCTGTAGCGCTTGTTGTCAACCAGCGCTACTACTAAGTGGCAGTAGCTTTGGGCCCATAACCACCGCTACTACTAAATTTCTATCTATAAGCTTTCTCCTAGTAGTGTTCAGCAGGGAGATCCATTTTCTTCCTTCTTCTTCAACATGGAGATGGACGCTCTTGCTGCCATCCTTGACAAGGCAACGGCCGCGGGTCACCTCCGCAGGGTACTTCAGCATCTGGTGGCCAGGGGAGGGGTCTCCCTACTACGATATACGGATGACACAATTATAATGGTGGATGGCTCTAACCGGGATATTACGAATATCAAATTCATCTTGTTGTGTTTTCAGCAACGTTCGGGCTTACGGTGAACTTCGCTAAGAGCGAGGTAATGGTCCTCGGATACACGCCTAAGGAGCCACAAATCATTGCTGGCCACCTCAACTGCGCCCTTGGGTCCTTCCCTACCTCCTACTTGGGAATACCCATAAGTGAGTCTCGCCTCTCAGTTGCGGATCTTGGGAAGACATTGACGAAAGTTCAGCACCAGATAGATCCTTCGCAGGGCAGATGGCTCTCCAAGGCGGCTCGTACGGTGTTCATCAACCCGCCCCTATCTAGTTTGCCCATGTTCATCATGAGATTCTACAGCCTGCACGAAATCCTCCACCATGACATCATGAAGTTCCAATCCCAGTTCTTCTGGGATGGCAAGGGGAGCAAGCAAAAATACCACATGGTGCTTTGGGCCGATATTTGTAGACCCAAAGTCCAGGGTGGTCTAGGGATCGTGTAGTCTAAGTGCATGAATATTGCACTTCTTTCGAAGTGGTTGTGGTGTATCGCTGATAACGAGGGTGGGCTCTGGCTGGACATTATTAAGGCAAAACATCTTTGTGGCCAACCCATTGCATTCTGCCAACGCTCCGGTTGCTCCCAGTTCCGGCAATCCGTAATTCAGCTCCTCCCGGTTCTGCGTATCAACTCTTTGATTTATGTCGGTGTTACGTCCTCAATCCTATTCTGGTTTGATCGGTGGGTGTCCGACCAACCCCTTGTGGCCCGATTCCCTGAATTGTTTTCCATTTGCACTACTCTGCAAATCTTGGTAGAGGGTGCCCTTATTGACTTAGGGAGTCTTGCTTTCCGCCGCACCTTCGGGCTCATTGAGCAGGCAACCTACAATAATCTATTAGAATGCATTGCGCTCTACATCCTAGCCTGGAGCCGGACCAGATGATGTGGTGCCCACATGATCTACCATGTTGTCGTATTTGGTAAGTGCCGGTAAAACCGAGGACATGCATTTATCTGATATTTGTATCGTATTTATCTGACTTGTTTCTGTAACGAAGTTTCGTTCTGCTCTAAACTTTTCACCGCGACTCTTAGGTAAATCAGTGAGGTCCATTCACATGGTTCACCACGTGATGTAGTGAATGTACACTACAACATATTAACTACAACCAAAGAAACATGTGGTTTTGCTATAGCAACTTCAAGTACAACATGATCAAATTCTGAATGAACGTTTCACCACGTCATATCGAATCTAGTACAGTTCCAATGTCTTTTCTTTTTGGAAATACCAGTTGGTACTGCCAATACACTTAGGGCTTGTTCGGTTAGGCAGGGTTTGAAGAGGTTTGAAAGGGATTAGAGGGGATTAAATCCTTTGCAAGTAAAAATCCCCTCAAACCTCTCCAATCCCCTTTAATCCATTTGGCAAGGGGATTAACCGAACAGGGCCTTAAGAAGACGAGCCTACTGTGTGCCTACTACGGTAAAACAGAGAAGCCACACACCGTGCTAAAACCAGGTAAATGAAAAGACAAAGAGCTCCATGTTCCAATGCTCTTTAGATAAGGAAGGACAGGAGCTGGCTGCCTCAAAATTTCAGAGAAAGATGGCTGACTCGAAGTTCAATCGCGATGCACATAGTAGGATTAGAACTGGGAGACATCAGAGAATGTAGTGTTCCAAGTTCGCAGCTTGTTATGCGGGTGGATTTCTGCGAACGGAGGAATGAAAGCTGAAGGAGGGCCAGGCACTCTAGTGAAGGACAGCTAGCATGGACTCGTCTCCAGCCGTGTAACGAGGCACCGAAAAAATCACAGCCTTAGGCACCTTAGGGGCTTGTCTTGGTCTTTGTTCTTGAGCCTGGCAAGTAAAACTATGTTGAACATTAGCAGCGTAACTCCTCGTTTTTCTTGGACACACTCACTTCTGACATCTACCTCATCATGGGCTACTCTATTTCCGACCTTAACTGGAACTCAACATTGTTATTGATCTTTGGCTTTCCTGTCTAGATACCTGAAGCAATTGCCATCATTCATAAATATAGTCTTGTAACTAACTTGTACTTGCAATGCTGAGTTGCTCACACGCACAGTTGTTTGTCGATCCCTATTGCTAAATTATAATGCACCAAGCAAATGTATTCGTCGTGGCTCCATTTCACACCCAAAATTTTACTTAGTTTGCCAATCTAGAGATGTTGATATGCATGGCTTAGTATGCCCTTAAGCCATGGCGACGTAGGATCTCGGCGGCATGGCGCAATGGGGTCCCGGCGACGGACGTGTGTTGATGGACGTGTGTAGGATGATGATGTTGTCTAGCGCCATGGTGGCGTTGACGGCAATTGAGGCCTATGCATTGAACTTGGGATGGCGGAAGATGATGGCGCGGCAGATTCTAGAGCGTGCGCATGCGGTACGCGCTAAGGGTCTGCTTGGCTGGTTGGTGCTCTCTGTCCGCCATTGGGCAGCCTGCTGAGGCCGCCAAATTAGATGGTGTGTGTGGATGCGACAGTGCAGTCCATCAGACTTGTATGTGTAGCGATTGAGGTCGTCAAGAAGGTCGCTTTGGGTCGAAACATGTATCTGCTCTGTTAGACTCTGTTCAATAATTTAATAAAAATGGTTGTATGCATCGATTGATGCAGAGGCCGGGGGTGATCCGCCTTTATGAAAAAAATGGCTTAGTGTGCCAAGACTACAGGATGACTCGCGCCAGCGTGGAATGACAACGGCCAATTCCATGGAAAGCCACCCATGAGGCACCCCCACTACCTGATGGTCGTGAGGAGGTTGTAGGTGGGGAGGCACCCCACCAATCAGCTAGTACCTTTTGGCCCTAGCATGGAGCACCGACGAGGCGACTACCAAACAAACCATCATCAAGATGTTGATTGGAACACCACTTCATATCTAGGATGAAAACTCTTATCTTGACCTTATTAGCCGGGCACAGCAGCGACGAACTTGTGCCGTTACCTTGTTGAAGGCATGGGCTTCTTGCTATTGAGCTAGCCTTTATTGTCTGGCCTCAGCAAGCAAGATGAAAATGCCTGTCCATATCGTCTTCGGTTGGACGTGGCAACGACAATGCAAGAACGTGTATTTCTTCTTGAAAGCATGGCTACATACAAACACTATGAATAGCTGTACAATAATAGGATAGGTGTTTTGGCATTGTATCCTATTTTTTGCCGGTTATGACTATTTGTTTACTTGCTTGATTTTGTTTATGTATCTGAGAAGATATTTGTACATTGATACTCTGTTCATTTAAATAAATGATTGTATGCATCGCTTGATGCAGAGACCGAGAGTATTCCTCCTTGTCGGAAAATGGGCTGAGCTTGGATTCTTCTTCATATTCGTAGTCTTCATTGATAATTTGTTCACGTTCATTGGTTACTACTAAACCTTCCCTACCTTTTGCAAACAGAAGGAGGAGACTTGAGGAGTATCTAGAGGAAAAAAAGGTGAGGACAAAGCTGCCGCTGACGAGATGCTGAAGGAACTTGAGTCTTCACGCCATCTTGTGCCAAAACATAAGGTTGGGAATTTATATTAAATTGTTAATGTGTTTATAGAACTGGAAATCGTGTGAATTAATCAAATGCATGAAACTTGTTTTAGCAAGGTGCGACGCGATCATGAAACCTGTTCATATGCTCTATTGTTAGTTGGATTCTCCTGGTGTACCGAACAGGGTGCTTTTAGAGGCTGATCTTAATGAGGATTTAGTGAGGGGACCCAGTCCCTGTGGGGATTTGTTCCTAGCAAGCGAACAAGGCCTCCAGAAGTTCATTAGGCATTTATGTGTACAATTCACAATAAAAAAGATCCGGTCTTTATAAGGCGAGTACA
Organism: Aegilops longissima; assembly: GCA_021605205.1. Taxonomy (NCBI): domain Eukaryota; kingdom Viridiplantae; phylum Streptophyta; class Magnoliopsida; order Poales; family Poaceae; genus Aegilops; species Aegilops longissima. The sequence continues at coordinate 148,124,856 of CM038682.1, read as the reverse complement.
ACGTGATCAAGCTCTGTGTGATTGTGCCACCAGATCAGATCAAGTACTATCCAATGATCCACTTCCATCCTTCATATAGAGAGGGAGAAGTGATAACTGACTTCACGATTCTGAGTAGTGGAGTAGTTTGTTTCACCACCATTACCTTTCGATGCCAGTAGTAGCACTAGGCATTGGAGGCATCAGAGAATGCAGTGGACGCGGAAATGTCGTTTGACGCTTGGCGTCAGGCAGACCGATATCAAAGTTGTTCGTCGCGTCCTAGCGATCCCTACTACTAGATCGCATGACACCATACCAAAGACAAGTTTAATGTAAATGAACTGTGCCTGTCTATCTTGTTTTTGCACTACTAATCGGATTGTGTTGTACCAGGGCTTCTAGAACAGAGCACGATCCCATGGCCCCACTAAAAAAGCCAGCTTGCTTTACTGTATCTTCTACTGGATGTAGTTGCTCAAAGTATACGACATGTCACTAAATTTGGATCGGTTGGCTGTTCGCTGTCATCTGTAAATGCGACTTCAGAAAATTAACAAAGTGCTAATGGATAATGGTCAATATATAATAACATGCAAATTCCACATTCATACATTTTTCACATACTAAAAAATGAATATTAGCTACAAAAGCACAAAATGATTTTGAGCTCTTAATATAAACACACAAACTGGATCACACCGATTACCTCGACCATTTCACCTGTTGGAACACATAAGTCCAAATCAAATATTTTGAGCTCTGGCATTGCTATATACAGCAATATGGACAAGCTTATTTATCTTTTTCAACTTGAAGCTAATGTGCAATAAAGTACCTTATGATGTACACAAAAGAAGAAAAGGAAAAAAGTTCCTATTCAAATTTTGTTCTGGTTATCAGTTATCACAGAGTTCAAGGACAAGGTATAGTTTACGAATATTACTGCGCCTAGAATTTTGCTTGGTATGTCAGATTGGATAGTTTTTTTGAACTATTAAGGGGGGAGGGGCTCCCCACCAGAATATATTACTCAAATGCCCAAGGGAGAGTTACATCGACAGGTGTAGGCGCCAAGACATGGCCGCCTCCCTACTTACTGGGTCCTTAAATCTAAAAATCCAAAGAGTAAAGTCTGAAGCGATGTTTCGAAGATCGTCCAGGGGGAGTGGAGCTCATTACGAAATACACGAGCATTCCGAGAGTCCCATAGCTTCCACAGGATGGCGAGCACGACGGTAGGCAAAATGTTGATGTCGAGGCCAACTGGCGTAGGAGTGTACCAAACGTGGTCAATGGATAGAGGAGTCTGGAGGCCCAAAATAGACCAAACATGGGCCGCGCAGGGGAAAAGGGTGCCGAGATGTGTCTGGTCCTCCTTCATGTGGTCGTACTGGTCAGACCATCGGCATAGAAAAGCTGTCGGCATAGGCATATATGCCGACGGCGTCCGTACGGCTGTCGGCATAGAAACACCATCGGCGCAGATTTTCACCAGACGGCAACAGACGGCGCTGTCAAACACGCTGGCCTACCACGGGCCGACTCCTGGCAGTGGTATCGGCATACCGCTGCCACGTGGCAGCCGTTGGCTTCTCCTGGCGACAGTGGTATGCTGACGGCCTGGCATAGTTCTGCTCTGTTTTTTTCTATATTTTCTGTTTTGCTCATTTCATTCAAATTCACAGCAAATGCAGCACACAAATATGACAAATCACAGCAACATTATCTCAAGATCATCGTCATCATCATCTAAAGATCATTGTCATCATCTAAAGATCATCAAGATCATCATCGGCGAAACTTAATGAACACAAGTATGAGACACGAACATCATCATCATCGTCGTCATCTAAAGAACGGTAAATAGGAACTACGAAGCATGAAAAGTATGGCACGACATGCACCACACGGGTATCATCATCGACATCAGCCACGACCGCCACCGCCAAGACCACCACCGCCAGAACCACCACCTCCAAAGCCACCACCGCCAAAATCACCACCGCCAAGACCGCCACTGCCAAGACCGCCACCTCCTTGCCATATCGGAGTGACTGGGGTCGAGCTGCCGGTCCCCTACATGTTTGAGAAGAGATTGTAATGGTAAATATGATATGATAGTGTTGAATGAAGAGATTGTAAGGGCAAATGTACTAACCGGAGTTTCACTCCCTAGTGCCACCCATTCATCGAACGTGGGCATGTGTGGGGGTTCTCCAGCAGGTGGTGGTGGGGGTCCCATTTCTGGTAGATCCGTGCGGTTAGTCCAAGACGCCAACATAGCCTGGATGTTAGTTAAACAAGCAAACTAGAAGGTGAGAAGGAATGAAAGTGAAAATTTTAGCTTGGTTTTAAGAGAGCAAAACTAACCGCCATCATTTGATGGTTGTAATCATCGTTTTCCTTCACTCATTGCAAGTACTCCCGCACCTCAAGATTCCTATGCTCGACAAAGGCCTTATATACCTACAAAATTTAGGTTGTTTCTAAGTGGGCAATACTGAAAATAAACTGAGGAAGTTAGAGAGAAAGAAGATAAGGGGAAGTACTTACAGCATGCTGGCGGGCTAAAGGAGGCTGCGAACGCCCCGTACTCCCTAACGGGCTCGGGTTGGTAGCCGAAGTCGTGTTTATGACACCGAAGGAGTGATCAAGCTATCGAAACACGGGTACCGGCCATGGGACTTCGGCTGGATGGCCACCACCGCCGTGTCGTCGATCTGAGACTGGACGACATCAGGAGCATCCGGACCAGGCGGATGCAACCTCTGAAACTACTGAGTGTAAGACTCCAGGTGCTCCTCAGTCTTGCGGTAGTACTGGCTCTCGCCAGTCTTGCGATCACTCCGCTCACGGGCCATCTTACACGACTCCAGTCTGAGAGCGGCCTCTTCAACTTGTCCTCCTGCAACGTCAAACAGAAGTTAGCCATACATAAGAACATGACGGTAAAAAGAAGAACAAAAATGCATCCTGCATATAGATATACCTTCATGGCCTTGAAGCCCCAGTGGTTCCTGTTTCCTTGGCCGTGTGTCCCATCTTTTCCACGGTTAGCCCGGGCCTTGCTGATCTTGGCAGCAAACTCTGCATCATCGCTGAGCCACCTATCCACCAAACTCGCCCATCCGTCATCCTTTGCGTAGCACGAAGGAGGAATAACCTATGCAAATTTTGGAAGCATGACATGTGAGCACAAAATAATTAAATTGAGTGCTTATATGTTGGAATAAAAATTCAGTAATATTTACCATCATGAACCACTCCCTGTTGAAGGTAAGCCGTTGCTTCTACGCTTCATTTCTGCTCATCTTTTGATGAAGGTAGGTGTGGTAGTAGTGCGAGACGGCAACCCAGCGCACCTCGTACTGCAACTGACGAGCTTTCTTCTTCGCAGCAGCCAGCAAGACCACGTCGGCTCTGACCTTGTGCTCATCAAGAACTCTATAGAGTTCCTGAAACCATGCATAAAACCGGAAGCAAACAAGGCATGAGTTGAGTGATTCAATGATAAACTATGAACGAGACTGAAGACAAGTGATTCAGAAGCAAACTTACACAAAATTTGGTGATCACGCCCTTAGCGGCCGCCCCGTACTCCGCGTGGTGGGAAGCCTAGTAGTGGGCCCAGCTCGTGGCCAAAACCCGCAGCTCCAGGTCCCTGTCTGGCCGTGGGCAGAATAGGCCCGGCCCAAACTCCTTCAACAGGACAGTGAGAAGGTCGTTTGGTTTACGGCCCTTTCCATGAAGGATCCAGTTCCTGCAAAAGAATCAAAGAATTGGCATGTGCACAATAATAAAATGTTGTCAGTGTACACATCAGTTTTCTCGACCCACTCTATTGTTACTTGATTCCGATAGAAAAAGCCACTATACATGCACTGATTATCTGCCATCTCTACTTTATTGGAAGCCACACAAAAAATTTAAGGATTCATTTAAATTACCCACATCAATATTTTATTTCTTACAGGGTTGACGAGAAACGACATTTAATCCACCTACATCTCTAATAGGTAAAGATGGGTCCTAATCCCACCCGAGAATGTGTAGATTGAGTACGTTGTCCATGTTGTACCCCATTCCAAGACAAAATTTCGGCAGCACCTCCCCGTTGTTCTCCAAATATATGTCTCGGCAAAATGCCGGGAGAATGTGCATCCGGAGAACAACGGGGAGGCACCGCCGAAATCCTGTCTCAGAATGGGTAGAGCATGGACAACGTACCCAATCTAGACATCCTCGGGCTGTCCGGGGAAAATGCTGGACAATCCGAAAGAGTTGCAATGATAAATATGCAATTGAATGCATATTTATCGATGCAACCCTTTCGGACGGGAGATGCCTAGGTTACGCAACTTGATGTGAAAATTTAATCTACTGACATGGAAAAAAAAGCGGACGAGGTCATGGAATTGTTGCTCACCCTCGGATGTAGACGATCTAAGGAGAGACGATCGTGGACCAACACCTCCAACATCGACGATCTCTCCACGAAGATGGAACACCACAAATCCTGTTAATTCCACTGAGTGAAAAAATTTAGGTCATCACCTCACATTAACCATTGGCACAACATTATGAATCGACATGAAACAACATGTCAAATTGCAAAAAAGCTTCATTAAGTATTTTAGAAACCAAGTGCCTCGATTTGCTTCTTATATATGAATCAACATGACCAAAACACTAACTTGACAAAACACTAACTTGACCAATATCCATCCATCTATCACAAACTTGCCAAACATCTATTCATATATATTCACAAACTTAGAAAAAACTATCTAGTATGTATCTAAATACCTAATAAAACTACACAAAACAAAAAAATACATTTTATCCATCTATCTATTCATCTCGGATCCATCCATCTATCTAGCATCTATCTATTCATCCGGCCACCATGAGCACGAGCAGCGGCAACAAGGGTTTGTGGGAGGGGGATGCTCACTTGGGCGGGGGGACGGCAGCGGCCGGCGGTGGAGGGCACTGGAGGGCCGGGGCATAGAACACGGCCGGCAGGAGAAGAAGCGGCCGGCGAGCTAGCAGCAGGGCCGGCCGAAGCCGCGGCCATGCGTGCTGGTCGGGGCGGCCAGCGGGGGCTCCGGGAGGCCAAGCCGGGGTCGGGAACCATGCGGCCGGCCCGGGTGGTGACGGTGCGGTGTCGGGGCGGGGTCGATGCGGGGAGGGGCGAGGGAAGGGGAAGGGCGCGGGTGGAGCGGCGGCGGGAGCGCGTGGCGCACGGCGCGGGTCGAGACGTGTGGGGCGCGGCGCGGGCGAGGTGCGGAATGAGTGGCCAGCGCCATGCCCGTGAGTGGATAAGGCAATATATGCCGACGGCATAGCCGTCGGCCTTTATCTATGCCGCCGGCTATGCCGTCGGCATAGATAGCATCTGAAAACTAAAAAATAGTCCCACATCGCGAAAGGAAGAGCAATTTGACCAGTTTAAATAGTTGGCTAATCCATACGAAGCAAGCTCCGGTATTCATTAGACTTTCGTTAGGAAAACGGACAATTACTCTAAAACTTTCGGTGCCCGGGCACCGGTCCAGTTTCCGGGCACTGAAGGTTTCAGAGTAATTGTCCGTTTTCCATGATGGATGCCGGTGTTTTTATTTGCCGTCTTCATCCGTGTAGACCTGACAGAGACCGACACGGCCCCCCCCTTCCAGGTGCCGGCGGCGGCGCCGTCGGTGAGGGGGGCCACACCGCGGAGACAACACCGTCCTTGAAGCTGCATATTCAGATATGTCTACTGTTTACTGTAAAAACAGCACGACTCTTGGGAGGCCATGATGCCAAACAATGTTGCATACTATTTTTCAAATCCCTGATGCCTCATACTCCTAATCTTGCGACTTCTAGACATATTAGTCAGCTTTAGGAAAGCAATTGAATATATTTCCTTACTCACATGTGTTACAAAGAAACACTTACCTACCCTGGCTTCTTCGTTCCAACTTTTATAGAGGGTGGCTATGGCTTACCTACACTAGCTTCTGAGTTTTTATGATCAAGAACTATTGCATGTTTGCAGCATTTCATGAATTTGTGATCGAAAATGTGAAACCAGAAAGTACACGTTCAACTAAAGACCAAGAAGAGTCACTAAGTAAGCATTAATAACAAGACATGAATGAACATGGGTTTTCATAAAAAGGCCAAATCTACTTGGCAATTATTCTGAAGGTAGTCCTACTTTTCCTTGGGGCTAAATAGAGAAATTAAAAACCCAAATTCGATTAATGCATACAGAAACAGAAAAGACAGATTCTACTTTAATAGTGCAACAAAAAGAGGCTGGTTATGGTGGATTTGTTCCTTTTGTTTCTTACACATCTTATATTTACTAATTGGAGGCACCTTTAAAGTCTTCTCATTAATCCACATCATCAAAATTAATTACACCGTTGGATTGAATAATTAACGCCGGAGATAAAAAGAAAACTTACGTAAAACAAGTACTCCGAAAAAGGTTCCTGACACGTTCAAACAAAGAAAGCATCCATGGGTGCCTTAAAAAAATGTTATCTACCTTCCATAAAAACTCCAGCCATGTAAAGGAAAAAACATAGATCCGTTTGATTAAAAAAAGGGATATTCACGTTGGTAAGGGAAGATTCTTTTCCCTCAATAGATGAACTAATTGGAGGCACCTTTAAAGTCTTCTCATTAATCCACATCATCAAAATTAATTACACCGTTGGATTGAATAATTAACGCCGGAGATAAAAAGAAAACTTACGTAAAACAAGTACTCTGAAAAAGGTTCCTGACACGTTCAAACAAAGAAAGCATCCATGGGTGCATTAAAAAATGTTATCTACCTTCCATAAAAACTCCAGCCATGTAAAGGAAAAAACATAGATCCGTTTGATTAAAAAAAGGGATATTCACGTTGGTAAGGGAAGATTCTTTTCCTCAATAGATGAACTAATTGAGGCACCTTTAAAGTCTTCTCATTAATCCACGCCATCAAAATTAATTACACCGCTGGATTGAATAATTAACGCCGGAGATAAAAAGAAAACTTACGAAACAAGTACTCGAAAAGGTTCCTGACACGTTCAAACAAAGAAAGCATCCATGGGTGCCTTAAAAAAATGTTATCTACCTTCCGTAAAAACTCCAGCCATGTAAAGGAAAAAACATAGATCCGTTTGATTAAAAAAAGGGATATTCACGTTGGTAAGGGAAGATTATTTTCCCTCAATAGATATGCTGAACGTAATATGTGATTTAAGTCCAAATTGACAAGTTAAAAAAAAGCAAGTCCATAATGAACACATATGTCTGCACGCTAGAAATAGAGAGTCCATATATGGTACGATTTTTCTTTCCGCATAAAAAGAAAGATATGCTACAAGTCATACGTGATTTAAGTCCAACATGGTAAGTTAAATCGCATGTTCAAGAGTCCATCCATATTACAAGTCGTAGGACATACGTGATTGGAGCCCAACGTGACAATTCTTTTGAAGAAAAAGTCCAATGTCATAGAACAAATAGTACTACTCATGCACGTATGTGTATAGAGAAATGTGTCCTTGCATAAATGCATGTGTAAAAAACGATACAAGGGCGCATGACAAAAAAAGGCAACGTGTACACATGGCAGCTGATTCCTCTCCATCAATTCTCCTCTCCTATCCATGGCCGCTGATTCCTCTCCTTCAATTAAATGTGTCCTTGCATAAATACATGTGTACAAAAAAAAAAGGGCCCATGACAAAAAAAGGCAACGTGTATACATGGCCGCTTATTCGTCTCCTTCAATTCTCCTCTCCTATCTCTGGTTGCTCGCGACAGTTTTTCTCCGCGAAGGATACCCCCATCACCATCAAGGGTGCTCTCCCACCCGCATGGCCATCGACGAACAACAAAGGAGGCCAAAGCTAGGTGCCGCAAGGGATGATGAGGGCGATTGATCTTCCTCTTTGTCAGGATCGCCACGTCTTCCTCCCTACATCCATAGCCAGCTTCAAAGTACATCCACATTTCTGATTTAACAAAGGCCAACTATTAAATCCATCCTCTAAAGTTCCGAGCAAAGTACAATCTAACTATGATAATGGTCGATGCAGCGTAGGATGAGGTGTACTGATGGTGCTCTAAAGTAGATCGTGTTGTAGTGGCAATTAATACACAGCCCATTGGCGAACCTACATCGGACGACAAGCACATCGATTTATTTGATGTCATTGAGTTTGTCATCGGTTCTTCAAGTCCCATGCAAATAAAACCTATCCTAACATATGTTGAATGTGCTTTTTGATTTTTAGCCCGTCGGATGCCAGACGAATCCCAATAAAAGATCATGATATCAAGCGACCGATCATGTGAAAAATTGATACATGCATGCATGTTTATGAGCACGCGTCACCCAATTATGTTGTAGAGGAGCAAACCAGATTCATCTGCATCCAGTATCGCCATGTGCAAGGTAGTGGTGTCGTGATGCATAGATGTAGAATCATTTGGGGGCCGATAATGTATTTTTCTAGGCATATACTGCTTTGCCTGATGTGCATATGATTCGTGAATTTCATGGTTCCACATGATTCTTTGGAGGTGCAGATTCCTAAGACGTCTTAGCATATATAATGTGTCTATGCATGTATTTCTTTGTCCTTATAATAAAGAAAATTATTCATTAAAACAATTGTAAAACATATATATTACTATTGTAAAATAAACTGGATGTATCATCCGCCACAAAGATCCAATGTAAACACATCATTGTCTATGCGAAATATGGATGACGAATATTAAGAAAATTCTATCTATATGAAGCATAAAAGAAATTGTTTAAGAAATTGTTGGTTTAGGCAAGAACTTCTAATCTTAATAATCTATGGTATAATGAGAATATAAGAAAATATATTTTTTAATATGTATATTATTTGCTATGATATCACGTATGTTGATAGAAACCCGGGCAAGTATGTGCCCACTATTGTTTATAGAAACAGACAGTATAATTCCATGGTTCTTCCATGGCCAAAAGGAAGATGTATATTTTTTTAGGTAGGGTGTGAAAGGAAGATATGTCCTAAAATATTTGAAATGAAGTATGTTTGCTGGACCCTAGCTATGTCCACCCAAGGTACACATGCATGTATTATTATAATAATTTACATCACAATATTCACATTATTGGATGCAAACAATCTAATCATAAAATAGTCGAAGCAATGTAGCTTTGTTGGACCCTATGTCCAACCAAGGTACACATGCATCTGTTATAAAAATAATCTACATCAACATATTGATATTATTGTTTGACATTTCAAATTTTCACAACTATGTTATATTAAAATTTTAAAATGCTAGCCCGTGCAGGTGCACGGGTTGACGACTAGTAGACAAAAATTAGGTTTGATATTATGGGATTGTAGACACGTATATTTAAGAATTTCAAAATGATTTTCAAGGTGCGTGTTACCATGAGTTTGTATCATAGATATCGGGAAAAGGTCATTCCTTACCGATGGTCATTAGGGCAGTGAGTTTCATGCCTTATACGATGAGGCTGGCAGTGACATGTCACAAGTGTTGAGGGATGGACAACGGTGGCTCGGGTGACAGTGCCTTTGGATGGGTGTGCATAGCCGACTATGGATACCACGCAAGAGGGCACCACACGGCAGGGGCACAAGAAAGTGCATCGGTGCCGGCGAATGTCATGTTGCCAAGGTTTTGGGTACCGCCCGAGAAAAACGGTTACCGGGCGGATACCGAGTTTCTCGCTGCCCTATGAGAAATACGTATCCCGAGCAAAAAAAATCGAAATTTTTGAATTTTTACGTCCAATTTGTACTAAAATAGAGTAGCATCTCGATAATATCAGCTAATTTAGTTGTGGCGTAGTGGCTGTGTTTCCCTCACTGCGACGACGCAGGTTGGAATCCTCTTCTCTGCGTGATCATTTTTGTTTATTTTTCAAAATATTTACGTGAAAAAAGAAGTTTCCTGCAAGAGTCAAACTCGCGACCTCTTGGACTGGTGCGTGTAGACGTTCCACTGAGATACTATCACTGATGCGTTTAATAAAGGTTCAAGTGTTTTCTATATCTAGTCTAAAAGAATCTGAATTCAAAATTCAATAAATTTCGTCCGAAATATATTCAGTATTTCTCGGTAACCATGGATACCGAGAATCTCTACCCAAAGAAAATTTGTCTATTCGGAATCCAAAACCTTGCATGTTGCAGCATTGCAGGTCATATATGAGAAAAAATGACTGGTTTGTGGTTTATCATTGTATACAAGATTCAAACGAATTTCAGATTTTATTTCGTTTCAAAACTCCTGACCACAGCCTAACTAAAAAAGATTTAGAATCCCATTACTGCAAATTCCATTTGGAAATGAAAATGGTATTCATGTTTGCGCCCAAATGAACTGATGGTGCCAAACATTTTCAAGAATGTCTGGTCAACAAATGTTCTACAATCATGTAGAGAAATCTGCACGATGCAGAGCATGTATCAACCAGCGTTTTGATTACCAAACGAAATTTCATGATTTCGCGCGGTTACCGCGTTTACCGCCCCTCGTCGAGAAACATTCATACCGAGAAAAATATTTTGAATTCAAATGCTCACTGTAGAGTTAAGGACACCATATCCTCCATGTCAACAGAACTTTCGTGGCCTAGTGGTAAAGGCATCATTTCCAAAGCAGCAGACCAGGGTTCGAACTCGCGGCTTACGAGCAAGTGGAAGCTGCTGTCCAATAGCCACTATGTCAGGGCAAGGCTCACTATATTTAAGAGTTAAATACCTATCTATATCGAGTTCAAAACTATTTGATATCAAATTTTAATTTTAAATTTCGTCCTAATTTTTTTCGGTATTTGGTGGCTACCGTGGCAACCGCAAATTCCGGTGCCCCTCGAGAAAAAAGGTCAGCCTGGAATCCAAAACCTTGGTATCAACCCCATCATAAAGTTCACCAATGGGTACCAGCGTAGTGATTGTAGAGTACCGAAATCAAAACAACAAAAACAACAACAACAACAACAAGCATATGCACGCCTGATATTGTGGTCTTCACATGGCAATTACATTATGTCTGGCTCTGTACGATTGTTGTACAAGATCAACTTGAGTGCGGTTCCATTTCTCTTCCTATAAATAATCAAGGCAAGCCAAGTGCTTCCATATTTCACACAAAGCCGGCAGACTTCGATTTCAGATCAGCACCATATCTTTCGGCGACCATAGTAGGACTAGACATGGGATGCATCGGAGAAGTGGGAATTCCTACTCAGAGCTGAGGGGCCCGGGGCAGCTTCCAGTGCTGAACAAGTTACTCTGCTTGACTAGCTGATGCTCCGCCAGCCTGGAGAAGCTCTTGCAGCCGGAGCACCAGCTTGCCCGAACCATCCTTTGGATCACACTACCGCAGCAGCCATCAGCTATCAAGTAGACACTCACCCACCAACGATGCCGCTACCGTTGTACCCCTCCGACTAGTCCCCAACACTGACCGTTCCTCGACCAGTACACCACACTGAGCCTCTCCCATAAGCCATCGCTGTTACACATGAGCTAGCCGCCAGCCCGACGCAGCAAAATGTACGAGGATTACCTCTGGGATTGAGTCGGATGGTTGAAACAAGGTCCATCTTGGAGCAAATCAGTCAGGACCCAACCGTACTCACATTAGATACAGTTGCATAACTAACCGAGTGGATATTGTGTCCCACTGCTAATGGGCAACCTGAAAAGCCCGTGTGAGCGACCCGTACTTTTCCTATAAATATCACATCGCCAAATTTTGACTTCAAGGCTTGTGCGCGATGTAGTTCACCTCGCAACCCCTTCTTTCAAGCCTACCACATCACAAACGGTTCTGTTTTGAAGAATGTTTGCAGTTATTACAATGGACACGCTTCCGCTACAACCGTGTATGTGTGGAGTCTTAATACAACTACACTAAAGTAGTGAACCTTGCAGTGATGGTTAATGAAAATAATACCTATGACTCTGGTTTAGTAATGTACATGGATTGTGATTTTTTGATATTTGTCCTGTATTTTCTTACGAGTTAGGACTAGGATTTGGTGGAATGTAGATGCATTAGAACATAATAGATAGAAACTTCACATGTGTGTGATATCATCAACAATGATTGTTTAACAATCAGCATTGAAATAAATACCTTCATTTTTGGTCGAATGTATTATAGATAGCTTACTATTAATATATAATTTTGTGTATTGTAATAAGATGGCACATAGCACGTGTATGCTTTTCCACTATAGAACACGCGCATGCTACTGAATCCACTATAGAACACGCACATGCTACTGAATCCACCACATCTTTCTAAGTAAATTGGTGCTCCAGGGAATATGGATTGGAGAAATGTTTTTTATTAGATTGGAGAAATAATATGGCATATATGTAAGAATTGTGATGTGCCAAAGAATTTCTCTTTGCTGCTTATTCACAACATTTGAAAACTGTAGCAATCCAAGCTTGGTGAAATTTAAAGGAAAAATATGCAAGTCATGGCATTAAGATCTCAAATGAAAATTTGACATCAAGAAAAAATGAACACTAGTATTTCAAAGAGCCGGTAGGTCCCAGTTAATGAAGAATATATGAATAAATACAAGTCATGGCAATCTGGACCGAAACCACTTCCACAAGAAATTTAGCAGCTTCACATATATGGTACTAAAATTAGAGATACTTGATGGACCCAATATGAAATTATAAGTTTATTTTTTCACTTAACTCTGCAATAAACATAATAGAGTGGAACTCGGGTATGTCTTTTAATATTGTAGAAAAGGATGAACTGGATCAGATGCAAAATAAAATAGTGCAGAGTACATAATTTCATAGCCACTTCAGGGAAAATAGGGAGTGGTTTAAATAATAAGCACTAGTAGATAAACCATCATTAGTCCAGGTTGGGAAGGGCCTTTTGTCCCAGTTCCTGAACCGGGACTAAAGGGTCGTTACTAATGCCCTGGCCCTTTAGTCCCGGCTCAGTCCAGAACCGGGACAGATGGGCCTCCACGTGGCCGGTGCGCCGAGCCCACGCAGGAGGGCCTTTGCTCCCTGTTGGTGGCACCAACCGGGACCAATAGGCATCCACGCGTCAACATTTCAGGGGCTGTGGTTTTTGTTTTTTTAAGGGGGGTGGCAGTTGGGGGTTTTGGGGGTTAATTTGGGGGGCTAGCTAATTAATAGAGAGAAGTGTCCTCTCTTATGTCCGTGCTTGGTCGACGCTACATACTATACATAGAGAGGTCCTCGACACGCTAGCTAGTAAGAAAATGAAGGAAACCATTAAGTACAGAAGTTCGTCATGCATACCGAGAGAAGTGATCAATCGACCTCTCCTCCGAGAGATTGGTCGAACAACAAGTTTTCGTATTATCTATCCGACGCTACTGGCTACATACATATACAATATGTAAAATCTCTTACAATCCCCTAGCATATGAAATCAACTTCCACATGGTATTCTCTGGCTTTATTGATGACGTGGTCAAGAAAGAATCCCGCCAATTCCTCTTGAATTGCTTTCATGCTATCTTGTGGTAGGAGTTCATTCCGCATCTGCCACGTCTAATTTGAAGAAGGGGGTTAATACATATATATGAATGAAACTCAACAGAAATGATGGTGTAATAAAATGAAATTGTTAATATTATTGCTTACGCACTTCATATTGTCTTTTAGAGTAGCCTCGCTTATTTTTTAAAGTCGCGTTGTAGATGAACTCGCACACGTAGTATCCACAACAATTATCCCCTACTTCCTGCCACAAGCACTTTACGAGAAATAGAGGTCAATCAAACTGATAATGAAGCATTATAAATGGCATTGATGAAAGTATAGCTATAGAATCAACGGGAGATGCGCGCAACTAGCTAGCTAGTAGTACTTACTTTCGGGTATGTATATCGCAGCTCCTTCGGCAGTCCCGGAGCTTCTGCGGTGAACTGTTTCCAAACCCTGCAAGACAAATAAAATAATAATTATTAATTGAGATATCAGGAAATGAACAAAAAGTTGCCGATATGGTGCGATAATGATCGATTGAACTTACTTGTTGAGGAATTTAGTCATGTCCGCATAGGTTTCGGGATCTTTTCGTCTCGAGTCTAAGACGGTTACTAGTTCCCGCTCAAGCTTAATCTCCAGAAGAACATAGTGGAAGCTGCGCACGCATGCATAAATCATCAATTACATTACTATAACCTCGCTCGAGTAATAAGGAAAACCGAATATGCACACGACAGTAACACTCACTTGAAGTTGTAAGGAAAGAGTATGGTATCTTTGTTTTGATTTTTGATCAACGATTGTAGCAAGTTGGCCTCGGCCTCTTCGGCGTGCTTTTTAACCTAAATTTCATCTATGATATTTGTGTTAATGAACCCAATATCATACATTTCTTGTTATATGCACTCGACGATCTTCAATCTACATAATATAGTGAGGATAATTAATTATAAATACATGCAGTGAAAGAGCTGAGCTATATATAGAGACTTAATGACAGAAATAGTACTTACAGACAGTAGCAAAAGACCGTTAATTTATAGAGGGCCTTTTGATTGAAGAACTCGAAGAACTCCTCAAATGGAACAGTCAACAGATCAGTTCCAACGAGGTCGTGCTCCTCTTTAATTCTCAGATACAAATTATTCGTCCCCCCAGACTCTCTGCAGGTTTTCATGTACCAATTATGGAATCTTTGCATCATCGTTGTTTGATATTTTTCATCTTTGACGAGAGGCTTCTTGTACTCATATCTGTGTTCGTCCACCTCCATGAAATCAAAAGGTACATCGTCAGGCAGGTAATCTGCAAGATTGCTATAACCGGGCACCGTCCCCGGAGCATTAGTGACGATGTCGCTAGACACATTGAGCGGGGGGCACGATTGGTTCGCTTGTTCGCCGAGCTGGGCAATTTTCTTTCCAGCTGCTCGTCGTTCTTTTAACCTTTGATCACTGACAGTAGTTCCCGACAGCGATGCTTCTTGATATGCCTTTTGAGTAATGCGCTCATAGTTGGTTTTCGGTGGAGACTTTGGTGGTTTCCTCAGGGCATCGATAGTGCGCTTTGCTTTCACCGGATCTACCTTCTCCTCCGGAGGTGGAGGTCTCTGCGCTTTCAACCCTTCAAAGAAGTCCTTCACTTCTGTCTGCATGATCTTCTTGTTTTCCTCCACGGTCACCTCGTATGGTAACTTCTCTAGAGGCTTGAGAGGTGGACCGTATCTGTATTGCCTCCCGCCTCTGCCTGTACTCTTAGACGCCGGAGCAGATGGAGCGGCTGCGGCTGTCTTCTTTCGTGCTTGCTTACGAGGCGGAGGAGAAGGACTACGACGCGCCGAAGAAGCCGGGGTGGTGGCGGGTCTCTTCCGCCCTTGCTGGAGAGGCGGAGAAGGAGGAGGCTGCTGGCTGCTCGGGCGCGCCGGTGCAGGCGGAGAAGGAGGCGGAGTGCCGCCACGCGAGGGAGAAGGAGGCCGAGTGCCCTGATCGTCACTCGCCGGAGGAGGAGGCGGTGGAGGAGGCGGAGTGCCCTGACTCGCCGGAAGAGGAGGAGGAGGAGGCGGAGGTGTCCAGTTCGGAAGGTTGATGAGCTCCTTCCGCCATAGGCATGGAGTCTTCAGAGCAGAACCCAGGCTAGTCTCCCCTTCACCGGTAGGGTGGTCAAGCTGGAGGTCCTCAAATCCCTCCGTTATTTCATCCACCATCACCCTAGCATATCCTTCGAATCGGCCGCAGTGAAAAGTTGCGCCGGTTCATGAGGATAAACAGAGCCAACAGCCGCCTTGACCTTCAAATTCATCCATTGCGTCATAATGTGGCAATTTTCAGACTCCGTGATAGCATCCACGGGATAGCTGGCAGGAGCCGTCAAGACATGCTCCGGCTGAAGCAGCTCGGTGGAAGCCACGCTGCTTCTCCGCTGAGATGGCGGGGTAGCTTCGGGGGAAGCTTCGGCTGTTCGTTTGCTGCAATTTGCTTCTCGTTCCTCTATCGCTTGTACCCTTGCGTACATCGCGTGCAGTTGGGTGTGCTGCACTTTTTTCCTCCTCTCGTGGCATTTGTAACCGCCTGCGTCCGGAAAACCAGCATTCCACGGAACGGAGCCTGGCGTGCCTCGTGTTCGTCCAGGGTGCTCAGGATTCCCGAGGGCCATTGTGAGCTCGTCGTTCTCTCTGTCTAGAAGGAACGTCCCTTGCTGCGCTGCATCGATATAGTGCCGAAGCCTCTTGACTGGTATTTCCAATTGCTCGTCCGTCCAAATGCACTTCCCTGATACAGGGTCCAAGGTTCCGCCAGCACCGAAGAACCAAGTCCGGCAACGGTATGGACTGTTCATTGTCTCTGGTTCGATCCCTTTATCAACCATATCATTCTCAACCTTGGCCCACTTAGGCCGGGCTTTGAGGTAGCCACCAGACCCCGTGCGATAGTGAAGCTTCTTCTTCGCAGCATTTTGCTTGTTCGTCACCGACATCTTCTTACTCTTTTCCGATGTCTTGTGGGCCACAAATGCGGGCCAGTGATCTCTGATCTTCTCATATTTGCCCTTGAGTTCTGGTGTCTCTTTTTTGTCGACAAACGTATTCAGGTCTTTCTTCCACCTCCTGAATAGGTCTGCCATCTTCTTAAGAGCAAAAGACTTGATTAATTGCTCTTTAAATGGCTTCTCCGGATCATCCTCTGGCGGTAGGGTGAAATCTGACTTCAGCTCAGTCCAAAGATCATTTTTCTGCATATCATTGAGATAAGACACCTCAGGGTCTTCGTTCTTAGGCTTATACCATTGGTGGATGCTGATCGGGATCTTGTCCCTAACCAGAACCCCGCACTGAGCAACAAATGCGTTCTTTGTCCGGATGGGTTCAATCGGTTGGCCGTCGCGCGCGATTGCAATGATCTCAAACCTTTCATCCGAGCTCAACTTTTTCTTCGGACCTCGTCTCTTTACCGAAGTTGTGCTCGATCCAGAGGGCTAGAAAAACGAACAAAGACGAGAGTTAATTAATATGTGTACATACCAAAACAATGAATGCATCAATTAGCTAGTCAGCACAGGCTTAACTAATATATATACCTGGCCGGACTCGGTTCAGTCACCGGAGCCGTCATCACAGTCTCCTTCTTGCACCGTCATTGGGTCACCAGAGCCGTCCTCACGGTCTCCTTCTTGCACCGGCATTGGGTCACCGGAGCCATCATAATCATATCCAGCTTCTTCTTCACCCTGTCCTTGCAGACCATCGGCGTCGTTGAGAAACAACGAGCAGACGGCATCACTTCCTTGTGCGATTATGTCCCCCAACAACGCTTCTTGTGCTTCGTCTCGGGGGGTGTCCATAGTTTATACAAATATTTACAACATGGCAATTATTATTCAAACATGACAGATGGATATATTAGTGGCAAATGTAGAACTAGCTAGCTAATCACAATAAGGAATCATATTAGTGGCCTCGACGCTGCTTCCCTAGGGTTTGGGGTGGCCTCGACAACACTTCAAGGGTTTGGGGTGGCCTAGAGAACGCTTCAAGGAGGGGGTAATATCGACAACGACGAGATACATACACGGGAAATTAATGTTATCGGGGAGGGGGTATATCGACCCCCCCCCCCACGTGTTGAAGTTATCGGGAGGGGTTTATATCACTACAAAAAAATACACTTCTGTGATGATACGTGTTTGTCACAGTAGGTCGTGTTTTTTGTCATGCATGTACATCCATGACAAATTTATGACAGAATCAAGATAGTCATACTGTCTTTGTCAGAGAAGTGTTCCATGACATTACCAAAATTATCATCACGGAAGTGTCCACTTCCATCACGATAAATCGCGCGTCATAGAAGTGCTGTCGTCAAGGGTGACCGACACGTGGCGTCCACCGTAATGGAACGCCGTTAAGCTACCGGGTCGGGTTTTGGATCCGATAACCCGTTAACAGCCCCGACCAATGGGGATTTTCCACGTGTAAAATCATCATTGGCTGGAGGAAACACGTGTCGGCTCACCGTTGGGACAGATGTCATCCTCTCATTGGACCGAAGGCGCCTATGATACGGCGACACGTGGCACGGCCCAACAGAGGCCCATTCCTGTGAAAAGGCCGGCTCGTTTGACTTGGTCAAAAGGTGGCGGGCCGGCCCACGAAAACCCTATTAATGGTCTGTTCGCATATAGCCCGTTTATAGCCCGCTAAACCAGGGCCCGTTACGCCCTATCCGAATTAGGCCCAGTAGCGTCATCTGGGCCGTCCAATATGATTCAGCCCGTTTTAACTTTCGGCCCATGTGTGTCCCATGACTTCTTTCGGCCCATATGTGGACCTTTTTAACTCTTGGCCCATTAACGGCCCGTGGTGAAACTGGCCCGTAATGAACAGTGTATCATTTATACCCATTAACGGCCCGTTATTCCATTGGGCCGCTTCCAGCCCAAGTTATCTTCGCCTTCTCGTGGCCCATTGATTCTGGGCTCATTTGCAGATTCGTTACATACGCCCGTTCTCGCTATTTTCGCTTGGGCCAAATTCAGCCCGTCGTTACGGTCGGCCCGCTTATGGACCGTTAATAAGTTGGGTTGTTTTCATGTCAAAAAACCCGTTGGGCTGTTTTCATAGAGTTATCAAATACGGCCTATTAACGGCCCGTTATAGTCCACGAACAGTACGGCCCATGATTGGCGAAATGATGATACGCCCCGTAGAAGGCCCATGGATCCTACGGCCCGTATGAGGCCCATGGATAGTACGGCCCGTAGAAGGCCCATCGATCGTACGACCCGTAGAAGGCCCATGGACACTACGGCCCGTAGAAGGCCCATTGATCCCTAAGGCCCATATAGAAGGCCGATGGATCCTACGGCCCGTATAGAAGGCCAATAGTCCTACGGCCGAACGAAGGCCCATGGATCATACGGTCTGCAGGAGGGCCATGGTTACAACAGTCTGTGTGTTGCCATGATTATTTTGGCCTAGTTACCAAAAATAGGCTATTGTGGCCACTAGAAAAACACAGAAAAAGAACTGAAGTGACTACAAGCAAACAACTAAACAAGACAATAAGGAAATAAATAAGCAAGCAATTAAGGCTAGCCTATTACCGCTATTACACATATTACATCCACTGGGCATCAAAGTTCGCCACCAGTGCAAATATAGGGAACAAAGCAGCATATTACATACATTGGCCGTCAAAATTGGCCACCAGTGCAAATAAACGCGGCAGCAATACAAGAGCATAACTGAAACAACTTCAGAAGAGTTCAAGAAACGTTATCCTGGGTATCCACCATGCTGGCAATAAGCTTAGCAAGCTGATTAGCTTTGTCCTGTTTGGCGCTAAAATCCTCCAACGCTTGCTGTTGCACCAGAAAGTATGCATCTGAATGCTCCAGGAACTGCCGCAGTCCTTCCGCTTCTTGTCTCAGCACAGCTGATCGATGTCTTTCAGCTTGTAGTTGAGACTCTAGAAACCGAACTGATTCAGACAGTGAGTTTGAATAGCTTGTGCATGCGGTAGTGGCCAGTAACTCGAACACTAAACCAAGACAGGACTTTGGGGTTGTCTCGCTGTCTTCAAGATAGTCTTCCTTAGCTGTTTTATCAGCTTTGTTGGAGAGCAACAAGGATGTGTCACTATACTGAACCTTATCTGCATTACTTCCTTTTACCATTACTTAATAAGGCACTCTTCCCCAATATTCTGTCAGCATTCTAAAAGAAGAAACAAGCAGACACATAACAAGTTTAGCATTTACTAGTATATGAAACTCATTTCGGTGAACCAGTTCATTAGTAAGGTGGACAGGATTAAACTACCAAGTCTTCTATTGCCAAGTACTAGTACACAATAAAAGCATCAAGCAAACATATATCTATGTCCTATGGTCACTGCATTGTCTTGCCAAATCAAAATAGAGACACGGTCCAAATCATACCAGTTCAAGACAAAGCAGCAGTGAAAGAATACAAAGCGTGGGAAACTACATGGCACAAAAAGATTTCTGATGGGTACCACGGGTCTACATCTACAACAACACTATTGGCTCTGTTGTGATGCTAGTAATGTGCATGATACGAAAGTCAACTGTATACACAATTGAAATTGAAATCAACAGAGCTATTGATAAGAGCAAACCTGTTAAACAAACATGCGTGAACATACCTGCTGTGCCATTGGAGTTTCGATTGGATCCTTAAATTTAAAAATAAGTTTATATGAGTAAATACAGTGATACAAGAGCAAAGCAATCATAGTTAAAAAAGGCACGCCTAAGCGAGCGCTTAAGCGCGCCTAGGCTCTAGGCGTTGGCAAAACGCATTGCGCATAACTACGCATAATCTGTGCATAACTGCGCATAACCATGCGCTTTGGTCAGTAAAGCGCAAGGCGGTGGCAAAACGCACAATTAACGCCTAGCGCTTTTTTGAACTATGATAGCAATGGAATCTTAAATTAGAACAATTGTTCTTCAGGTTTAGGCACTTGTTCTTCATGAACAGAGTACAGTAAGACGCAAGAATAAAATACTTAAAAATAGAAAATGAGCTCATAAACCTTACCACATTCTTGGTTCTGGACCAGTACAGAACAAGGCGTTCCCAATCATTGTCCAGTAAATGTGTCTCAGGAGAACGTAAGGGAATTTGATGAGTTTCTTTGCCGGTGAAGTACGTTTTCTTCAGGTAATTCCGATACTGCCACCAAGCATTCTTGAAGATAGCAGAGGTATTAGCACAGGTTACCTCATCCTGAGTTTCCAAATCGGTCCTTCTCTATAGAGAAAAATGGGAAAATTTGATGTATTATAACCATCATGGCGGTAGGATGTATGGGACGAAGCAAAGTAATTGCCATGAATAATAATACTTACACATAACTCCTGGACAAACACCTGCAACTGGCATTTTCCTTCATCTTCAGTATAATATTTCCATGATGGGAAGATACGCACATACGATTTAACAACATCAAATGCGATAGATGCTAAACTACGACTGGCTGGTTGTGCTTCCTCCACAGGAATAGGCGTACTAACTGGTGGAGTTGGGGTTCGCCGTGATAGTACTGGCCCTTTGGGCACTGGAGCTGCCTTACTAACTGCTCTTGTTTGGGAGCTCTGTGGTGGAGATGGTGCTGTGTCAACAGGAACTGGGTTACTATCGGCTGGGGTTGGGGTTAGATTGGGTGAAGCTGGTTCTCTGTCCATCGCAGTAGGGGTACAATCTGCGAGAGTTTGGGTTATGTGTGGTAGGGCTAGTTCTTGTGCATGTACAACCGGGGTGCTATCTCCACCAAGAGGTAGCACTGTTTTATTTGAAGACCGTATTTTTATTCCACTAGATACTGGCATCACCCACTCCAATTCAAATGGCTGATAAACAGGAAACATAGTTGAATGTACAGAAATTGTATGAGAGACAGATGCAATAGATAGTGTGGAAAAAAGAGGGCATGAAATAGTTGACATGTATATTGTTTAACTAAAACGGATAGCATGACATAATTTCACATATATATATATATATATATATATATATATATATACGTATATATATATATATATATATATATATATATATATATACATATATATATATACATATATATATATATATATATATATATGATGTCTATCTAAACTGGATAGCATAGCATAACATAATTCAAAGATATGATGAATAACTAAACAGGATCGCATGACATAATTCACCTACATGTTATCTAAGTAAACAGGATCGCATCATTTAATTCACATATGTGATATATATGCTAAACAGAGGGCATTCGATATGATGTCTGAACTAAGAACATGGTGTTGAATATTGTGTATATGATGTCTAAACTATGCAATGCAAGACACCGTATGCATGATATGAGAAGTATAACTGTGCCAAGTTAGAGCATACACCTCAGTGGGGGAATAGGACTGGTCATCTGTCTCTGAATCCATCTCTAAGGAGCTATCGGGACCCAACAAGAGATCTGCTTCGACAGGTAGCACTGTCTGCTCTGAAGGCCTTGTTTTCACTCCAGATTTTTCCATCTCCCACCCAAATGCATGATTCACAGGAAGAGTAGTTTAATGTACAAACATTGTCGACAAATGGAAATGTAATGAAGAAAAGGATGGGCAAGATATCATTCAAATATATGATGCCTGGTTAAACAGGATGGCATTGCACATTTCACATATATTATTGCTGGCTAAAAGACATGAGACTGCATAATTCCCATATATGATATAGAAACTAAACAGGTGGCATTACAGAACATGTCTAAACTAAGCAGATGACATATATGATGTCAAAAGTAGGCACTGCAAGGAAACATCTGCATGATATGACTAACATCATCATGCCAAGGTAGAGTAAACACATTGGGGGGTAAATAGGAGTTGTCAGTGGTGTCTGAATCCGCCTCAGAACAGATATCTTCCTCTGGATTACAATCTGTAGAGGGGTGGGGAGGGTTTGCCATTGAACCCACCATGGAGCGATGTCTGCATGACATTGTATTGCCGCGCAAAACTCTTCTCTTTTTCTCTACATGTTCTGCATGACTGTGTACAATATCTGACATGCATACGAAAAAAATATGGTTAGATGATGTAAGGAGAGCATGCAGAAATTTAGAGTGACGGTAACAACCAGTGAATCGACGTTTTTCCGATGAACCAAAATAGCCCTAATGGATCGACGTGATGTATAGTAATAAGTGATGCAACAAGTGTACAATCTCTTTGCCGTAGCCGTGTTGACCTCATCATCATTGGGTTGGTCGCTGAAGCAGTTGAGGTAGAGGTGGATGTCGGAGGTGTGGAGGAAGATCTGAGAAATCTGTAGACGGCGTCCAGGGCACTGCTCTGTTGTGATGGATCGTTCTGTCGTTGGAGCAGCTCCGGTGAGCCGTAAGATGTCAAGGCTGAAGCAGCACAAGATAGACATCGTCAATCTCAAGTGGGATTCTAATAGCATCTCCAATAGATGATGTAAAATGGATGTAAAATTAACATCACCAAAAACCACCTGACTACAACAGATGAGGTAAAAACTGTTGACTCTGAACTTAACTGTCAAAACTGAAATTTACTGTGGAATCTGAATGCTACCGTCGAAACTGAATGCAATGGTAGCAGAGAGGCACTTGACATGTAGTTTAGGGAGGGCCTGTAGTTCATCTTCAACCTGCACCCCCTGAGCCGCCAGCCACCACCGGTCGAACCGCCGGCCCCAGCACCGCCTCGCCGCCCCGAAACAAGTCGCCACCGCCGCCCCGGCCAGCCCTTTAGGCCCCCCCCCCACCCTGAACCCTAAGATAGATAGTGGGGTACCTCTCCGGCGAGCCCCCGTCCCTGCTGCGGGTGGTTCTTCCTTAACTCCGGCGAGCCCCCCCTCCAAACCCCTGAAAATCGACTGACCCATAAGTCGATTCAGTCGACTGAAGTGTGGCTTAATCGGAGCAGAGCAGCAGCACGAGCGAGGGGGAGAGC
Organism: Aegilops longissima; assembly: GCA_021605205.1. Lineage (NCBI taxonomy): Eukaryota > Viridiplantae > Streptophyta > Magnoliopsida > Poales > Poaceae > Aegilops > Aegilops longissima. Next base: position 148,101,346 of record CM038682.1, on the reverse strand, counting down.
AGCAGCAGAAGCTTGGCGATCGAGCGATCGAGCGGGAGCCGGAGCAGCAGCAGCAGCGCGAGCGAGCGAGTGCCGGAGCAGCAGTAGTAGATCCGGCTGGTATGGCCGCCGCCGCCGAAGGGGCCTCGCACTGGGGGAGAACCGTCGTGGAGATGTCGCCCGTGGAGCCGGCTTCAAGGTAGCCGCTCCATGGGGGTGTGGGATGGAGCATCGTCGGAGCATGGAGGTCGAGTTAAGGAGAAGGTGTGATGCGATGAGTGTACAACATCTTTGGTGGCGCCAAGTAGGCCTCGGCTTCGTCCGAGGAGTCGGTGAGGATGATGCGGTTCCGGTGGAGTAGGTTAAGGCGGCGCTGTGGGGATGGAGCAGCCGCAATAGACGAGGTGATCATCGGAGCAGCTCCTTGGAGGTGGAGGACGGGGCGGCTAAATCGGCGGGACGGCGAGATGGACGACGAATCCTCATCCGGGGAGGTGGACGAGGGACGTCGAGCTGTTGCGGTGGACGACGACGTCGGGGAAGAGGCTCGGGCTGGGCAGCGGTGACGTGGCGGACGGAGGAGGGTGGTGTTTCGTGGCTGGAGCGGAGAGGTTATGGCGGTCTGGGATTTCGAATGGCGAAAAGGGGGTGAAGCATGACTTAGGGACGCGCTTGTCCAAAATGTAGGGTGTGTTACAAAAGTACCCCCCACCGATTTGAACTAGCGGCCCTTTCGGCTCGGGGTTAGAAGGGGGATTTCACGTGTCGGGATTTGGCAGCTGGAGGGAGTTTTCGCGCGCGTTGTAGTTTGGGGATAGCAAGGCGCGGGTTGTGAAGGCGTCAGTTGGGAGCACGATATCTGAATTTTCGGATATAACAAGACGCGGGTTGAATTTTAGGACAAGCCTAACGTAGTAATAGTGTACTTGTACGCACTCAAATCAATTCGTACTTCCCTCGACCAAAAAGAAAACAAAAATAAATAAAAATATTCACACCACACAAAGAGAGAGTCTTGCCCCGTTTTACTATACAAATGCTATTCAAAGCTACTCCCTCCTTCCATCTATATAAGGCCTAATGCGTTTTTCGATGCTAACTTTGACCAAATATTAAAGCAATGATATATGACATGCAACTTACATAAAGCACACCGTTAACTTCGTCTGTGAAAGGTTCTTTCAATGATATAATTTTAACATTGTGCATGTCATGTACTATTAATCTTGTTAATAGTCAAAGGTGGTCTTAAAAATCTCATTAGGCCCTATATAGATGGAAGGAGGGAGAATGAATCCATGTTATGTACGATTAATTTTTTTCGCTTGCCGTATAATGCATGTAACCTACTCATACCAACATTTTAGTGCATTCCCAATGTCTATACTACCGCTGCAATTCGAACTAAATTTGAATTCGTTTCTCTATTTCAATAAGAATCTACAATCAGGATTGTTGCCAACTTCAACCATCATAGTTTTCTTTCTATCCGCCAGATATAAATCGGACGGCCTATAATGCAGGATGGCAGGCACACCATCATCAACAACTCTGTTTTTTTATAAGAGTAGAGATAAAATATATTAAATGTAGTATAACATGTTCATAAACACACCATGTGTATCACCGTTATATATATTCACACATGCGTCGGTTTAAAACACTATGATAAATTCTTTAAATATCCAAATTCGCTTTTTATAATGAAATATATATGATCTCTATTCGTCTTTTACACCCACACAACCCTCTTATCTTTGTAGCTAGTGCTAAATTTCTCTTGTGCATGCACACGCCCTCATCCCTCTCACCCTCCCTCAGCATTCTCTAGCTCCATCACAAAATTGGCTGTTTCACTATAGGTCGCTCACCCACGGTGTGTGTAGGCCCCCCAGCTCCTTCTTTACGGCACACATCGATCGATATGCCTCTCTAGCCAGGTGTGCCTAGCACAATCACAAGCTTCCCCTCTTCTCTTGTCACCGTCCATGCCTCACTCCCACCACTCTTTTCATCGTTCTCGTACTACTTGCACTCCTCCCCGCCGATATAGTATGCCTCTCGCACCACCTCCTACATGCATCCCTCTATCTCTATCCTTCTCCTTGTGCCTCGCTTGCTTCTAACACACACATGCATGTATACCGATCGATCTCCCAACATATACCGGATCGACTTTAACTACCCCCCATCGATCGACGACATCACAAGTTATGTCTCCTTTCTCTAACAAAGGGCGATTGATCTTCCAATGTAGTTATGTCTGCTTACCACAGCCACATCGCCCCCTCATCATTCGTGCATGCCTCCCGACCCGCCTCTCACACGCACGCACGCACAACAAGCAGCCATCTCCTCTCTTATTGATATTATGGGCATGCCCTCCGCTTGTCTAGCAAGCCTATCCCACCATTTGTTAGAAGCAACTCCACTACCACCCCCTCCAACACTCTAGCTCAGTCTCTTTCCCAACCTTATTCCTCTCCTGCACATATGCATAGATGCCGATCGATCTCCCTTAATACATGAGTCAGATCGATCTCCTTAATACATGAGGTAGGCCTCTCTCCTCCTCCACACATGTACCAGCCATTGTACCTCTATAGTTAATTGGGCCTCCCTCTTCCCCCACCACACACCGATAGTCGAGCGCTGCAGGTAGGTATCCATGCCACAGAGAGAAACTGCACATGTCCCCTCTCACGTTCCAGTAGGCCAGCCACTCTATACCTTTGACGTGGGAACACACAAATTCGATGGCACTCTTTATTGATCGCGCGCGCACACACACACATCATCCCTCTTTTCGATTCTATGGACACCTCAAGCCGGTGATACCTCCACTCTCTTCTTGTGGATCACCCCCTCTCTATATATGTTATATCCAGGACTCTATTTCACATACATTGCATATGTTACATTTTTTGATTGAACCACCCCCCCCCCTCCAAAAAAAACTCTCAAGAACCCACACTATATCTCTCTAGGTTTGTATCTCTCTCACACAACCCCACGTAGGTGGTGTACGTATACAAGAAGAGAATAGGTGCACCGTGCACATACTCACGCTTCGTGCCGAGCCACACCCGCGCGGGTACACGGTGGAGCTCATTTCTTTACGAAATGGCAGCCCACGTGCTAATTTGAACGCATGTAGCGGTTGTTTACCTAGGGAGGTCGTGTACCACGCCTGCACGAAATAAAGTTCGACTTGACGCGTTGCCGCGCTATTTTTAAACAATCATGGACGGCCCAAAGAATGTCATGCAGCTGCGTCTCCGGCCCGCCCAGGACGAAAAGCCCATTTTCTGTCATGATTTTTTGTCATAGAAGTAGGAGCCCACCACATCTATGATGATACCGGGTTTTGTCACAATTATCGTCATAGAAGTGTCATATGTATGACAGAAAAAAATTTCGTTCGGCCCAAAATGTCACGGATGACTTTTTTTGTAGTGTATCGACAACGACGACATACGTACATGGGAAAATAATATTATCGGGGATGGGGTATATCGACCCCCCACCCCCACGTGTTGAAGTTATCGGGAGGGGGTATATCGACCCCGGCCCCCTCGTGTTGAAGTTATCGGAGGGTATATCGACCCACATGTTGAAGTTATCGGGAGGTATATCGACCCCCTCGTGTTGAAGTTATCGGGAGGGTATATCGACCCCCCACGTGTTGAAGTTATCGGGAGTTTATATCGACCGACATACGCATATGAAAATAATATTATTGGGGAGGGGTATATCGAATTTCCACGCCCTTCTTAATATCACTTAGCAACTTTTGCAATGATAGGAGGGGTGCTCCGTGGTCCAAAATGCGTCTATGCACGATAGAAAATTCTGAAAAATACATCTATGATCCCTCGATGTCCCGCCTCTCTCATAAACAAAAAAATCTGTGAATAAAAAACATCATGTTCTATGAACAAAAACATCATATTTCATCCACATCCGTGCATACATCATATATGTGATCATCTATGAAAAACATCATATTCTATAAAAATCATTTACATATATATATGAACAAAAACAATTATGATAACAAGCATATATATCATCATATATATAAAAAACAAGCATATATATGAAAAAAAAGCATATATATGAAAAAAAAATGCTAGGGAGGGCGCCGACGGGACCAAGGTGAGGTGGACCGCGGGGTCGGCGGCGAGGATGGCGATGGGGCAGTGGGCGCGCGCTCGGGGTAGGGGGCGACGTCGACAAAGGGCGAGGCAGGGCGACGGCGACGACGATCAGGGCGGCGGGGCGGCGTCTGGCAGGGGCGCTGGCGACGGTGAGGGGCCACGGGCGCGCTGCTGGGCAGGGGCGCTGGGCGACGGCGACAAGCGGCGGGGCGGCGCTGTCGAGGCAGGACGGCGACGGCGGCGACGACGGGGCGGGCGGGTGGTACGTTGGGGCAGGGCAAGCGCGCGGCGACGGCGACGACGGGCACGGGCGACGGTGACAGCGACGGCGGGGCGGCGGGCGGCGTCGGGCAGCTCAAGCGGCGTCGGCGTGTCGGGCGGCAAATCGCGAGATGAGGGTGAAAATTTCCCAAGTGTGAACTTATATAGCAAAGTTTTAGTCCCGGTTCGTGGCACCAACCGACTAATGCATTTTAGTCCCGGTTGGTGCCACCAACCGGACCAAAGGCCTCTTTTCAGCAGCGCAAAGGGCGGGAAGCGGCGACCTTTGGTCCCGGTTGGTGGCACGAACCGGGACTAAAGGGGGGGCATTGGTCCCGGTTGGTGCCACGAACCGGGACCAAAGGGTGGCATTGGTCCCGGTTCGTGCCACCAACCGGGACCAATGGCCTTGCACAGCGGCGTGGTGGTGGTAGTTTAGTCCCACCTCGCTAGTTGAGAGCGTCGACCAGCTGCATATAAGCACTGCTGCCTCCTCTCTCTCGAACTCCTCTGAACTGCAGGCCTATGGGCCTAATCTGACACTGCTTTGCCTGTGGGCTTGCTGGGCCTTCTGCGGGACTGAATCCTGGCTCATTGTAGGGTTTCTAGTCGTATTCAGGCCATGGGGGGCCAGTAGGAGGCACTTTTTTTGTTTTTTTGTTTTCTTTACTTATTGTTGCTATTTTTATTTTTTCCCAGTTTTTTTGTTTTGTTTTCTGGATTATTTATTTTCTTTTGTTTTTTAGTTTATTTTTTAATTCCTTTTGCTTTTAGTTTTAGAAAATTATAAACTTTCTGGTAGTGCCATTAGTTTTCAAATTTGAAAACACTTTTTTGTTTTTTTGTTTTCTTTCTTGCTTTATTTATATTTTTGTTTCTACTTACAACAAAATACTTATTGTTCCTATTTTTATTTTTTCCAGTTTTTTGTTTTGTTTTCTGCATTATTTATTTTCTTTTGTTTTTTCTTTATTTTTAATATTTTTTGCTTTTAGTTTTAGAAAAATTATAAACTTTCTGTTAGTGCCATTAGTTTTCAAATTTGAAAACACTTTTTTGTTTTTTTGTTTTCTTTGTTCCTTTATTTATTTTATTTTGTTTCTACTTACAACAAAATACTTATTGTTGCTATTTTTATTTTGTTTCAGTTTTTTGTTTTGTTTTCTGCATTATTTATATTCTTTTGTTTTTGCTTTATTTTTAATTCTTTTTGCTTTTAGGTCAGCAAAATTATAAACTTTCTGTTAGTGCCATTAGTTTTAGAAAATTATAAACTTTCTGTTAGTGCCATTAGTTTTCAAATTTGAATAGTTAAAATTTGAATTCTTTGAATTTGTGTGAATCACAAGTTTGTGATTAACTTTACTAAAAATGAACATAGATGCGCCTATAGAGAAAATTCAACCTAAATTCATAATAAATTTCTATAAATTTCAGAGAAATTCACTATTAATTTAGGTCAAATTCCCTGTATAGGGGCATCTATTTTCACTTTGAGAGGAGCTCAACAAGGCAGAGAGGGGCGGGCTTATAAACCGATGTGAGCACCCTTCGGTTGGCGAGGTGGGACTAAACTCTTAGCGCAACGAGGACCGACCCTTTAGTCCCGGTTTGTGGCACAAACCGGGACTAATGGTCATGGGCCAGGGGCGAGGCGCATTGGTCCCGGTTCATGCGTGGAACCGGGACCAAAAGGTCTGCATTTAACCGGGACCAATGGCCCACGTGGCTGCCCTCTTGAGAGTGTTCTTGGTGAGAACATAGTTGACAAGGAGCGAACCGGGATTAATGGTATTACGAGGGCCGAACCATAAGACATTAAAGCATTTCAAATGAACTCTGAAAAAGTTGAAAGTTGGCATGGTACCATAATTTCACCCACATAGCATGTGCATGTACAAAACGGACAATGGTATCATACTCAATGCATTACAAAGTTGGCATGGTATCATCATAATAGTTGCGGAGAAAGTCTTCACTTTTTGTTCGCTTGTGTCATTTCCTTATTGCGCCAGTAACCATGAATAATCTTCATCGCTTATCGATTCTTGGGTCAGCCTTGACTTTGAAGGAGGAATTTCATGAAACTTTTCATAATCTTCAGACATGTCCTGCTTGCCCTCCACTCCTGTGATGTCCATTTTCCCGAAAGAACTATGTGGCGCTTTGGCTCATCGTATGATGTATTCGCTTCCTTATCTTTTCTTTTTTCTCGGTCTCGTAGACATGTCCTTCACATAGATAACCTGTGCCACATCATTGGCTAGGACGAACGGTTCGTCAGTGTACCCAAGATTTTTCAGATCCACTGTTGTCACTCCATACTGTGGGTCTACCTGTACCCCGCCTCCTGACAGATTGACACATTTGCACTTAAACAAAGGGACCTTAAAATCATGTCCGTAGTCAAGTTCCCATATGTCCACTATGTAACCATAATATGTGTCCTTTCCCCTCTCGGTTGCTGCATCAAAGCGGACACCGCTGTTTTGGTTGGTGCTCTTTTGATCTTGGCCAATCGTGTAAAATGTATTCCTATTTATCTCGTAACCTTTGTAAATCAATACAGTCAAAGATGGTCCCATGGACAACATGTACAGCTCATCACAAACAGTCTTGTCACCTCTGTGAAGTGTTTCCAACCAACTGCTGAAAGTCCTGATGTGTTCACATGTAATCCAGTCGTCAGACCGCTCGGGTGTTTGGAGCGCAGACGATCTTGTGTTCATCGACATACTGTGGTCACCAAGGTAGAGTTCTGTAGAGCTGTGTAGTGTGCTTGAGACCATGAATATCCGTCCCTGCATATTATTGAGTCCCTTCCAAGCGTGCCTTTTCCAGTCAGTCTCCCCTCATATCGCGATTTAGGGAGACCTATCTTCTTAAGGCCAGGAATGAAGACAACACAAAACCCAATGACATCCTATGTTTGATGGCCCATGGAGATGCTTCCTTCTGTCCTAGCGCGGCTACAGACATATTTCTTTAGGACTCCCATGAACCTCTCAAAGGGTAACATATTGTGTAAAAATACGGGCCCTAGAATGACAATCTCGTCGACTAGATGAACTAGGACGCAAGGCCATGATATTGAAGAAGGATGGTGGGAACACCAGCTCAAACCGACAAGACATTGCGCCACATCACTCCTTAGCGTTGGTACGATTTCTGGATCGATCACCTTCTGAGATATTGCATTGAGGAATGCACATAGCTTCACAATGGCTAATCGGACGTTTTCCGGTAGAAACCTCCTCAATGCAACCGGAAGCAGTTGCGTCATAATCACGTGGCAGTCATGAGACTTTAGGTTCTGGAACTTTTTCTATGGCATGTTTATTATTCCCTTTATATTCGACGAGAAGCCAGTCGGAACCTTCATACTGAGCAGGCATTCAAGGAAGATTTCTTTCTCTTCTTTCGTAAGAGCGTAGCTGGCAGGACCTTCATAGTGCTTCAGAGGCATGCCGTCTTTCGTGCAAGCGTTGTAGGTCCTCCCGTGCCTCAGGTGTATCTTTTGTCTTCCCATACACGCCCAAGAAGCCTAGCAGGTTCACGCAAAGGTTCTTCGTCACGTGCATCACGTCGATCAAAGAGCGGACCTCTATGTCTTTCCAGTAGGGTAGGTCCCAAAATATAGATTTCTTCTTCCACATGGGTGCGTGTTTCTCAAATATCATTCGAACAGCTAGTCTGCCGACCCTTTCCAAAGATTACGTAAATCATTGACCATAGCAAGTACGTGATCACCGGTACGCATGGCGGGCTTCTTCCGGTGATCTGCCTCGCCTTTGAAATGTTTGCCTTTCTTTCGACATTGATGGTTGGTCGAAAGAAATCGACGATGGCCTAGGTACACATTCTTCCTGCAGCTTCCGAGGTATATACTATCGGTGTCAAGTTAACAGTGCGTGCATGCGTGGTATCCCTTGTTTGTTTGTCCTGAAAGGTTACTGAGAGCGGGCCAATCGTTGATGGTCACGAACATCAACGCCTTTAGGTCAAATTCCTCCTGTTTGTGCTCATCCCACGTACGTATACTATTTCCATTCCACAGCTGTAAAAGTTCTTCAACTAATGGCCTTAGGTACACATCAATGTCGTTGCTGGGTTGCTTAGGGCCTTGGATGAGAACTGGCATCATAATGAACTTTCGCTTCATGCACATCCAAGGAGGAAGGTTATACATACATAGAGTCACAGTCCAGGTGCTGTGATTGCTGCTCTGCTCCCCGAAAGGATTAATGCCATCCGTGCTTAAAGCAAACCATACGTTCCTTGGGTCACTTGCAAACTCATCCCAGATTTCTCTCGATTTTTCTCCATCACGACCCGTCGCCGGTGCTCTCAACTTCCGCCTTTCTTACGGACCTCACTGTGCCATCGCATCAACTTGGCATGCTCTTCGCTTCGAACAGATGTTTCAACCGTGGTATTATAGGAGCATACCACATCACCTTCGCAGAACCCTCTTCCGGGGGCTCGCTGTCAACATCACTGTGGTCATCTCGTCGATCTTATACCGTAATGCACCGCATACCGGGCATGCGTTCAGATCCTTGTACGCACCGCGGTAGAGGATGCATCATTAGGGCATGCATGTATCTTCTGCACCTCCAATCCTAGAGGGCATACGACCTTCTTTGCTGCGTATGTACTGTCGGGCAATTCGTTATCCTTTGGAAGCTTCTTCTTCAATATTTTCAGTAGCTTCTCAAATCCTTTGTCGAGCACAGCATTCTCTCGCCTTCCATGCAGCAATTCCAGTAGGTACCGAGCTTTGTGTTGCCATCTTCGCAATTGGCGTACAACCCTTTTTTGTGATCCTCTAACATGCGATCGAACTTCAGCTTCTCCTTTTGACTTCGCATTGCGTCCTTGCGTCGACAATGACCCGGCGGAGATCATCATCATCAGGCACATCGTCTGGTTCCTCTTGATCTTCAGCAGCTTCGTCTGTTGCAGCATTATCGTGCACATCGTTTGGTTCCTCTTGATGTTCAGTAGCATCACCGTATTCAGGGGGCACATAGTTGTCATCATACTCTTCTTCTTCGTCGTCTTCCATCATAACCCCTATTTCTCCGTGCCTCGTCCAAACATTACAGTGTGGCATGAAACCCTTGTAAAGCAGGTGGGTGTGAAGGATTTTCCGATGAGAGTAAGATATCATATTCCCACATTTAATGCATGGACAACACATAAAACCATTCTTTTTGTTTGCCTCAGCCGCTTCGAGAAAATCATGCACGCCCTTAATGTACTCGGAGGTGTGTCTGTCACCGTACATCCATTGCCGGTTCATCTGCGTGCACTATATATATAATTAAGTGTGTCAAAAACCATTACAGAACATCATGAATAGATAAATAAGTGACCAAATTAATAGAAGTTCATCATCACATAAAAACCAAAGTACATACATTGTTCTCATCTAACAACATATAGCTCTCCAGAGCATCTAATTAATTAAACCATACATTGAAACTATGTAAAACATTTCAATGCGAAAACAAATGCGATCATAATCGCAATCAAGGTAACAACTGATCCAACTGCATAATGATACCAAGCCTCGGTATGAATGGCATATTTTTTAATCTTTCTAATCTTAAAGCGCATTGCATCCATCTTGATCTTGTGATCATCGACGACATCCGCAACATGCAACTCCAATATCATCTTCTCCTCCTCAATTTTTTTTATTTTTTCCTTCAAGAGATTGTTTTCTTCTTCAACTAAATTTAACCTCTCGACAATAGGGTCGGTTGGAATTTCCGGTTCAACAACCTCCTAGATAAATAAAATCTATGTCACGTTGGTCGGCATAATAATTTCATAAACAACAAATGAACCAATAGTTATGAAAATATAATATATACCACATCTGAATCATAGAAAGGACGAGGGCCGACGGGGGCGGATACCAAAACCATCGCACTATATAAGATGCAATAATAAAAGTAAGAAAATAATACAAGTATCTATCTAAACATACAAGTAAGAATATTTTTCCTTTCAGAAAGAAGATAAGAACAAGAGGCTCACCACGGTGGTGCCGGCCATGAGATCGGCGCGGGTGATCGACGGCGGTGAAGATGGGGACGGGGCGTGACGGACCGCTAAACCTAGACAAATATTGAGAAAAATGGAGCTTGGAGGTCGAGCTTGGAGAGGAGAAAGCTTAAGTAGTGTGGCTCGGGCATACCATCGAACACCTTGTGTGCATAGGAGGTGAGCTAGAGCATCACCAAGCCCTCTCCCCCTCGGCGGCCAGAAAAAACAGAGCAGTGTGCTCTGCTCTTACGCCATGGTGGCATGAACCGGGACTAAAGGGCAGCCTTTGGTCCCGGTTCAAGCCACCAACCGGGACCAATGGTGACGGGCCAGGAGCGAGGCCCATTGGTCCCGGTTCGTCCCACCAACCGGGACCAAAAGGTCCAGACGAACCGGGACCAATGGCCCACATGGCCCGGCCGGCCCCCGGGGCTCATGAACCGGGTCCAATGCCCCCATGGGTCCTGGTTCCGGACAGAACCGGGACTCAGAACCGGGACTAATTGTCTGACTCGGCCTGGACCATTGCCCCCTTTTCTACTAGTGAAGGTGTATCATACTAAAGAAAAGGTGCAAGAAGGAGTTATTTTGGCAATGGGCAACACAAGAGAAAATGTATTTGTAGTCTTCAACAACATGTGGGCCTCGAGGTCGTGGCCTCCCTTAGAATATACAAGCCTATTCGGAACTCCACATGAGTGTCGCTTCACATTAGACGCTGCCCAAATAGAAGACACCCCACATGTTTCAGATACTAGAAATGAGCTCCTCACTGCCCCTTTTCCTGAAGAGGTGAGGAGTGTCAGTTCTTGACGGAGTATAATGAAGCATCTGGACTATCCAACTTTTTGAAAGATAGTTAAGGACGACCTTGAGCTAAGTAGGCTAATCTTCACCAAAACAAATTGTACCCTAAAGTAAGGAGGCTTTTCGGATTCTACAATGCATGTTGTATACCTACTTAATGTGGGCTTTATTGTTAGAATACAACTTGTAATAGGACCAGGACTCCTACTCGGTTTGTAATAGGGCTAGGTCAGGTGCGGCTTGGTTCTTATATATACCTCTTGTACCGACACAATATTGCATCAACAATTATTCAATACAATTCTACATGGTATCACCTTACGATCCTAGGGTATAGCTAACCCGCCGGCCCCTCCACCGCTGTCGCCGCCCGGCTACTTCGCGCGGCGCGCCGCCATCGTCGCCGCCAAGGTCGACGCGGCCGCGGCCTCCTCCGCCTCTACCTCTACTCTAGATCTACCCCCACCAATACCCCCTTCCATCTTCTTCACCGGCACCATCTACGATATTAGCCCCTACATCCCCGTAACCCTAGACCTCGCTGCTCACAACTACTACCATTGGCGTCACCTCTTCGACGTCCACCTTGGGTGATGCAATCTCCACTCTCACGTTGCCGACGACTCTCTTCCTCAACTTCATGATCCGCTATGGGTCAAGGATGATCTCGCCACTATTCAATGGATCTACATGCGAGTCTCCAACGAAATCTTCAATCTCGTCCAATGTGACGGTGCCTCCGCCGCCGATCCATGGGCGGCCCTTCGTCAGCTCTTCCAGGACAACATCGACGCTTGCGCTAACAACCTCCACACCGAGCTTCGGAATACGGTGCAAGGTGATGCACCAGTCGGTGTCTACTGCCAATGCCACAAGGCGATCACGGATGAACTCCGCGAACTTGGTGATCCGATCGAATATCGCCAGCTCATCAACATCCTCCTCTGCGGCCTCAGCGAGTGGTTCGATAAGTAGGCCTCCTTCATCCCTATGACGTGTCCGCGTCCCTTCTTCGCCGAGGTTCGCTCGATGCTCCAATGGGCCGATTGTGCCCTAACTACGAAGGACTCCCATCCTCAGGTCTTCGCTACTGCTCCTTGCCCACCTGCATCGACGCCGCCACTGCCACCTCCACCAAAAACATCTCCTCAACCATCCGGCTGGCGTTCAAGTCCCAACTACCGGGGCAAAAACCCTAGGCCTCCGCAGTTCCGCACGGCGCCCGCTCCTGCTCCGACCCCGGCTCTACCAACTGCACCACCACCGCCCCCGGCTTCATCAATTGCACCACCACCACCACCCGGATGGCGCCCATCTCCTGATCCATGGACAGGGTTGGTCCAGGCATGGCCTATGCCCTGGTCCGCCCCTACGCCATATGGTGCCCCGCCTGCTTATACCGGTGGCTGGCAGCCCAGCGCTCGCCCTCACACCGGTGCGCCCATCCTCGCGCCCGATAGCCGGCGGCCGCGTACCACGCTGCTCCCTCCTACGCGCCACCGATCTACAACACCAGTCCTTATGCATCCTATGGCGCTCCATCGTCCCTCTACATGCAGCAGTACAATGATGGTCTCTCTCTCTTTACGTCGATGCCAGCCCTACTGCCGAGGCCACCACACCCGCCAGCTCTCATGCCTACACCGGCCTCTACTTCGACTCTGAGCTGGGACCAAGCTGCTTTTATACAAGCCATGAACAACTTTTCTGCACAAGGGAACTCAGGTATGGATTGGATTTTCGATTCTGGTGCTTCTCGTCATATGTCTGCATCGAGTAATTTGCTTTCTTCTTGCGCACCTTCGCCTTTTCCCTCTATTACTCTCGGTGATGCATCTTCTATTCCTATTTACTGTGTCGGTCAGGCTCAAATCCAATCCCCAATTAAGCCTTTGCTTCTTCGTGATGTTCTTGTAGCTCCTGTTCTTATTAAAAATCTGATTTCTGTTCGACAAATCACCACTGATAATCATGTTTCTATTAAGTTTGACCCCTTTGGTTTGTCTGCGACGGACTACCAGACCAAGGCCGAGATAGCTCGATTCAATAGCTCCAATGATTTATATTCTCTCCATGGTGTTCCGGCCGCTGCTCCTCCAACATCTATGGTGGCCTCTGTTGATCTGTGGCACCAACATCTCGGCCATCCAAATAAAAATGTGTTATCCACACTTCTTAGTGAATTTTCAATACCTTGTAATAGAGACTCTCATAATTCTTCTATGTGTCAGTTATGTCAACTGGGCAAACATGTTTGCCTTTCTTTTAGTTCCTCTCAATCCTTTAGTACTTTTCCTTTTGAATTACTTCATTCTGATCTCTGGACATCACCAATAGAAAGTGTATCTGGTTTTAAGTATTATCTCATGATTCTTGATGATTTTACTCATTATGTTTGGCCTTTTCCTTTACGCAACAAATCCGACGTTCATAATATATTCCTTAACTTTCAGCGCTATGTCTCGGTCCACTTTTTCCTCCCTATAAGATTCATACAATGTGATAATGGTCGTGAATTTGACAACTTTAAAAATCAAAATTTCTTTCTACAATATGGAATTCTCTTGCATTTCTCCTGTCCTTATACCTCCCCTAAAAACGGCAAAGTCGAGCGTTCTCTTCGTACTCTTAATGACATCATTCGCACTCTGCTTTTTCAATCTTCTATGTTCGATGTTCTGGCCAGAGGCACTCCACGCGGCCACATATTTACTCAATATTCGTCCATCTAAAGTAAACGCACAAACTACACCTTACTTCTCTTTATTTCTCTCTCATCCAAATTACTCCGACGTTCGCGTCTTCAGTTGTCTTTGTTTCCCAAACTCCTACTCCACTTCTCATAACAAAATTTCCCCGCGCACTATCCCATGTGTCCATCTAGGTTTTTCTGACGAGCACAAGGGTTATCGTTGCCTAGATCTTGTTAGTGGTCGTGTTCATGTGTCTCGTCATGTAACATTTGTTGGAAACATTTTTCCCTTTTTCGAGTGTCGACCATTAGATCCCAACTCACCCACGCCGTCCATTAGTCCCTCTCGTCGCAATCATCTTCCCTTCTTTCACCTGCCTACCTATCCAGCGAAACCAGCCGCGGTAGCGGATCCTGCCGCCAACACTTCTGTCATTACCTCTATCCAGGCAGAGGAAAACACATTACACTCTGATGCGGCAGACCTCCTGCAGCCGCAGTCTTCACCGCCATCTCCGCGTCCGCTTCCTCCGCTGCGCCGGACGCGTCCACCACATCTTCCCCCACCCCTCGTGCTCATTCTATTCTCGTTCCAGCTCCTACTAACGGTCATACCATGCGCACACGTGCCAAGTCCGGGTTTCGTTGCAAAAGATCGTCTCAATCTTCATGCATCTTTATCTCCTTCCTCTCTACCCAAATCTTACAAATCAGCTCTCCTAGATCCTAATTGGGCCGCAGTTATGAAAGATAAATATGACGCCCTTCTGCAGAATAACACGTGGCAGTTAGTTCCTCGTCCTTCCAATACGAATATCGTTTCGGGCAAATGGGTTTTTCGCCATAAATTTAATTCTGATGGGAGTCTTGCACGTTATAAGGCTTGATGGTATGTCGTGGTTACACTCAGCAACACGACATCGATTAGGATGAGACTTTCTCTCCAGTTGTCAAGCCAAGCACAATTCGCACTGTCCTTAGCATCGCCGTCTCTTCTTCCTGGCCAATTCATCAACTAGATGTCAAAAATGCTTTTCTTCATGGCTCTCTTCAAGAAACAGTCTATTGTTAACAACCTCTTGGCTTCGAACATTCCTCCTATCCTAATCATGTTTGTCTTCTTCAAAAATCTCTTTATGGTCTTAAACAAGCACCACGTGCCTGGTTCCAACGCTTTTCTACTTATGCTCAAACCATCGGTTTTACCCCTTCTCATTCTGACACTTCTCTCTTCACCTTTCATCACAACACCAACACTGCTTACCTTCTTTTATATGTTGATGATATTATCCTCACAACTTCCTCACAACAATTTTTAGATCATATTATCTCTCTTCTTTGCCACAAATTTTCTATGACATATTTAGGTCTTCTTTACCACTTCTTAGGTATTGCTGTTATCCATGACTCCTCTGGTCTTTTCTTGTCTCAACGGTAGTACACTCTGGATCTTCTTTCTCGTGCTGGTATGCTTGATTGTCAAACAACCCGTACCCCTGTTGATACAGGTTCCAAACTCTCTGCCGACAGTGATCGTTTCTCCGATCCTTCTCTTTATCATAGTATTACCGGTGCACTTCAGTATCTCACTCTCACTCGTCCTGAAATTTCTTTTGATATTCAACAAGCTTGTTTATACATGCATGATCCTCATATTCCACACTACAATCATGTCAAACGTATTCTTCGATATCTCAAAGGCACACTAGACTTAGGTCTTCATATCAACAAATCCTCTCCCACCTCCTTGACAGCTTACTCTGATGCAGACTGGGCTGGTTGTCCAGATACTCATAGGTCTACATCCGGATTTTGTATTTTTCTTGGTAACAATTTGGTTTCTTGGTCTTTAAAAAGGCAGGTTACGGTCTCCCGCTCGTCTGCTGAAGCTGAGTACCGCGCTGTGGCTCATGTGGTTGCTGATACGGTTTGGTTGCGCCAGTTGCTGTCGGAGCTGCACCGTCCTATTGAGCAAGCTACCATTGTTTACTATGATAATATTTCAGCTGTCTACATGTCAGGGAATCTGGTTCAACGCCGTCGCACCAAGCATATTGAGATCGATATTCATTTTGTTCGAGAGAAGGTGGCTCTCCGTCAAGTTCGTGTTCTCCACGTGCCTACTTCTGCTGAGTTCGCTGATATCTTTACTAAAGGTCTGGCGACTACTCCGTTTCAAGACATTCGTTTCAGTCTCAATGTCGTCGAGCCTACCGTTGACACTGCGGGGGATGTTAGAATACAACTTGTAATAGGATCAGGACTCCTACTCGGTTTGTAATAGGGCTAGGTCAGATGCGGCTTGGCTCTTATATATACCTCTTGTACTGGCACAATATTGCATCAACAATTATTCAATACAATTCTACATTTATTATTAATTTTTTTTGTAAAGGTAGCAAATGACTGACTTCATGAACCACTTTCATGCAGGACAGAAGCATCCTCTTGATGGGGTTGTGATTCTTCATGAGTTGTACCACAATATGATGGTCCTAAGAATAGATTGTACGAAGGCATATTGTAAAGTCAAAATATCAATCCATGCTCCCAGATAAAAGAAGTCCTCCTACATGTCTTTTATTCCCGATGTTATTTAACATTGTAGCAATTATATCATCAACCCTGATTTAGCATGCATATTAGAGGGTCAAAGGTCATGCCACATCTAGTGAATGATGTTTTTTTTATGGTAATCTAGAATTTTCGATGATGGTTTGTCCACGGTTGCAGCTAGCAGGAGGTACGTGTGTGAGGTGTACAAGGCCAGCGCACCTGGAAGCATATCACGGCGAGGTGCTAAATGTGTTGTGACGTTAGAGATATTTGGTCGTGATATATTGAGTGCGCATGTAAAACAAAGGAATCGATCCTGGGGTTAATGTTAGTTGAGCATGCAGCATTATTATTATTTTTGCGGGGTAGCATACAACATTAGCTAGTCGTGTGGATCAGCCATTCAAATAGGTTGGTCTAATGAGAAATGCATTGGCAAAGCTAACAGCATTTTTCTTGTATGCACGTGTGTGTTCTTGAGATAAAAAATGGAGATGCTACAGGTTGTAATAGAAAAAGGGGATCTGAGCCATTCTCCAAAACTTTACTTATAAATATGGGAGTACCAACCACCTCATATGCCTGCCTCTACATTCTAGAAAATGAACAATGGCTTTGAGGGAAGCAAGGGTACGATTGATATATACTTAATTATGCTACTCTTTGCCGCACCATCCAACATACATGCAACTTGATATGGGGTTTCTTCAATAATGCCATCAAAATATTTCTTCCATTATCTCCAAGATAATAAAGTGCGGCTAGGTCAAGAGGCACCGGTCAATCCAACATCAGGATGAATAATATGAGGTTTCAGGTTGCCTTGCTCCGAAAATCACCAATACCTCACCTTTCAGTTTTCCTTTTAAATGTTAACTATTAAGAGGGAAAATAACTTCCTTTTGTCAAATTTTATTTACTGATTTTGCAGCAGCTAGTATTTTGTCATGCAATAGGTAAACATGTTTCAACTGAATATCGCCATTTTATCAATGGATGTAGCATTAGTGAGTGGTTATTAATTTTAACCATATGATTGCATCTTGTACCCAAGCAACTATCCTATGCTTTACTGTTCAAGAACATGCACATGAAGCCGACACAGGCGCTTCTCCATTGACTACAGTATTTATTCCTAAAGCAGGGAGAACAAATGATTAAGGTATTTTTTTCGAAAAGGAAATGATCAATGTACGTGGAGTTAAAGTATCACAAAGTGCTTATCTCCATGCCAATCCAGGCTTATAGTTTGTCTCTGTGTATGTATATACAGTATGGGCACCAACAGATAGCAACACTACTAATAAATAATCAGGGACTGCTTTACTTTTTTGCGAAAAGACGGCCCCAGGGCCGTATTTCATCGATTAATCAGGATATAAAACATAAAAAAAGACTTAAACTAAGGAAAAAGGTCTGGAGCTGGCTTCCAGAATATACAAGCAGCAGTCAGCAGGAAAACAGGGCACACTCAAGGTGGCTCAAACAATCAGTTGAGCAGGCTTAAGCTAGCCGCCGACCAACACCTTGCCTCTTCCATGATTCGCCCCATGAGCTGTGGGACAGTGCAGCTGGAGCCAATGAAGACACGGTTTTTGCATTCTTTCCATAGAATCAAGGAGACCAAGCATATGGCCAACTTCCAAACTTTCTTCTTATCAACCGGGAGCGAGTTAAGCTGCTTCGTCCAGTTGGATTTCAGAGAATGGCATGGCTGGGTCATGATCACCGTTGGCGCCATGAAGAGGAAGGGGCCTCAAAGATTCCTGATGGTAGCCATCCACAGCTGCTTGGCGTAGCTGCTTTCACTAATAAGTAATTTTGTTAAATTTTTGGAAATTTTACAGTATGGTCAATACATGTATGTATCGCAGAGCTATGTGCATGTTTGAGGATGCAGCTGTGAGAGCATTCGATCTACACCTAAGACCTAACTGCAACGAAAATTGCATGATTTCATAAAAACTAACTCAAACATATGCAATAAGTATTTGCGAACAGTTAAGTAAATGGTAAATGAAGACAGGCATTTATCTGATTTAATTAGGAAACACAGTAAATTCATACTCTAAAACTTCTTACTGTAAGTTTCTGGCTGATTAATCCAGTAATGAGCTGGTATAGAAAACATGTAATGCGCTTCATTAATATAGAGAAATCTGCTGCCTATAGGAAACCATTTATAACTCCGTCAGGAAGTCCATCAAGCAATGTCGGTGCTATACAGTTTAATATACTGCACAATTCACAAAATGCAGCCTTTTTTTTAGAAAGAAAAGTTGGTCTTCATAAGCGAGTACAGCATGAACAAGCAGTGTTTGATTGTGTCCATTACTCTTCCTATAAAGATCGGAGAAGTGATGGCTAACTTGACATTTCTGAGAAGCTGGCTGACTATGAGAACCTTTGCATGCATGTAGTGGGACTAAGCATGGGAGGCATCGGAAAATGCAGCCGATGCTGCTTTGTTTCTGAATCGTCTCGAATGTGAGATTACGGCAGTCGGAGCTATAAAAAAAGCTTCTAGTTAAAGCTCTCGGGTGCGAGCCAGTTCTGGTAAATGTGCACCAAAATGAACATCTGCGCTAATCTGGACATCCAAAGCATTTTGGCTGATTTGGTTGGAGGAACAGGTTCACTGTTTTGCGCTTATCCGTTGATTCTGATAAACCATTTTTGATGATTTGGTTTCAACTTTCAACGGGAGGACAAATACATGGCATGGAAAGGCTTAGCTGTCACCTGTGATACTATGAAGAAGTCAATGCGTTGTCTCTGTTATTTTTTTTATTTTTTTGCAGAGGGTCTCTGTTATTGTATACTCGTCTAGCATTCAGCCTCTGTACAACATTACACTCTTGTATGATACAAAAACAGAGCTCTGCTGTTCTTGTTAAGCATTTGGAGTTGCTGCCTTTTTGTCTGCAGACAACACTAAAACATTCCACGTGGCTGGCTATCTCTCCATCCCTAGCATGGTTTCGTGTTTGTTTATCGATGATTGGGAAAACAACTGAACAACAACAACATGGAAGTTATTTACTAAATTGCCATCCCTGCCAACAGCCTGAAGGGATGGCTAGACTTTTGCCAAACTGTGAAACGAATTTCCAACAGGGTTCTCGTATTAGAAGGGACCAAAAGAAGAACTTAGCCTATGATCAGTGGAAATAGAAACATTCAAATCACATAATTTTGATTTTTTAATACAAAGCAAAA
Source organism: Aegilops longissima (assembly GCA_021605205.1). NCBI lineage: Eukaryota > Viridiplantae > Streptophyta > Magnoliopsida > Poales > Poaceae > Aegilops > Aegilops longissima. The sequence goes on along the minus strand of CM038682.1, from coordinate 148,081,615 downwards.
AATGCAACCGTGAGTAACTAATGCCCACTCTCTTTTATCACAGCTGACTCTACGGTATATTCCCTGGTTCAGTACTGGCCAAGATTTCACCTAACGGAAACAGGATTTTGTAATGTAATACAGAGCAACCAGACAAGCCCCTAAGCCCTGTACATTTGAGGAAGGTATGATAATGGAAAACTAGGTACTTCAAGAGTTCGTTGCAATTGAAGGAAGGATGATTTTCATAAAAAGGTAAACCAGTCTTATGTCAAGAGTTCGGTGCAATTGAAGGTAGGATGATTTACATAAAAAGGTTAACCAGTCCAATACCACTTGAGCCGCAAGCTGTTTTTCCAAGCCAGTATTTGCATCTTTTGCGGGAAAAGTGTTACAAGTAAAGGTTTACTTTGAGAAACTTTCAAGGAGAATGTTGGCTCATACTACCAACAATGGCAAGATACCGTAGTAGACTCTCATTAATGCAGCAAATAATGAACTTAGGCGGTTTTCAATTTCAGTTTCAGAAAAAATTCAGCACCAACCAAAATCACCGGAATTCAATGAATTTCACTTATTTCGGTTTGCATTTCGGGAGGTCTAAATATTCACATAAATTAATTAAATATTGAAAAATATATGAATTCCCGTGTACTTTTGAAATTGCCGAAATATTTTTGCCGAAAGGATCACACCATACTAAAGACAAGTTTCATGTGTACAACTGTATGATGTGATCCTGGAACCTGTTTGTGGTGATCTGTTATTTTATTTTATTTTTTGGCGGGAAACTGGCGATCTGTTGGTATCTTCCCTCTCCTGTTGTATGCCAACTTTCTTCTTCTTTGCTAGTGTTCCATGTACCAAACTGGGTGTTGGGAAGGATTGTTTAGCTTGCTCCACCAAACATGGTGTTGGGAGGGATTATTAGGTTTTTTTTCAATGTTCACTGTGGAGAGAGGTTTCACACCTGAATTTCATCAAAAAAATAGGCCAAAGCTAAGAGTGTTTTACAACTTTGAGAAGGAGGAGGAGGAGGAGGAGGAGGAGGAGGAGGAGGAGGAGGAGGAGGAGAGAGAGAGAGAGAGAGAGAGAGAGAGAGAGAGAGAGAGAGAGAGAGAGAGAGAGAGAGAGAGAGAGAGAGAGAGAGAGAGAGAGAGAGAGAGAGAGAGAGAGAGGGCATACATGAGGGTACATGCAGGGGTGGATGAAGCAATGCAGGTTGTGCAGTTCAGTACAATTCACAAGATGTGGTCTTTATAAAGGCAAGCACAGAAAGATCAAGCTTTCTGTGATTGAGGCACCAGATCATGGTCCATCGCTCTTCCTATAAGGAGGGAGAAAGGATGCCCAACTTAAAGATTGTGAGAAGCTGGTGCCTGTATGACTTGAAGTTTATCTCGCCACCATTACCTTTCGATGCTTGTAGTAGGACTAGGCATGAGAGGCATCGAGGAATGCAGTGGGTGTTGTTTTATTTGTGAATCTTATCAAACATGAGATCAGAACAACTGTAGATATTCGTTAAGCTGCTGGTGAAATATGTGGACTGTTTGCCAATTTTGGAAAATGGATTTGATTTTTATTCTTTTTGGAAAAGAAGGCGTGCCCCGGCCTCTGCATCTGAACGATGCATGCAGCCATATTATTAAAAGTCTCAAAAACCAAACAGTACTCAAAGTATTACAGCTCGCAAAAGAAGCAAGACGACAAATAAAGGACCTGAAGATTACAACCGGTGATAGTAATAGGATTAGAGACCTAGACTCCTATCCTATTAAGCGACCGCCATCCAAACCGGTTGAATATAACCCGTGCTACCATCTCTCATTGGTTGCACCCAGTAACCAGCGGCTCCCTGGATTTCATAGGAGTGAGCAAGGACCACGTACGGATCCATGCGGTAGCTCTGAAGATGACCTGCAAGAAATTTAAAAATTGTTGCTTGTTAAAGATCATGTCGTTCATGCAGTTCCATATAGCCCACAATATTGCACATATTCCAACTCGAATATGAGCCGCAGTAGTACGGTCCACCCCATCTAACCACGTCCCAAACAACGATTCAATGTTAATTGGAGGGGCAATGTTGAAAGCTATATGAATTGTTCGCCACAATAATTTAGCCAAAGGACAATCTATGAAAAGGTGTTGTATTGTTTCATTATTATCACAAAAACAATATCGTGAGCTGCCTACCCAATGTCGTTTTAACAGATTGTCTTTGGTGAGAATCACTTGTTTGTGTACGAACCACATGAAAATTTTGATACGCAAGGGGACCTTAACTTTCCAGATATGAATGGATCTTAGGATTGGGCCAGAGTTAATTAGGTCCAAATAAAATGATTCAACCGTGAACAAACCATTCTTGGTCAATCTCCAATGTAATGAATCTGGTTGGTCGGTTAATTGAACATCCATCACTCTCCGTACCAGATGTATCCATGAATTCCATCTCTCCCCAACCAAAGATCGCCTAAACTGAATATTTAAAGGGACCGATTGTAATATCGTGCCAACATAGTCTTCCTTATGTTGGACAATATTATACAGACTTGGATATTGAATGGTTAATGGCGCCTCCCCTAGCCATGTATCCTCCCAAAATCGTGTTGACATCCCATTGCCAACAATGAATTTGGTTCTACGAAAGAATAAGTCTTTAATTCTCATTAGCCCCTTCTAGAAAGGCAAATCGGACGGCCTCGCGTTGACTTGTGCTAGAGTTTTGGACTGTAGATATTTGTTTCGTAAAATTTGTGCCCACATCCCGTCGTTCTCTACCGAAAGCCTAAAAAGCCATTTACGCATAAGTTATTTATTCTTGATCTCCAGGTTCTCAATACCGAGACCCCCATGATCCTTAGGTCGACATAATATATCCCAGCAAGCTAAGCGGTATTTCTTCTTGGCCTTATCAGACTGCCAGAAGAATCGAGATCGAAAGAAGTCTACTCTCCTCCGTACCCTTTTAGGTACCTCAAAAAAGGATAACAGAAACATCGGCATACTCGTCAGGACTGAGTTAATGAGTACTAGTCGACCACCGTAGGACATTAACTCGCCCTTCCAACAACTGAGCTTCTTTTCAATTCGATCCTCGATGCACTTTCACTCCTTAATGGATAATTTCCGATGGTGGATAGGTATGCCCAAATAGCTAAAAGGCATTGACCCTAATTCACAACCGAACAAATGTCTATAAGTATCTTGCTCATCTTTGCCCTACCAAAGCAAAATAACTCACTTTTGTTGAAGTTTATTTTTAGTCCCGATAATTGCTCGAAGAGACATAAAACCAATTTCATATTCCGAGCTTTTGCAACATCATGCTCCATGAAAATAATAGTGTCGTCTGTGTATTGTAAAATGGATACTCCACCATCCACCAGATGGGGAACTAAACCATCTACTAGGCCATTCTCCTTAGCCCTGCCAATAAGCACGGTCAACATATCTGCCACTATATTAAAAAGGAGCGGATACATTGAATCTCCTTGCGTCAATCCTTTATGCGTCTGGAAATAGTGGCCTATATCATCGTTAACCTTAATACCGACACTACCTTTTTGGACAAGAGAATCCACTTGGCTCCTCCAAGCTTCAGAAAAAACTTTCATGCGCATAGCTTGGTGAAGAAACGTCCATTTCACTTCATCATAAGCCTTTTGAAAATCCACTTTAAAGATAACCCCATCTAGTTTTTCTGAATGGATTGATACCTTTCAGAAGCGATGGTTTGAACATCCAAAGCATTTTGTCTGATCTGGGCGGAGGAATTGGTTCGCTATCATGCACTTGTCCGGGGCTTTTCCTAAGCGTAAAGCTAAGCTGAGTTAAATTTGAGCATCTAATTGATAAGATCGCCACAAAGCTGACCGGAAATGAAAGTTGAAGTCGAGGCCATGCCATGGTAATGAAGTTGCAGCCATCTCCTAACAACACAAAAAGACTCTAGCTCTCTGCTACTACCGTGGTATCATTCCTGTTTGTCTATTTTTAAGAAAAGAAAAAAGTCCATTTTACTACCCTGAACAAAGTTGATGGTTCACATTACTCTCTGATCTTTATTTTGGTTTCCTTTACCCCCTAAACAATCTCAAACCGGACAAAAGTCCCCCTTGGGTGGTTTGTCTCAACATGCAGCTGATGTGGCGCTGGTCAATGGTGGTTTTGACCTGCGGGTGGGGCCACCAGGATTAGATTAACTGAAATAGGAAATTAGCCCATGGTTAATTAGGCAATGGGACCCGCTTGGCAGTGACTCAAGCGGTGGTTTCCCAGTTGTCGGGGTGGTCCTGGGCGTCGACCGCGGGGGACAGCCTCCGCCGTGCGAGGCCCTCGAGGCGGCGCTTGATGTCTAGCAGGTCGCGGCGGAGGTCGTCGTCGGTGGGGAACCACGCGTCGATGGCCAGGAACTCGTGGGCCCGCAGTGGCGGACATGAAGTCGTTAGCCGCCAGATAGGCGCCAAGCGCGTCGGCGTGCAGGAATGGTCGAGCTGTTGGGGAACGTTGCAGAAAATTAAAAATTTTCTACAGTTTCACCAAGATCTATCTATGAGTTCATCTAAGCAACGAGTTACGAGAGAGAGTTTGCATCTACATACCACTTGTAGATCGAGTACGGAAGCGTTCGAGGAAGTGGTGATGATGAAGACGTTCCCAACGTGATTCCGATCACCGATGACCAAGTGCTGAACGGACAGCACCTCCGCGTTCAACACACGTGCGGGATTTACGGCGTCTCCTTCTGCCTTGATCCAGCAAGGAGGAAGGAGAGGTTGAGGAAGACAACTCCAATGGCAGCACGACGGCGTGATGCAGATGGAGTGACTGTTCTCCGGCAGGGCTTCGCCAAGCTTATGCGGAGGAGGAGAGGTGTTGGGGAGGGAAGGGGCTGCGCCTTCAATGGTGTGTGCAGCCTCCCTCCACCCCTCTATTTATAGGGGAAGGGAGGAGGGCGGCCCCTCTAGATGCATCTAGAGGGGGGGGCGGCCAAGGGAGGGGGCTTGCCCCCAAGCAAGGCGCCCCCTTAGGGTTCCCCCTCAAACCTAGGCGCATGGGCCAAGGGAGGTGCGCCCAGCCACCAGGGGCTGGCTGCCTCCCACGCAGCCCAAGTGGCCCCCAAAAGGGTGGCCTCCCGTGGTCCTCCGGAACCTTTCGGTGGACCCTCCATAAACCGATATGACCGAAACTTTTCCGAGTCCGTTTGACGACTTCCCATATATAAATCTTTACCTCCGGACCATTCCGAACTCCTCGTGACGTCCGGGATCTCATCCGGACTCGGACAACATTCGTAATCACATACAAGTCTTCCTATTAACCTAAGCGCCACCGAACCTTAAGTGTGTAGACCCTACAGGTTCGGGAGACATGTAGACATGACCGAGACGCTCTCCGGTCAATAACCAACAGCGGGATCTGGATACCCATGTTGGTTCCCACACGTTCCTCGATGTTGTCATCGGATGAACCACGATGTCGAGGGTTCAAGCAACCCCCGTATGCTATTCCCTTTGTCAGACGGTATGTTACTTGCCCGAGCCTCGATCGTCGGTATCCCAATACCTCGTTTAGTCTCGTTATCGGCAAGTCACTTTACTCGTACCGTAATGCATGATCCCGTGACCAGACACTTGATCACTTTGAGCTCATTATGATGATGCATTACCGAGTGGGCCCAGTGATACCTCTCCGTCATACGGAGTGACAAATCCCTGTCTCGATTCGTGTCAACCCAACAGACACTTTCGGAGATACCTGTAATGCACCTTTATAGTCACCCGATTCGTTGTGACGCTTGGTACACCCAAAGCATTCCTACGGTATCCGGAGTTACACGATCTCACGGTCTAAGGAAGAGATACTTGACATTGGAAAAGCTCTAGCAAAACGAACTACACGATCTTTGTGCTATGCTTAGGATTGGGTCTTGTCCATCACGTCATTCTCCTAATGACGTGATCCCGTTGTCAATGACATCTGATGTCCATAGTCAGGAAACCATGACTATCTGTTGACCAACGAGCTAGTCAACTAGAGGCTTACTAGGGACGTATTGTAGTCTATGTATTCACACGTGTATTACAATTTCTGGATAATACAGTTGTAGCATGAATAAAAGACAATTATCATGAACAAGGAAATATAATAATAATGCTTTTATTATTGCCTCTAGGGCATATTTCCAACAGTCTCCCACTTGCACTAGAGTCAATAATCTAGTTACATTGTGATGAATTGAACACCCATAGAGTTCTGGTGTTGATCATGTTTTGCCCGCGAGAGAGGTTTAGTCAACGGATCTGCGACATTCAGATCCGTGTGCACTTTACAAATTTCTATGTCTCCATCTTGAACATTTTCACGGATGGAGTTGAAGCGACGCTTGATGTGCCTGGTCTTCTTGTGAAACCTGGGCTCCTTGGCAAGGGCAATAGCTCCAGTGTTGTCACAGAAGAGTTTGATCGGCCCCGACGCATTGGGTATGACTCCTAGGTCGGTGATGAACTCCTTCAACAAAATTGCTTCATGCGCTGCCTCCGAGGCTGCCATGTACTCCGCTTCACATGTAGATCCCGCCACGACGCTCTGCTTGCAGCTGCACCAGCTTACTGCTCCACCATTCAACATATACACGTATCCGGTTTGTGACTTTGAGTCATCCAGATCTGTGTCGAAGCTAGCGTCGACGTAACCCTTTACGACGAGCTCTTCGTCACCTCCATAAACGAGAAACATGTCCTTTGTCCTTTTCAGGTACTTCAGGATATTCTTGACCGCTGTCCAGTGTTCCTTGCCGGGATTACTTTGGTACCTTCCTACCAAACTTACGGCAAGGTTTACATCAGGTCTGGTACACAGCATGGCATACATAATAGATCCTATGGCTGAGGCATAGGGGATGACACTCATCTCTTCTTTATCTTTTGCCGTGGTCGGGCATTGAGCTGAGCTCAATCTCACACCTTGCAATACAGGCAAGAACCCTTTCTTGGACTGATCCATTTTGAACTTCTTCAAAATCTTATCAAGGTATGTGCTTTGTGAAAGACCTATGAGGCGTCTCGATCTATCTCTAAAGATCTTGATGCCTAATATATAAGCAGCTTCTCCAAGGTCCTTCATTGAAAAACACTTGTTCAAGTAGGCCTTAATGTTGTCCAAGAATTCTATATCATTTCCCATCAAAAGTATGTCATCTACATATAATATGAGAAATGCTACAGAGCTCCCACTCACTTTCTTGTAAACGCAGGCTTCTCCATAAGTCTGCATAAACCCAAACGCTTTGATCATTTCATTAAAGCGAATGTTCCAACTCCGAGATGCTTGCACCAGTCCATAAATGGATCGCTGGAGCTTGCATACTTTGTCAGCATTCTTAGGATCGACAAAACCCTCCGGCTGCATCATATACAGCTCTTCCTTAAGATATCCGTTAAGGAACGCTGCTTTGACGTCCATCTGCCATATCTCATAATCATAGTATGCGGCAATTGCTAACATGATTCGGACGGACTTAAGCTTCGCTACGGGAGAGAAAGTCTCATCGTAGTCAATCCCTTGAACTTGCCGATAACCCTTAGCGACAAGTCGAGCTTTATAGATGGTGACATTACCATCCGCGTCCGTCTTCTTCTTAAAGATCCATTTGTTTTCTATCGCTCGCGATCATCGGGCAAGTCGGTCAAAGTCCACACTTTGTTTTCATACATGGATTCTATCTCGGATTTCATGGCTTCTAGCCATTTGTTGGAATCTGGGCCCGCCATCGCTTCTTCATAGTTCAAGGTTCACCGTTGTCTAACAACATGATTTCCGGGACAGGGTTGCCGTACCACTCAGTGCGGAACGTGTCCTTGTGGACCTCGAGGTTCATAGCAACTTGATCCAAGTACCTTGATCATCATCATTAATTTCCTCTTGAGTTGGTGTAGGCATCACAGAACACTTTCCCGAGCTGCACTACTATCCTGTTCAAGAGGTAGTACTTCATCGAGTTCTACTTTCCTCCCACTTACTTCTTTCGAGAGAAACTCTTTTCCGTAAAGGTTCCGTTCTTGGCAACAAAGATCTTGCCCTCGGATCTTAAGTAGAAGGTATACCCAATGGTTTCTTTAGGGTATCCTATGAAGACGCATTTTCCGACTTGGGTTCGAGCTTTTCAGGTTGAAGTTTCTTGACATAAGCATCGCATCCCCAAACTTTTAGAAACGACAGCTTAGGTTTCTTCCCAAACCATAATTCATACGGTGTCGTCTCAACGGACTTAGACGGTGCCCTATTTAAAGTGAATGTAGCTGTCTCTAGAGCGTATCCCCAAAATGATAGCGGCAAATCGGTAAGAGACATCATAGACCGCACCATATCCAATAGAGTGCGATTACGACGTTCGGACACACCGTTACGCTGAGGTGTTCCAGGCGGCGTTAGTTGTGAAACGATTCCACATTTTCTTAAGTGTGTACCAAATTCGTGACTTAAATATTCTCCTCCATGATCTGATCGTAAGAATTTTATCTTTCGGTCACGTTGATTCTCTACTTCATTCTGAAATTCCTTGAACTTTTCAAAGGTCTCAGACTTGTGTTTCATCAAGTAGACGTAACCATATCTACTCAAGTCATCCGTGAGAGTGAGAACATAACGATATCCTCCGCGAGCCTCAACGCTCATTGGACTGCACACATCAGTATGTATGATTTCCAACAAGTTGGTTGCTCGCTCCATTGTTCCGGAGAACGGAGTCTTGGTCATCTTGCCCATGAGGCATGGTTCGCATGTGTCAAATGATTCATAATCTAAAGACTCCAAAATTCCATCAGCATGGAGCTTCTTCATGCGCTTGACACCAATGTGACCAAGGCGGCAGTGCCACAAGTATGTGGGACTATCGTTATCAACTTTACATCTTTTGGTATTCACGCTATAAACATGTGTAATACTACGCTCGAGATTCATTAAGAATAAACCATTGACCATGGGAGCATGACCATAAAACATATCTCTCATATAAATAGAACAACCATTATTCTCGGATTTAAATGAGTAGCCATCTCGTATTAAACGAGATCCAGATACAATATTCATGCTCAAACTTGGCACCAAATAACAATTATTAAGGTTCATAACTAATCCCGTAGGTAAATGAAGAGGTAGCGTGCCGACGGCGATCACATCGACTCTGGAACCATTCCCGACGCGCAGATCGTCACCTCGTCCTTTGCCGCCTCCGCTTATTCCGCAGCTCCTGCTGTGAGTTACAAATATGAGCAACGGCACCGGTATCAAATACCCAGGAGTTACTACGAGTACTGGTAAAGTACACATCAATTACATGTATATCAAATATACCTTTGGTGTTGCCGGCCTTCTTGTCCGCTAAGTATTTGGGGCAGTTCCGCTTCCAGTGACCCCTCCCCTTGCAATAAAAGCACTCAGTCTCGGGTTTGGGTCCATTCTTTGACTTCTTCCGGCAACTTGCTTACGGGCGCAACCTCCTTGCCGTCCTTCTTGAAGTTCTTCTTGCCCTTGCCCTTCTTGAACTTAGTGGTCTTATTGACCATCAACACTTGATGTTCTTTCTTGATTTCAACCTCGGTGACTTCAGCATAGAGAACACTTCAGAATGGTCTTTACCATCCCCTGCATGTTGTAGTTCATCACAAAGCTCTTGTAGCTTGGTGGGAGCGATCGAGGATTCTGTCAATGACCGCCTCATCGTGGAGGTTAATATTCAGCTGGGTCATACGGTTGTGCAACCTGGACATCTCCGTAATGTGCTCACCGACAGAACTGTTTTCCTCCATCTTACAACTATAGAACTTGTCGGAGATGTCATATCTCTCGACCCGCCGTGAGCTTGGAAAACAAGTTTCAGCTCCTCGAACATCTCATATGCTCCGTGATGCTCAAAACGCTTTTGGAGCCCGGTTCTAAGCTGTAAAGCATGCCGCACTTGAACGAGGGAGTAATCATCAGACGAGACTGCCAAGCATTCATAATGTCTTGGTTCTCAGAGACGGAGCGTCACCTAGCGGTCCTTCTAGGACATATTGTTTCTGGCAGCTATGAGGATGATCCTCAAGTTCGGACCCAGTCCGTATAGTTGCTGCCGTCATCTTTCAGCTTGGTTTTCTCTAGGAACGCGTTGAAGTTCAAGTTGACATGAGCGTTGGCCATTTGATCTACAAGACATATCATTCAAAAGTTTTAGACTAAGTTCATGATAATTAAGTTCATCTAATCAAATTATTTAAATGAACTCCCACTCAGATTAGACATCCTCTAGTCATCTAAGTGTTACACGATCCGAGTCGACTAGGCCGTGTCCGATCATCACGTGAGACGGACTAGTCATCATCGGTGAACATTCTCATGTTGATCGTATCTTCTATACGACTCGTGTTCGACCTTCGGTCTCCGTGTTCGAGGCCATGTCTGTACATGCTAGGCTCGTCAAGTAAACCCTAAGTGTTTTCGCGTGTGTAAATCTGTCTTACACCCGTTGTATGTGAACGTAAGAATCCATCACACCCGATCATCACGTGGTGCTTAGAAGCGACGAACTTTAGCAACGGTGCACGCAGTTAGGGAAACACTTCTTGAAATTGTTGTAAGGATCATCTTATTTACTACCGTCATTCTAAGTAAACAAGATGTATAAACATAATAAACATCACATGCAATTATATAGTAGTGACATGATATGGACAATATCATAAAGCTCCATTGATCTCCATCTTGAGACTCCATGATCATCTTGTCACCGCATGACACCATGATCTCCATCATCATGATCTCCATCATTGTGCCTCCATGAAGTTGTCACGCCAACGACTACTTCTACTTCTATGGCTAACGCGTTTAGCAATAAAGTAAAGTAAGTTACATGGCGTTCTTCAATGACACGCAGGTCATACAAAATAAAGACAACTCCTATGGCTCCTGCCGTTGTCATACTCATCGACATGCAAGTCGTGATTCCTATTACAAGAACATGATCTCATACATCACAATATGTCATTCATCATTCATCACAACTTGGCCATATCACATCACATGACAATTGCTGCAAAAACAAGTTAGACGTCCTCTAATTGTTGTTGCATCTTTTACGTGGCTGCAATTGGGTTCTAGCAAGAACGTTTTCTTACCTACGAAATAACCACAACGTGATCTTGTCAACTTCTATTTACCTTTCATAAGGACCCTTTTCATCGAATCCGCTCCAACTAAAGTAGGAGAGACAGACACCCGCCAGCCACCTTATGCAACTAGTGCATGTTAGACGGTGGAACCGGTCTCACGTAAGCGTACGTGTAAGGTTGGTCCGGGCCGCTTCATCCCACAATACCGCGGAAGCAAGATAAGATTAGTAACGGCAAGTAAGTTGACAAGATCCACGCCCACAACTAAATTGTGTTCTACTCGTGCATTAGAGAACTACGCATAGACCTAGCTCATGATGCCACTGTTGGTTATGTTGCAGAAAATTAAAAATTTTCTACGGTTTCACCAAGATCTATATATGAGTTCATCTAAGCAACGAGTTACGAGAGAGAGTTTGCATCTACATACCACTTGTAGATCGAGTGCAAGGCGTTCGAGGAGTGGTGATGATGAAGACGTTCCCAACGTGATTCCGATCACCGATGACCAAGTGCTGAGCGGACAGCACCTCCGCGTTCAACACACGTGCGGGATTTACGGCGTCTCCTTCGTCTTGATCCAGCAAGGAGGAAGGAGAGGTTGAGGAAGACAACTCCAATGGCAGCACGACGGCGTGATGCAGATGGAGTGTTGTTCTCGGCAGGCTTCGCCAAGCTTATGCGGAGGAGGAGAGGTGTTGGGAGGGAGGGCTGCGCCTTAAATGGTGTGTGCAGCCCTCCCTCCACCCCTCTATTTATAGGGAAGGGAGGAGGGCGGCCCCTCTAGATGCATCTAGAGGGGGGCGGCGACAAGGGAGGGGGCTGCCCCCAAGCAAGGGGTGCCCCTTCGGTTCCCCCTCAACCCTAGGCGCATGGGCCAAGGGAGGGGTGCGCCCAACCCACCAGGGGCTGGCTGCCTCCCACGCAGCCCAAGTGGCCCCCAAAGGGGTGGCCCCTCCGTGGTCCTCCGGAACCTTTCCGTGGACCCTCCATAAAACCGATATGACCGAAACTTTTCCGAGTCCGTTTGACGACTTCCCATATATAAATCTTTACCTCCGGACCATTCCGGAACTCCTCGTGACGTCCGGGATCTCATCCGGGACTCCAAACAACATTCGGTAATCACATACAAGTCTTCCTATTAACCCTAGCGTCACCGAACCTTAAGTGTGTAGACCCTACGGGTTCGGGAGACATGTAGACATGACCCAACAGACACTTTCGGAGATACCTGTAATGCACCTTTATAGTCACCCAGTTACGTTGTGACGTTTGGTACACCCAAAGCATTCCTACGGTATCCGGGAGTTACACGATCTCACGGTCTAAGGAAGAGATACTTGACATTGGAAAAGCTCTAGCAAAACGAACTACACGATCTTTGTGCTATGCTTAGGATTGGGTCTTGTCCATCACGTCATTCTCCTAATGACGTGATCCCGTTGTCAATGACATCTGATGTCCATAGTCAGGAAACCATGACTATCTGTTGACCAACGAGCTAGTCAACTAGAGGCTTACTAGGGACGTATTGTAGTCTATGTATTCACACGTGTATTACGATTTCCGGATAATAAAGTTGTAGCATGAATAAAAGACAATTATCATGAACAAGGAAATATAATAATAATGCTTTTATTATTGCCTCTAGGGCATATTTCCAACACGAGCGCGGCCTCTGCGCGGGCCAGGGCAGACTCGGCACGCGAGTGCACCGCGTTGACGTGGCGGACGCGGGAGGAGAGCGCCTCGGCGGCAGGAGGAGGAGGATGACTCCTGGCCTTGCGGCGGAAGCGGCGAAGCGAGAGGAGCGGCGGGGCGGAACGGAGCAGGGAAGCGGCTGCGCGGGCGAGGAGCGCGTCGAGGCGGGCGTCGAGGGCGCGCTAGTAGGTGACGCACTCGTGGAGCAGGCGGGTGGTGGCGCCGGCGTCAGTGAGGCCGCGGAGGGCGGCGAGGGAGGTCGGGTCACCGAAGTCCAGGGACGGGGCGGCGTCGTCGGACACGTCGGCGGCCGCGGATGAGTTTGGGCGAGGGGAGCGTGGGGTGGGCGCGGCAGACGGCACGTCCATGGCCGCTGGGGGCACGGTGGATCTCAGTGAGTTCACATGTGCGGGAAGGGGAGAGGAAAGAGAATGGAGAAAGGAGAAGCAGGGCGTCAGGGCAGCAGCTTGGAACTCCGGCGGTCATCGGCATCATCCATAGGTGGCGGGGTCGGGCACGGTGCTCGGGAGGGAGGCAGCTGCGAGGGGAGGCTCGGGAGGAGCTCCTCTGTCTCAACACTGCGTGACGAGGGAGACTCACCCGTAGGTCAAAACCGCACATTGACCATTGCCATGTCAGCAATCAGTCAAGTCAAACCATCCAGAGACTGATTTTGTCTGGTATGAGATTGTTCAGGGGGGAGAACCGAAATAAAGATCAAGGGGTAATGTGAACCACCAACTTTGTTTAGGGTAGTAAAATGGACTTTTTTCTTGAGAAAATAAAATTGACCTATAATATGGAAGTTTTTTCACTACGTTTGCAACAGCGTGCAAAAACTTTGTGATGGTGTGGTAGACCATTTGTCAAACTGCGAAATGAATTTCCAATTGGGTCCTTCTATTAAAAGGAACCCAAAGAGTAACTTATTGAAAAAGGGCTTTCCTCCATTTTGTATCCCAAAGCAACCAACACCAATACAGGATCGCTGGGGCGAACAGCACAACAAGCCCAAAAGAAAAAGAAGAAGAAGCAAATGCCAACAACGGCATCTCGACAGAGCGCGCATGACCCGCCACCGCTACGCACACAAGAGACAAACCACTACAACCCGAGGCTCCGGACCACCGCGTACAAAACAGCACCTCCAAGAAGGAAAGCGACAACGACGATGTTGCTGCCTAGACATGTCCTAGGGTTTCCCCTGCACACGGAGGGAGGTGGGGGATGGATATCACTAACACCCTCCAGGAAGGAAAGGTGGCACCCGCAGGTGTCACCGTATCGGGGCCGAAGACCGGCAAGGATTTCTCCCGTACTCCAATCCCCACCGCCCAACGGACCGGAGCCGACCAGCCAGACCGCCGCCCACCACCATGCGCCATCGCGGTTGCGCCGTCACCCACGCCGCCTCACTGCAAACACCAACACGAGGCCAAGAGGACGGAGAAGCGCCCATGGAAGGAGAAGCAGCACCGAAGCGAACGGGAGGGAACCACCTCCACCGCCGTCCCGGGAGGCGAGCCTCCAAGACCGTCGCGGTAGCCGTCCGGACGCTGCAGCAGGCATGCCAGCCACCTCGCCCGGCCAGACCGCAGGCCCGCTAAGGCCCGCCGCCACGCTGCAGCAAGCCGGCGATGGCGCCGCCAGCACCCTGCCGCTCATCGCCTCTCCCCCGCCTCCCGGAAGACAGAAGCAGACCCACCCCGCGGCCGGCCCGCCCAGGCCCAGATGGGGCCCGAAGGGCCCAAATCTGGGCCGAAGGGCGCCACCTGCACTCCGCCGTCGCCGCCAACCAACGGCGCCGCCGTCAGAAGTCCGCCCGCTTCGGCCAGAGCCCCCGCCAAGGCTGGAACAAAAGAGTAACTTGACGATATGACCAACGGATATAGAAAAGTTCAAAACATATATCTCAACAAAAAGCATGAGAGTTATCATTTCTTTTTAATACAACAGAAAGTTTCTATAGTCGCACACTCCATTTTTTATAACAATATCTACGGTCTACCCCTAGTTCAAAATCCAAGAGCAGCCAAGATTTCACTTTAAAAAAAAGGATTTTGTTAGGTGACAATGGAATAGGATGTGGAGTTTGGTGCAATTGAAAGATCAATGATTGGCATTCCTCAGTTTCCACTTGAACAAAAGATTTATTTGCGTAAAACAACAAACTAGTCCAATACCACTTGAGCCACAAGTTGGTCTCCTAAGCCAGTGTTTGTAACTTGTGCTAGAACACTTTTATATATAGGTAAAGCTTTATTTAGAGAGATTTTGAAGGAAGATGTTTGTCCAACATGATACCCTATGTTTATGCCACGTCACAAGTTGTTTGTCCAATACCACTTGAGCCACAAGTTGGTCTCCTAAGCCAGTGTTTGCAACTTGTGCTAGAACACTTTTATATATAGGTAAAGCTTTATTTAGAGAGATTTTGAAGGAAGATGTTTGTCCAACATGATACCCTGTGTTTATGCCACGTCACTAACTGTAACAACCATGGCAAGTTACTCCAACAGACGCTCAGCATTGCGATGAATGATAAACTAGCGAATAAAAAAAAACTAAGCATAACATACCAAACGTAGCTTCAAATTTAAAAGGTTTACGATAGGGATCGACCCATTCCATATGGTCAACTTTTCCCAACAACCCAAAATGTCTTTGTCACGCAATGTCGCGTTCGTACAGTACAGTACAAGTCACAATCAAACAAGATGTGGTCTTCATCAGGCTAGTACAACATGATCAAACATTCAAGCTCTGTGTGATTGTGGCACCAGATCAATTCAGGTACTGTCCAATGGTCTATTAGAGCAACTCCAACGGGCCGACCCAAACGGATGGCGATTTCGTCCGATTTTTGTCCGTTTGGGTCGGCCAGACGGACACGGATGCTCGCTTCGGTATTTGGGTCGGCGCGTGCGCCCAACACTGGCCTCAGACCAATTTTGACGGCGCCAAAAAAATGAACGCATGCGTATTAAAAAAAGAGAAACAACATTAATTAAACATTAAAGCCGGCCACGAAGGCCGCCGAGAGTCCACGCGTCCACATTTGCATTAAAAAAAACATCCTAAACTACGAGGTGGCGCGCTGCCCTAGGCTTCGGCATCGTCGTCCTCGGGGTTCGTGAGGTCGATGAGCGTCGGCGCCGGCCCGGCCCAGGAGAACGCCGTGCTCCAGAGTGCTGTCATGTGTCGGGCTGTGCGGCGCGCAGCAGTGCCGGGCGGGGGTGTCGCGTCAGTGCAGCCGCGCCCTGGCGCGCCTCGTCCTCGGCCTCGCGCTGCTCCTCCTCGAGGTCGCGCTCGAGCATCTCCTTGTACTCGCCGCGACGGCGCTCCTCTGCCAGCCGGCGCTGGCGCCACATCTCCAGGTACGCCTGCTCCTGCGCCGGCGTCGTCCCCAGCCAAACCGGTGGCGCGGACACCCGCTCGCGCACCACTCCATTCCAGGATAAGCGCGCGATGGGCTCGGGCTCGGGCTCCGGCTACGGCTCCGGCTTGATGGGGGACGGGGGGCCACCGACGGCACCACGCTGTCGCCCGCTGCGGAGAGGGCAAGGGCCTGCGCCATTTTCGCCTCGTACAGGGCATCCTCTTCCGCCTCCGCCGCCTCCGCTCTGCGCCGCTCGTCCTCCTCGCTCCCCGGTAGACGGCTGCAAGGGCCGCCTGATAGGCGTCCTCCGCCGCCTGGTCCTCCTCGTGGACGACGAGCGGCGTTGGCCTCCGGCCGACCTCGCCCACGCCCCGTCGCCTCGCCTCCTCGTGCTCGAAGGCGAACCACCTCGCCCAGTTGGGCGAGTCGGTTGCGTAGGCCTTGTCGAGGCGCTGCTCCGGCGTCAGCAGCGCCCGCCGGCGCCGCACCTCCTCCGCGTGAGCACGAGCCGTCCGTGGCGCCGCCGGCACTGGGATCCTATCTGGATCCAGATGCCAGTCGTGCGGCAGCGTCACGTCGGGATACGGCAGAGGCTGGCGGTTCTGCCAGTGCCACTCCGCCTGGTGCACTGGCACGTTGACGCGCTGCCTCTGCCGGCGAGGCGCCGGCGGAGGTGGGAGGAACTCGGAGGGGAAAGGGGTGGCGGGGGACTTGCCGTTGGCCTTGCTGCCGCTGGCGCCGGAGAAGAGGCCCATCTCGCTGTGGTTGTGGTGGCTAGGATTTGCCGGCGACGAGGGAGCAAAGGTGGGCAGATGTGGACGGCGAGTTTGGATGAGGACGGCCCCGCCGCACGGTCGGCTTAAAAAAGGACAAGCGTCGTCGCTGACGCGTGGGCCCGTCATCTTAAATTAAGCTGACCGCATGGGCAGCGAGTAGTTGAACGGCTGCCATGTGGGGACGCGGCGGATAGCGAGAAGGCGCGCGAAGCGTCCGTTTGGCGTCCGCGCCGACGCATTTGGGGCGCAAATTTGGTCCGCAAATGCGTCGGCGCGGACACGACGCGGACATGATTTGGGTATGAGTCGGCGCGTTGGGCCGTCACTTTTGTCCGCGCCGACCCAAACGAACATAGACGGACGAAATGAGTCGGCCCTTTGGAGTTGCTCTTACTCTTCCTATAAAGAGGGAAAGGGATGCTGACTTGAGGTTTATTTATACAACATTACCTATCGATGCTCGTAGAAAGACTAGGCATGGGAGGCACCAGAGAATGCATTGGATACTGCTTTATTTCAGAATCTTACGGAATATGATATCAGAACTGCAGTTGCTGACCCTGAAGTTTCTAGCGAAATATCTGGGATGCATTCTCGGGCCTATCAGAGGCTATGGTATGAAAACCAAAGCTTTTTGGTTGATTGGGGTGGAGTAATCAGTTTTGCTGCCACGCACTTATCCATGGCCTCGTTCGAGTCTTACAAAGCTTAGAGGTTGGATCATTTGATTCACATGCCTAGCATTCAGCCTTTGTACAGCTATTTCCTCTTCTGTAATGCAAAAGCTTTTCCATACTTAGGGAAAAAATTGAACGATAGCATGCCTCTTTTACCCTACATTACCTTCCCGGTCAACATCATGCAAGAGCTCTATGACTGTAGACTTTTTGTCAAACTGTGAAACAAACTTCCAAATGGGTTCTCCTACTAAACAGGGTGAAAACAAGGACATGAGAATAATGACCAATGGAAACAAAGAAGGTTCAAATCAGATATCTCAATATCAAGCATTCAATTCTCATTTGTACAAAGCATAGATTCTACAATCCATCTCCATTTTTTCGAGAAGTCTCTACGGTGTACTCCCTACTTCAAATTCCGAGAGTGGTTGTCGGTGTCAAAACCGGCATATCTCGGGTAGGGGGTCCCAAGCTGTGTGTCGTAGATCGATGGGTAACAGGAGACAGGGGACACGATGTTTACCCAGGTTTGGGCCCTCTCTATCGAGCTAGTACCCTACTTCCCGCTTGATTGATCTTGATGAATATAGGGTTACAAGAGTTGATCTACCTCGAGATCATATGTTGTGGTCTAAGACCTAAGGTTATGATGAGTAATGTCATAATCCTCTATCGACTAGCCTAGCCTCGGCTTATATAACATACCGGACGAATAGGATAACAAGATTCCTAGCCGAATACGTTAGTGGAGAGGAGTCCTTGTCTTGATCGCCAAGTCTTGTGGAATACTCCTTATATGCGGCACGGGCTGCGAGAAGTGGCCCATGAGTGAACCGCCACGGGGGTCCTTGGCCCGATCCACCTAGTCGGGAGACGACGTGGTGAGTACCCCCTAGTCCAGGACACTACCAGTAGCCCCCTAAACCGGTCTTCAAGTTGGAGACGCTTCTCGATCCTTCCAAACTATTCTTCGTCTTCGATCGCCGGTCTTGAAAATTCGTTCAACAAATCTTCTCATCTTCGATCTTGAGGATCGCCGAAGTAAATCCGAAGAGTTTACACGTCGGGTATCCGAGGAGCCCCTTTAAGTTATCGGCCTTTATCAATGCCTTGTTATTTATATGCCACACCTCGGGTTCGAAGTTATTCCCGGGCGGCAGTGTCCTCTTGCCTCCGAGCTCCAATGCCGAACTGTATTCGAGGTATCTTTTGCAGCCGAGCACCAACGCCGGACCGCTTCCGAGCTCCAACGCCAGAATGTATCCGAGCTCCAACGCCGGACTGTGTCCAAGCTCCAATGCCGGACTATATCCGAGGTGTAATAGATCACCTTGGCTCCAAAAGTTTTAGCTGAGATTAATGCTGGAAATGCCCTCTAAGGAGCCAGCCACTCGCATCCGAGCTATATGCCGAACTTCTTCCAAGGTGGCTCAACACCTCGGTCATGGGCTGATTGTTTGTGGATTTTATTTCCGATGCGTATAAATTTATTTGCTGACAAGATGTATTGCCAGTAGCCCTCAAGGTGTCTGTCGGCCTAAAATCCGAGATGCACCTGAAGGAAAATATGAAACCGTTGATCCTAGTAGCTTCTGAGACTCAGGTCGTGAAATCGGCCTGAGGATCAACTCCTAGCTCGGCAGCATACATAGGAATAGAAACTCAGTGTAATATATTAGAGGTAATAGTGATTGGCGGGCGGGCCCCTGAGAAAGGGTCGTGAGAAGTCGCCGTGATATATCAGCTTGATGCCGGATAAATCCCATACGGTACTTATTGTCGTCCGAAGACGCACTTGTCCATAGTTCGGTTTATGCCGAACACTGAGCACTTTGAATTTTCTGCATTGAATAGGCAATGCAGTAGCCCCCGAGCCACTGGTCGGGTGGCAACACCAGATCAGGGGATCGATATGCCCCTTTAATATTTGTAAATAATGAGCGCAAAGCCCAGTAGCCCCCGAGCCTTAATGTGGGCACGGGTGGCCGAATTAAGGATCGATATCCATTTGACAGAAAATTTTGTTGTGTTTAACACAAACTTCTCGGAAAGAGAATAAAGATCTCTTAAAAGAGCTTAGAGCTTGTCGAAATCCGAGCTCGCCAAGGTAGGCCACAAGGGGTTTAAAAGATGGATTGCAGTAAATGGATTTTACTTGCAGTTTTTATGTGTAATGATTCTATGTATCCAAGTACTTTACATTATTAATGCTCAGATCCGTATTGTACAAAACTTTGTTGACCGACCATCGGCTTCAATCTCCTCAGCTAGTAGCTGGGGAGTGTTTGTCCTACTTTATAAAGCCTTTACAAGGGCAAAGTTTTACGGCAAACAAGGCAATCCGGTCATACCGTTTTATAAATAAAGGTACACTGAGAGATATGTTATATTACGTTTTAACGTAAGAAATATCTTCCAAAGAAAATAGTCCTGCTATCGGTTCCTTTCTTTGGGTCGTCATGCTTATCATGATAATGAAAACTCACCTATGATCAATGTGGGAGGAAACTATTGAGGATTTAGTTCGAGGAAAGTTCCCGAACTCTATGGTATTAATGAACCAAAAAAAATTATTTCTGTCGTTGCCAACCAATGTGATCCTTTAAGATTGCTAGCTTTCGGCTTCACCCAGTCTGAGATACTAGCTCGGATGACCCGGTAGTAACAATCATAGAGGTGCTCCCTTTACCGCCTAGCCGAACAATCGGGAACGTAGGGGTAAGCACAGGAGCCAGGTAACCCAGCTTGGCCAAAATCTTAAGTCAAATTGATGCATATTTATGGCTTTGTAACGATTATTATGGAAGGCAGCACTTGTATATTAAATACAAATGCTGATAATATGTTTATTTTGACTCTGTCGCGACCGTTTATTAGTTGAAAGTGGCCCATCGTCGGCTTCCAGCCCCTTGTAGATGCTACGTAGGGTGTTTCCGCAATAACAAAACAACTCTTAGCCGACGTCTCGGTACCTGAAGGCGGTTGTGTTAGTGGAAACGAGGCAATCGGATATGCGGGCTTTATAACTTTCACTTAGTCATAGGAGCTTAAATTTGAGAGGCCAACTAGTAGCCCCCGGTTAGTGTTTGGCGACAGTCGAGGTCAAGCCATGAACACTTCGGCCAATGTTATGAACGGACCGTCATTTGACACAGTCATCGGATCGCTGACCGGTTTGCGCTTATTGTGACAGTCAGTTTTCGGCTTTCTCCACTGAGGTGCTTAACCATGCGAGCTGGAAGCACAATCGTAGTGGTTCTCCCTTTGCACACCTAGCCCAACAAAGCAGAACGTAGGAGACAAGCACAGGAGCCGGGCAACCCAACTATTGACCGAAGACACAATTCGAAACCAATGCATCTATAGCAATATCCGAGCATGTTTTTGCCGAATCTCTAAGAGTGTCCGGCGCTGCACTGCGAGACTAATGCTGGAAACACATAAATAGTTTAAAAGTGCCATAGGCTTGGGAAACCACAAAAACTTCATTAAAAACTTGACGTCTGAACTAGATCAAGTGTTCGGTGCCAATCCGAAAATTGGTCTTAAAATTTTTGTGTTTCTGTCATGCATTAATATGACACATCCGATCTCAATACTTCAAGCGGGTCATCCTACGGTGTCAACCTCCTTATCCCGAAGGCGGAATGCTTCTCCGAGGCTAGTTTAGCAAACTAAACTCGAGCGGCTTTAGAGAGAAGCAAGGCTATCCGGCTATTGACCACGCACTTGCATCGAGAAAGACTTTGCAACGACTAGGAAGAAAACGCATTTACTATAAAACAACTCATATAAATTTTAAGAGCTCCCAAGTGACTTGGGTAAAAGAATTTTATGTATAATGATTGTATGTACCGAAGTACTTATATCATATCTGTGTTCACCCGAACTTTAAACACGTCTTTACCGACTGTCGGCTTCTCCCTCTTCGGCAAGGACCGAAAAGTGTTATGTACTCCACCTATCGAGAATATCGACGGTGTTTCCGATAACCAGGCAATCAGGCTATAAGGCTGTAACAGACAAAGTGCGCTCAGGGAACTTATGCTATATTACTGACGAAGTGTAAGAAGCATCTTCGAAGAAAATAGTACCTCCACCGATACCTTTCTTCGGTTGCTCATTGTTACTATGAGACTTGTGCAATAGATTTTTTGTATTCATGAGTTCCGTTGTGTGCCAAACATGATTGAAAACAATAAGAGCGCTAGCTTTCGGCTTCACCCAGTCTGAGGCCCGAGCTCAGATGACCCGATCGTGACAATCGCAGAGGTGCTCCCTTTACTCCCTAGCCGAACAATCGGGAACGTCGGGGTAAACACAGGAGCAAGGCAACCCAGCTTGCGGAACACTTAAGTCAACATGGTGCATATTGTGGCGTAATACACGAACAAGGAACGACGCCATACAAGTATAATCATATGCAAGAGGAAAGGCTTCATAAAGGAAGCCCCCAATTAACATGGGTAAAGGGAGTTTATTTTAACAAACAACTCATGTGAGCATGGCCGAACCGAACACACAAAAAAACTTTGAGCATGAAAGCGACTTAGTTGATTAATGTGTTTGGCCTTGATGACGCGGTCCGAGCTTATGGCGGGACGAGGTCCCAGCCCCCAAGCCGGTCCTGAAATGGCAGAGGAAAGAGCTCAACGCTCTGAAGTGGCGACATAGCACGGCCGATACAGGCCGGCAGTGTGATGCCGAAGTACCTGGCGTGGGTTAATGAAGTGATGACGAAGCCCTCGATCCAGCCGAGGTGACGTGGTATGTCGATACGCCGAGGTGATAGTGCTGCCCAATCCGGATCATTTACCTATGCACATAAGATAGTGCAGGCCGGAGATAATAGTAATAATTAAAAAAAGGTAGCATAATAAATAATTTATGCAAAGTGGATAATTAGAGGAGTATTGCCCATGCACTGAACACCCGACGAGGTAAAACCCTCTCGATGATGCCAAAGTCCCCGAGACAACCGAACATGTCGGTATGGCAATTCAATCAACAAGGTGGTCATGCGAGCCAGTTTATGCCAATTGGGATGACGACGCTGGCTTGCCGAAGTGACCGCGTGACGCAGTCGAGGTCGACCACCTACACACATGAAATAGTGCGGTCCAAAAAGAATGATATAAATATATATATATATATATATATATATATATATATATATATATATATATATATATATAATCCTTGCACAATTGCTTTTCGCAAAAATAATTTATTTAAAGAGATGTGGCCTGGCGCCGAAGCCAATGTCGATGCAGGGCGTCGGCGTGACACGTTGTAGGCGTGACAAAGCTAGAATTTGCAGGCCGGTCCGAGTTCCGGATGCGGCTTTCGCCGAACTGTATATGGGAACTGACCGAACCACCACGCGACCGTCGTTAATGCGGCCACCATTTGATAGACATGTGTACAGGTGATGGAACAAACCAGAGTAATAATTCCTCGGGAAAAATAAACCCAAGAAAGAAAATGTTACTAGGATTAATAGCACCTGGTTTATCTGTTGCAGCAATATGAAGAAAGGTTACTCCCAAAATTAGGACTCGATCCGCACACCCATTGCCTGATGGGCGATGAAGCGATGGCATGACGATGCTGGGAAAGGTTGGCTCGCCGAGGCAAAGCCCCCGGTCGGCTAACGTGACGAAGATGGTCGGTCGGTGACGCCGAATTCTCCGGAGTGGGTTGATGAAGAAATGGAGAAGCCCCCGGTCTAGGCCGAGGTAACGTAGTAGATCGGTAAGGAGACGTTGCAGCCATCATGTCAGCCGAGGTGTTGAAGCAGTTCGGCGTGATGGACATCGGCTTGAAGAAGCAATAGTGCGGACATGCTGACACAGGTCATGACTTGTGACGCGGTCAATGCCGGCCAGCTTGATGAAGTGACCGTACGGTGATGCCGGTGTGCCCGCTCCGTGTAATCCGTGGGGCAGCGATGTTGGTGATGATTTATCCTTCGCGATGCCGAACTCTTGTTCGGCTTGCCGAGATGATGATCCAGAGAAGTTGAGCTCGGCTCAACAAAGCGGCGACGTGTCTAGCGCAGGTCGGCAGCCATGGAGCAATATTGCCGGACTGGTTTGACACCAGCGTGATGGTGAAGATTACCTCGGAGGAGGCTTAAAATTTTATGCGTATGTGTTTAAAAACAACACACAATACCCTAGCAAAAAATTCCTTCAAAAGGGTTGTCCAATATCCTGTTCATGAAGAAACATGAACTCGGGCCGGATTCGTATTCGCGCAGAAATCAAATCCAAAAATTTGGTCCACTCATCGGAAGATTCCCGGAGTTTAAACCGTCGGATCAAGCTGAAATTTGGAGGGGTGGTAGATATGGCAATTCCGCAGCAGATGAACGGTTGGATATTCCAAAGGACCTCCGAGCTGGGCTCTAGAGACCATGCCCTGCACTCGTCCAGATTCTCGTCCAGATTTGACAAGGCTCCGGTATATCATAGATTGCTGGAGATTCCTCCATCAGAACTCGACGAAATTTTGCATGACTGTTGTAGACTTAATTCCGCATTATTCCACCAAAGCAATCGTCAAACCGATGCTCGAGGAGGCGGTGACGGCGGACACAAGTTCGCTGTCCAGAAAACAGCGTGGCCGCTCGTGGGCAATGTTGACGTTGAGCCCCCGAGCTCCATGGATGATTCCTCCATTATCATGATAGAGATCAGAGTTGATGTTGATGAAGGCTTCGTCCGAACATGACGATCGGAGATGGAGCGCGGTCCTCGGTCGATCCAAGGTGACCAGTCGAGCCAGCGACGAAGATGCCGGCGTCGAAGTTGATCTGCGGGCGAGCCATTGATCCTTTGCCGATCACACAGCGGAACTCTCAATGAAAGCACCATTGTCGGTGTCAAACCCGGCAGATCTCGGGTAGGGGGTGCGAAGCTGTGTGTCGTGGATCGATGGGTAACATGAGACAATGGACACGATGTTTACCCAGGTTCGGGCCCTCGCTATCGAGGTAATACCCTACTTCCCGCTTGATTGATCTTGATGAATATATGGTTACAAGAGTTGATCTACCTCGAGATCATATGTTGTGGGTCTAAGACATAAGGGTATGATGAGTAATATCATAATCCTCTATCGACTAGCCTAGCCTCGGCTTATATAACATATCGGAGGCATAGGATAACAAGAGTCCTAGCCAAATACGTTGGTGGAGAGGAATCCTTGTCTTGATTGCCAAGTCTTGTGGAATACTCCTTGTATGCGGCACAGGCTGCCCGAAGTGGTCCATGAGTGAACCGCCACGGGGGTCCTTGGCCCGATCCACCTAGCCAGGAGACGACGTGGTGAGTACCAACTAGTCTAGGAAACCGTCAGTGGTCAAGATTTCACTTAACGAAAACAGGATTTTGTTATGCAATAGTGTAACTAGACAAGCCCCTGAGTGATGTGCATTTGAGGCAGTGTGATAATGGAAACCTATCTACCTCAAGAGTTAGGGCAACTCTAACCGATCTCCTATGCGGCTATATGGGAGGATAATCAAATTTATCCTCACTAAACCTAATAGGGGAGGATAATTATCCTCCCCTGCCGACCCCCCCCCCTCCCCCACAAATCTCCCTAAATATACTCACCGTGGCTAGGCTGAAGAAAACTTGCGCCTCCTCTTTCCCGCCGCGGTCGCCACCACGCTCCGCTGCCGCCACTGATGACCGGCCATCCCGCCCAAATTGAGAGCCCGGACCATTCCGCCACCCCGCTGTCCACCGCCGCCAGCTTGTCGCCGCTGGAAACATCCCCGTGACGCTTCCGACGCTGAAAAAAAAGCATGGGAATAAAAGAAGTTCACTGGGTTCAAGCTCTGGCTCCAACCGCGACAAAGGCCACTGAGGTGGCGAACGCCTCTCCAGTGACGACCCGCCGCTCCCGACGGTGCGAAAAGAGCTCAACAGCCGACGGCGGTGGCATCAACCATAGCCGAGTAGGCCTCGAAGAAGAAGAAAAAGTCGACTTTGGTGCCCCGTCCACGGCAAATGATACGTGTAGCGTCTCTGGCGACACGTATGGGCACTGCTTCAGCGTGTCCGATGAAGGCGTCTAGTAAGAAAGGTCGCGGCCACCAAATGCTTGTTGAAATCCCAACAAGGTAAATAAAAACCTCTTCAACATTTCGGTTGTTAGTGATTATTGGTCGCCGATGGTTATGCCGTTCGGTATTGTTGTCGTAGTGCGGAGATGAACACGGCCGAATTCTTAGCGTCTTTGGAGTCCTCGGCCACGATGTGACCGGATGGGAACAAAATTGCAAAAGAAAGAAAGAAGAGAAATGCATTCGGTGGCACATGCAAAGAAGGACTTGTGGCCATGATTGAGGCCAAGAAGGTGTTGGCAGCCAAAAGCCCGAGGTGGAACAAGCTCAAGGTGTTGCAACATGAGAAATAGAAGGCCAAGTTGGCCGCCGAAGAGAGAAAGTAGAAGGTGGAGGAGCGTAGGCTTGCACTATAGGATGGGAGGATTCGTGATGCCTAGAAGGTCGAGCGTGCTATCATGTTCATGAATCCAACCACTATGGATGAAATCGCAAGAAAGTATTAGGAGCTCACTCGTGGGGAGATCTTGACCCAAGTGGAAGCCTCTCTTCAGAGTGGTGGTGGTTGCCGAGGGGGTGGTGGTGGTGATGGTACCGAGTGAGAGGATGGTGATGGTGGTGGCGGCGGCCGAGATGTTGGTGGTGCTGATGGTGGCCGAGAGGATGGTAGTGGTGGTGGCGATGATGTTTTCTCGCTAAGCACCTAGTTTGAGTTTGTGCATGCCATTGGTTGGCTCGATCCACAACATATACATGCTATGTTTGTGGTGATTTTGGATCACACATTGTGTTTGAAATGTTGCTTTTTGAGTGAACTATGCATGTTTTTACTTGAAAATCACGATGATGAAACTATATGTTATGACGGTTATGTTGTGAAGTGTTTGAAGTGCATGTGTCTAGAACAAAAAAACTATACAATTTTTTTACTCCACTAAAATTTAGGGGATCGGCTAGATTCGGCCATCTATAGAGAAGGATAACTCCACTAACTTTTAGGGGATCGGTTAGAGTTGGCCTTAGGTGCAATTGAAGGATAGACTGTTGTTATTCTCTATTTTCCACTTGAACACAACAAGATGTATTTGCATAAAAGAGCAGACTTGTCTAATGCCACTTGAGGCACAAGATGTTTACCCAATGCGGAAAACATATGCTCCATCCCCCTATGCGTCTCTGCCTTTGTCTAGACTCACCAATTAACTAGCGTGTACGGCTGTACGCTCACCATTGCAGAGGAGCGCACATTCCAATGAGCAAACGCCTCCCGCCCGGCCATGGAAGCAGGCAAGGGGCGCCCGTCCTTGCTCTTCCTTTTCACTCCGCTGGGCACCCTGCTGGACCGGGCTGACCGCTCTAAGAAATGTATGTGCGTATGTCTAGAGCTTACTGTACAGATAGCACGACTCGTGGGAGGCACTGGAGCTGCCCTGAAGCACCAGGATGCCAAACAAGGCATTCTTGCAATTCCTGATGCCTCTTACTCCTAATATTGCAACTTCTACTGCCGTAGTGTATGATATCCAGATATTAGTCAGCTTTAGGAAAGCAACTGAATATAGTTCCTTGCTCAGATGTGTTACGAAGAAACACTTACCTGCCATAGCTTCTTTGTTCCAACTTTAAATAGAAAGTGGCTATGGCATGCACCGAGCACGCACAAACTAATTTACCCCTGACGCCGGTGCTGCGACAAAGTAACAAGCGAACTTAACAAGCTAGTAGTAGTATCCTGAGCCACTGACATATGTAGGTCCATGCCACAACTATTACTAAATCTAGGACATAGTTGGTCGGAGGATCTTGAATTCTTATTATCAAGACTTGCATGTTTGCAGCATATCATGACTCATGACTAGTGATCGAAAATGTGGACCCCAAAACTACACATTCAACTAAATGGCAAGAGGAGTCACTAAGTAAACATTAATAGCAATATCAGCATGAACATGGGTTTTCCTGTAAAGGCCCAATCTACTTGGGGAATAATTATTCAATGCAGTCCTAATTTCCCTTGGGGCTGCATAGAGAAATTCAGAACCCAAATTCGATCAATGTATAGAGAAACAAAAAAGACAGATTCTACCTTAACAGCGTAACAGAAAGAACCTGATCATGGTCGATTTGTTCCTTTTGTTTTCCTATACATATACCAAAATTAGGTTTGATATTATGGAATTATAGAAATGTATCTTTAAGAATTTCAAAACTATTTTCAAGGTTCTACGGTGAGTTGGTATCATAGGAATCGTGAAAGGCCATGCCTTACCAGTTGGTGGTGGACATTGGGGCTGTACAATACCTTTTGTTCTGTTCGGATGGGTCAGTTTTTTCTCACAAATTTAGGTACTGAAATTAAGAATTGAATTTCTCTCCATCCAAGCCAATGACTGAACCCGTATAGACCATCAACTTTGGTTGGTCATTAGGGCAGTGAAGTCATGCCTCATACGAGGAGGCGAACATGCATGAGGTTTGCTACATCTGCGGGGCAATTGAAGAGCGCGCGGATCGACTTGGCTGCACGGGCGACTGGTGCGTCCCCCAACGCAGTCGAGAAGGCCGCTCGCCGGGCTGCGGCTCGCAACCTGGACGCAGGTCCCCCCCCTTCTTGGCTGTTGATTGCTTTCTTATAGATGAAGCAACTGATGGGGCGATTCCTGCTGAAGGTCTTCCGTGGTAAGAAGGGCCCCGCCCTCGAACAGATCACGGCCATCAAGGCTAAGGAGATCCTTGATGGTCACCTTGCAGCCGCTAGGGCTCGCGAGGCTGCTGTGACACCCAACCCACAGCCCATGGGGAGGGGTGACAGGTAGGCAGCTGCCCCGGTAGAGGTTCGGGGCCATACACGCTCTCGCACGGCTCAACTTCGTCGGGCACTCAGTGCGTCCAATGCGGTGGGGTCCTGCGTGGACCCCCTAGAGGAGTAGTATGCGCGCGCTATTCTGGAACCTTCGCGGCTTCGGCCATGATGGCCGTCGACGCCAATTTGTGGATTACGTGCGCGAGGAGGATATTGATATAGTGGCGATCCAAGAGACGATGAGGACCGAGTTCTCTCTCTCTCGGAACTTGATTGATTGAGCCGACACCTGTTTGCATAGCACTGGTTGCCATCTAGTGGAGTGGCGGGACACTCCAGTGGCATCCTTCTCAGGGTGAAGGATGCCACCTTTGAGGTTGGCTCCATGGACCGCGGAGATTTCTTCGTGAGTATGGAAATGTGGGAGAGGGCAGTTAACTTCAAATGGGAAGTGATTGTTATCTATGGCCCGGCTGACCACAGTCCCTCCACCGCGTTCCTCGCTGAATTGTACGCCAAGATTAGGGCGGCTACACTCCCAGTGATCATTGGGGGTGACTTCAACCTTCTCTGTTCCGTAGCTGACAAGAATAATGGTCGGGTTGACCAGTCAGGCATGCAATTCTTTAATGACTGGATTGCCAACCTCGAGCTCCGGGAATTAGATAGGGTCGGGGCTCGATTCACCTGGACAAATAAACAGGTGAACCCGACCTGAAGTGTCCAGGACCGGGTATTTGTATCCCCTGAATGGGAACTTCGGTTCCCCTTAGCTACTCTCCAGTCCATCACGCGGATTGGATCCGATCATGTACCCCTCTTACTGTCTTCCATGGATGAGCGGCCCCTGCCCCCTCCGCGCTTTCGGTTTGAGGCGTTCTAGCTTCACCAATCGGGATTCATTGCGGCGGTCCGAGACCATTGGATTGCAGCCCGTGCTGAACCTCACCGGACCATGTCAGTAATGGACGATTGGCATCACATGGCCAAACGCTCCAGGCAATTTATGAAGGGCTGAGGCGCAAATATTGGGTGGGACCTGCGGGTCCAGAAACAGGCTCTACTCATGGAGATCCGGGCACTGGACATACGAGCTGATGGCCCAGGTCTGTCTTCTGAGGAATGGGCACTTCGGTATAGTCTGGAAGATATCCTTACTGACATCTATGCGAAAGAAAAAGAATACTGGCGCCAGCGCGGCTCTTTTAATTGGATCCTCTTTGGTGATGCCAACACGGATTATTTTTAGGCCATTGCCAATGGCCGTAGGCAAAGATGCACCATCCCCATCCTTTGGGATGGGGAGAGGTTGTTACAGGACCCGGACGAGAGCCGGGCTCATGTTGACAGGTTCTATATAACCCTGTTTTCCGCTCGTCCTCAAGGAGGGCTTGCTCTAGCTGAGAACTTCTGGGACGAGGATCTCTGCGTCTCTCCCGAAGAGAACCAGTCTCTTCTTAACCCGTTTGGAGAACCGGAGGTGGAGGCCATAGTCAAGTCCATGAACCCGGCCTCTGCCCCGGGCCGGGACGGCCTCCCGGACCAGCTTTCAGGTTTCTGGCCCACCGTCAAGGGCGAGATTATGGCGTTATTCCGGGAATTTTCGAGGGGGACCCTTGATATATCCCGCCTTAACTATGGGATCATATCTTTGATCCCCAAAGTCCAGGGGGCATCGGATATTCGACAGTTCTGCCCGATCACGGTCATTAACGTGATCTTTAGGACTCTAACAAAGGGGTACGCCACTAGGGCGGCTCTTTTGGCTCCAAGGATCCAACACCCGAACCAATCGGCGTTCACGAAGGGACGATTCATACTCGACGGGGTTCTAGTACTTCACGAGATCCTCCATGAGGTCAAGAGAAAAGACCTCCGTGTTGTTTTCTTCAAGATTGACTTCCATAAGGCCTATGATACGGTCCATTAGTCCTTTCTGCGTGAGGTCATGGAGAAGCGTGGGTTCGACCCATATTGGATAGCTAGGGTGATGCAGTTGGTTATGTCTGGCCGCACAGCAGTGAACATCAACGGGGAAGTTGGCTCTTACTTCCGCACTGCCAAGGGGGTGCGCCAAGGCGACCCCCTATCCCCCTTCCTGTTTAACCTGACTGTGGATGCGCTTGCGTGGACAACCCCTTGCCTAGGGGGTGAACCAAATGGCTATGGCGCCTTGAGGCAGGGGATGGGGGCCTATGGCTCCAGATCATCCGCGCAAAGTACTTGCGTGGACAACCCCTTGCCTTCGCCCGCCGGACGGGTGGCTCCCAGTTTTGGCAATCGGTCATCCAACTAATGTCGGTCCTACGGATTGGATCGACCATCTCGGTAGGGACGGGCACCAACACCCTGTTCTGGCTTGACCGTTGGTCGGGTGATACACCATTCGCCCAACGTTTCCACACGCTATTTACCATTTGTGTCCGACCGCATCTCTCCGTGCATGCGGCCCTCACTGACTTGGGGGCTGTGGCTTTCCGCCGTACTTTTGGCCCGTTAGAACGGGACCAATGGGACGAGATACTCCAATGTATTGCTCTACATTCTCCCTCCATGGAGGAAGATTCGATATATTGGTCCCTCGAACCAAGTGGGAGGTTTTCTACCAAATCCCTATATCATGCTTTGCTAGCTACCCCGGGTCCAACCGAAATGACCCTTCTTTGGGAAATTAAGCTCCCGGTAAAGATTCACATCTTTCTATGGCAATGGGTGCGAGGCCGTTTACCCTCAGGTACGGAAGTTAGAAAGAGGAATGGTCCCGGAGGATGGTCTATGCCCCCTATGTAACGTTCCTGAAGATTCCAACCATATTTTCTTTTGATGCCCGACGACAGTCTTCCTTTGGAGCTGCATCAGGGAGGTGATTGGTGGTGATTGGGTCCATGATAACCTCCCCGATCTGTTCCAAGCGGTCCTAAGCCGAGAGGCCAGGACGCGCCCTAGTCTGTGGGTAGTCTTGGGGACGATGGCGTGGACCCTGTGGACGGCTCGCAATAAGCTCGTGATTGAGCATGTGATTCCAACTCGTGCGACTGACTCTGTCTACAAACTGTGTGGCTTCTTATAGCTATGGAGACCGCTCAGCAAGCGATGTGATCGGGACTTCATCGACAGTATCATTTCAGCTCTACGCACTACCGCCGGAGCCTTGGCGCCACCGCTCCCTCCTCCACCACCTGAGTCGGATTAGTTAGACTTTGATCCATATTTTGGGGTTTTGGCTGTGCCCCCAGCGCTCCGTTCTGTGTTGCACTTCAATTTGTGATGCCCTTGTGGTAACTTATTTTCGTTTTTCTTGGCTGGACCTTTCTGTTGGCCGCTGTTTCTGGATGATGTTGTGGTGGTTGCTTTATAATCTAAAGCGGGGGGAAACCCTATTTCGTGAATTTTTACCGGAAAGGGGTTACGGTTACGGGCTGGCATGGCCCAAAAACATCAGGAGGTGCGCTAAGATGAAATCATGGGAGGGGAATTTAGTGGTAG
Organism: Aegilops longissima; assembly: GCA_021605205.1. Classification (NCBI taxonomy): domain Eukaryota; kingdom Viridiplantae; phylum Streptophyta; class Magnoliopsida; order Poales; family Poaceae; genus Aegilops; species Aegilops longissima. The sequence continues at coordinate 148,049,572 of CM038682.1, read as the reverse complement.
GGAGAAGGATACATAGCTCTGTAGAATCTGTCCGTAGAAGTTTTTCCGTAAGGGCCTGACTGGATTGTCGTTTTCCACGCTTTACACGATTTTTTTTTTTTGTAAAATATATAGACCTCAATCCGTCAGATTTTTTTTTAAGTTGAAAATCACATATGGCTGGTGATATACACCTGTAAAAGAAATACCGGTGTATAAATTTACCCCGATTTCAAGCGGGGCCTGAGTGTAGGATTTCCGAAGTTGATCGGTGGGTTGTGACTCCTGAGGATAGGGATACGATAATACTCTATAGTAGATATTTCTGGAGAGTAAGGTAGACATGTGGCGTGGTTTAGTTCTCATCGAACGGCTGCACGGCCGACTGATTTTTTCGTGGGATCGGGCGATGAATTTAAGGGTTTTCCCTGAAAATTGCTGACCACAGCCAAACTCAAATAATAGATTTAGAATCCCAATACTTCAAATTCCATTTTGAATGGAAATGGTATTCCTGTTTGCATCCAAATGTAATGATGTGTGCCAAACCTTTTCAAGAATATCTGGTCGACAAATGGTCACCATTCATGTAGAGAAATACACAGCCCGCAGAACATGTATCAACCCCGTCATAAAGTTCACCGACCAATGTAGTGATTGTAGATTTCAGAAATCAGAACCAACAAGCATGTGCAGAGCTGAGCATGTTGTCTTCATATGGCACTTACATTATGATCTGGCTTTGTACGGTTGTTGTACAAGATTTAATCGAGTGCAATTCCATTGCTCTTCCTATAAATAATGAAGGGATGCCAACTGCTTAGATATTTCACTTTCACAGAAGCTGTCCGACTAAGGGCCTGTTTGGTAATCCACCGGCTCCACGAATCTGACGGAGCACCTATTCCACTGCTCTGGAAATTTGAACTGCAGCCCGCTCCACTCCGTGGCAGAGTTGTGGAGCGGAGGAGCTCCGAACGGGCACTAAGTACTCCTTTTCCGAAAAAAAGAAGCTGTCCGACTTCAAGTTGAAATCACCACCATATATTTCGGTACCATAGTAGGACTAGACATGGGAGGCATCGGAGAAGTGCGAAATCTAACTCGGAGCCAATGGGCCTGGAGTGCGAAATCTTACTCGGAGCCGAGGGGCCATACGGAAATCAAACTTCTCACACCCCTTTTTCCTGAAGTAGTGAGGAATGTCATTCTTTATGGAGAATAATAAAGCATCGGCACCACATGGATTCCCGACTGAGTTTTATCGAACTTTTTGAAATATCATTAAAGGCGACCTTGAGCTCTGTAGGCTAAACTTCACTGAAATAATTTGGTGCCCTAAACTAAAGAGGCTTGTCGGATTGAACAAGACATGTTGTATACCAACTTAATGTGGGCTTCAATATTCTTTTTTTTGTGAAGGTAGCAAACAACTGGCTGCATTATTCGTTGGTGTGCTGACCAAGTGGCTCAGCACACACAAACAGCTTTCATGCAGGACTAAATCATCCTCGATGGGGTCATGATTCTTCATGAGTTGCACCGCTCTCCGATCCTTTTAAGTAATAAAGCGCACCTCATCGAAAAAATGAGTTGCACCCCGATATGATGCTATAGTGGTTTTAAAAATAGACTGCACAAAGGCATATGGTAAAGTCAAATTATCAACCCAAACTTCCTGGCAAAAAAAGTTCTCCCACATGTCTTCTATTCCCATTGTTATTAAACATTGCAGCGATTATATTAGCAACCCTAATTTAGCATGGAGATTTGAGGGTCAAAGTTCGTACCACATCCAATTAATGATGGTTTTAAATGGTAATCTCGAAGCATGTCATGGCGAGGTGCTAATGTGCCGGTGATGCATGCGAGCTGATCAAGAGGTGCAACAGCTCCATGAGCTAGTAGACGTTTAGTTTAATCAGACGAGCGAGAGATTTGGTCAAGATATATTTAGTGTGCATGGAAAACAAAGGATTAGATCATGGAGTTTGTTATTTGAACATACAGCAGTAGGTGGGCGTGGTAATGGGTCGCTCATTAGTGGAGTAGTGGGTCAGGTTATGGCGTCAATCGCATGCCATCAGTGCCAATATATAATGCTGAGCAACGAGAAATGCATCGGCAAAGCTAAGTCCATTTTTTTGTTGTGTGTCTGTGTTCTTGAGAGCAACAATGGGAGATGCTAGAGATTGTAAGAGAGAAAAACGGGACCTGAGCGATTCAGCTCGAACACTTGACTTGTATATTTGAAAGAAGCAACCAGTCATGCCTATCTCTACAATCTAGAAAAGACCCAATGACTTCGAGGGAAGCAATGATACGATATATACTTGTGCTATTCTCTGCCATACCGTCCAACATACATGCAACTTTTGATATGGGGTTTCTTCAGTAATGCAATCGAAATATTTCCTCTATTATCTCCAAGATTATAAAGTGCGGCTAGGTCTAAGAGGCATCAGTGAATCTAACATAAGGCATAAGAGCGGGAAATGTAATTTAACTTCAGTAAATGTTCCAATTGCCCTGGATGATTCAGGAGGTTTCAAGTTTTCTTGCTTCAGAAATCATCAACGCTGCATTTTTCAGCTTTCTTCTTTCATGTCACCTTTTCGTTCTTTAATAAAAGTGAGAATAACTTCCCTTTTGTCAAATTTTATTGACTAATTTGGCAGCAGCCAGTACTTTTCCATGCAATTGGTAAACATGTTTCAACTGAATATTGTTGTTTTATGTTGATGGATGTAGGATTAGTAAGTGGTTATTAATTTTAACTATATGGTTGCATCATGTACCCAAGCAACTCTCCTATGCTTTACTGTCTAACAACATGCACATGAAGCCAACATAGGCGCTTCTCATGGAGAACAGATGATCACCGTATGTGAAGTTAAAGTATCATGAAGTGCGTATTCCATGACTATCGAGACTTGTTCTTTATCCCCGTGTGTAATTTTATATACTATATGGGCACCAATTGATGGAACACAAATCCTACCTGAAACACACAAGAAGAAGCCCATGTTTGGAACAATAGATAGCAACACTATTAATAAATAATCAGGGTGTGCTTTACAAATCCCTAATTTTGTTAGCTCTTTGGAAATTTTACAGCATGGTGAATACATGCATCCATGAGCAAATTTTAGGATGCAGCTGTCAGAACATTCGATCTGTACCTTACTGCCCATGAAACTGCCATGAATTCATAAAAACTAACTCAAACATAGTATCTAATAGTTGTTTGCCAACAGTTATGTAAATGGTAAATAAAGGCAGGCATTGTCTGACTTAATTAGGCAAGACAGTACATTGTTATCTTTTTTTTTTGCGAAGAAGTACATTGTTATCTGACTCAACAAGATCATGTTTTTATAAGGCGAGTACAACATGATCAAGCTTGGAGTGATTGCGGCACCGGATCAAGTCATGCACCGTCCTATGGTCCATTAGTCTTCCTATAAAGTGGGGAGAAGGGGTGCCTGACTTAAACGTGTCTGAGAAGCTGACTGACTACAAGTTTTTTTGCCACCGTTACCTTTCGCTGCCTGTTGTAGCAGGACTAGGCATGAGATGCATTAGAGAATGCAGTGGATGCTACTTTATTTCTGAATCTTCTCGATCCTGTGATGCCAGCAGTCAAAGAGTTATATCAAGCTTCTAGTAAAATCTTTGGGACATGGCCCAATTTTGGCATACGTGTTACAACCGCATCTGAAGCGATGATCTGGACAACGAGGGTTGTGCCTAAGCCAAACAAAGCTGAGAGGAGTTGAATAGCAGCCTCTATCGATAAAGATGCCCAGAAAGTTGAAGCCACGGAAATGGAGGTTGATTTTGGTTTCTTGACCTGATGTGCTTATTGGTGGTTTTTCAGATGAACCCTCACCGTATGCGTCGGTTCTATCTTTATGTTAACGATAAATAAATGTATAAATGTTGCATGTGTTTAGAACAATGATGGATTACAGGAGTTGTACACTCGATGTTGTTCAGTGATCTAGTTCGGTCTTCTATTAAGGCCATTTTTGCAGTGGCATGCTGTACCAGTGATTCAGCCTGGACGGCACGAGCGGGCTTTGCGGCCCGCTCGTGGCCCGTTTAGGACCGGCCCGTGCGGTCCAGGCCCGATAGGAAAATATGCCGGTCCGAGCCCAGCAAAAGAGACCGAAAAAAATTCGGTCCGGTCAGGTCTTTAACCGGGCCGACCGAGCGGACCGATGGCGCAAGGCCCATCAACTGTAACAGATCGAGCCATCGAGGCCCCCCCGAGCCGAGCAACCCCTCCCCTCGTTCCATTCCCCTCCTCGCTCTATTCCTTCTGCCCCTCCAGCGCCTCCTCCTCTGTTCTTCTATCCCTAACCCTAACCCTAAGGCGACGGCGCCGTTGCCCGCGGCTCTCCCTTCACCGACGGCGCCATCTCGTCCGAGTCCGAGCTGGAGGAGCACGTGTACATCGGGGAGGCAGCAAGGCCAGCACGCCGTCGGTCCGTCCTTCCCTGGTTCCTCACCGAGTGCCACGAAGAGGAAGAGGTAATCTTTCTCTAACTTGTACCATGGGATGTGGACTAACGATTGAGGGAGGCTGTTGCGGATGGTACATACCTGGGAATTGTGCATGAGAGAATTGAGCTGTAGCACTGAAAGATGCATTCCCATGATTTGGCATATAGGCACCTGTTGCTTGACCTGATAAGTTGTAATACGGGGGGCACTGCAAAGTTGGGATCTCTCTATTCTGAATCCAGATATCAGATGTCTCTACCTGTAAAGGATACCCAAAATATTAAATCAAGTAGGCCATTTATGAAATTTTGTGAGTGAACTCCCTATATACAAGTAGAATTATGTACCCATATAAAATTCAGACTAAATGTGAACGCCCTAAATACAAGTAGAATTATGTACTCCAGGAGTATGTAACAAGCAGAAAATAATTATGTACTCCAGGAGTATCTAACAAGCTGAAAATAATTTTAATCAATATAAATTTCAGACTCCACGTCCATGATTTGTACCTGTTTGATGTGCTGTTTTTTTGTAGATAATGGTCAGGAGATAATTATGTTTATTTGCACTAGTACTAGATGATTTTCTATGCTACAAAAAGAAGAAGATGAATTATTTGCGCTTGATTGATGTACTGACTGCAGATATTATGTGCTGTTTTTTGTAGATAATGGTGAAGGAGAAGGGGAATGAGAAGAGAAAGGGTGCTGGTAAGGAGAATGCGAAGGTGAAGGCAAAGGAGAAGAGCGTGAATTGCCTAATTAGGCAAGATTCGGCGCTGCCTCCGCCGGTTCCGAGGAAGAAGACGAAGCCTAAGGTGCAGATTAGGAAGGCGAAAGACTTTCCAATGCCCCAAGATAGCCAGGAGGTTCCATCTGTGTTATGTTCAACTTGTCAATTGACATGGACTTGGAATTGTCATTGCAAGTTTGTAATCGTGCCGTTCAATGATGATAAGACCTTATGTTTGTGGATGTGATATTTGTGCTTAACCTGATTTATGCCATCTTTCGTGTCAAAATCAGTTTGTGGATGTCCAAAAAACAAAGGAAATGCTGTCCAAATTTAGTTATTCTTGCTGTCCAAATTTAGTCCAGTGCTTGCTGTCCAAATTAGTTGTTTGTGGCTGTGATATTCCTGCTGTTTCGGGCCAAAATTATCTGAAGAAACTTGTCTGAAAACTGTAGTGATCAATGTTTGTGCATGTGATTTTTGTGATATTGTTCCACTCAAAATCAATTGTTTTGATGTTCAGAATACAAATAAAATGCTGTCCAAATTTAGTTATGCCATACTAGTCATTATACAGAAACATAGCACTCACTAAATTTGGACAGCCTAAATTGTGGCCAAAAAGCGCAACAGGGCACTGCTATATAATAGCCAAAACGCTTAATAGAGCACTCCCAGGGACAGCTACGGTCTAAATACGTCAAAACAGCCTAAACAGTGGCCAACAAAGCACTCCCAGACTGGAAAACAACCTAAACAGAGTCCCAGCCATCGGTCCCATTCGGTCCATTCGGGCTGACCGAGCTTTGCTCCTCTCGGTCTGGTCCTGGATAGTAGGCTCGTTGGCCACCTCGGTCCGGTCCGGACCGGACCGGCCGCGGCCGGTCCAAAGGCTGGCTCGGTCAAAGCCCGGACCGGACCGGACCGCGTCCACCCTGACCAGTGATCTGGCTTGAGCAAACTGGTTTTGTCATCATTTTATTCTCAACAACTCTGTGCTCACTTCCACCACCACACCCTCGCCTTTTAGTAGAACTTTGTGCCTTAGATGGATTTGATTTCAGTGTGGAAAGGCTCTATTTTTGGAAATGGAGGCTTGCCCCTGGCCTCTGCATCGGAGCGATGCATGCAGCCATCTTATTAAAGAGTCTCGAAGTAGCACAAAGTCAAAAAAGTATTACAGCTCGCAAGCGGAGCGAAAAAGGAAAATAAAAGTAAATGCTCAATATCACAACCGGTATGACAATGTTAAGGACAAGCTCCCTAGACTCCTATCCATTTATGCGACCGGCATCCGAACCGGTTGAATATAGCCCGTGTTATCTGTCCCAATGGTTGCACCTGTTGGGGAACGTAGTAATTTCAAAAAAATTCCTACGCACTCGCAAGATCATGGTGATGCATAGCAACGAGAGGGGAGAGTGTTGTCCACGTACACTCGTAGACCGAAAGTGGAAGCGTTAGCACAACGCGGTTGATGTAGTCGTACATCTTCACGATCCGACCGATCAAGTACCGAACGCATGGCACCTCCGAGTTCAGCACACGTTCAGCCCGATGACGTCCCTCGAACTCCGATCCAGCCGAGTGTTGAGGGAGAGTTTCGTCAGCACGACGACGTGGTGGCGATGATGATGTTCTACCGACGTAGGGCTTCGCCTAAGCACCGCTACAGTATTATCGAGGTGGACTGTGGTGGAGGGGGGCACCGCACACGGCTAAAAGATCAAATCAATTGGTGTGTCTTTGGGGTGCCCCCCTGCCCCCGTATATAAAGGAGCAAGGGGGGAGGTGCGGCCGGCCAGGAGGAGGCGTGCCAGGAGGAGTCCTACTCCCACTGGGAGTAGGAATCCCTCCCTTCCTTGTTGGATTAGGAGAACGGGGAAAGAGGAGGGAGAGAGGAAGGAAAGGGGGGCCGCCGCCCCCCTCTCCTTATCCTATTCGGACTAGAGGGGGAGGGGCGCGCGGCCTTGCCCTAGCCGCCTCTCCTCTTCTCCACTAAGGCCCACTATGGCCCATTAAACCCCCGTGGGGGTTCCGGTAACCCTCGGTACTCTCGTAAAATCCTGATTTCACCCGGAACACTTCGGATATCCAAATATAGGCTTGCAATATATCAATCTTCATGTCTCGACCATTTCGAGACTCCTCGTCATGTCGGTGATCACATCCGGGACTCTGAACAACCTTCGGTACATCAAAACATATAAACTCATAAGATAACCGTCCTCGAAACTTTAAGCGTGCGGACCCTACGGGTTCGAGAACTATGTAGACATGACCGAGACACGTCTCCGGTCAATAACCAATAGCGGAACCTGGATGCTCATATTGGCTCCTACATATTCTATGAAGATCTTTATCGGCCAGCCGCATAACGACATACGTTGTTCCCTTTGTCATCGGTATGTTACTTGCCCGAGATTCGATCGTCGGTATCTCAATACCTAGTTCAATCTCGTTATGGGCAAGTCTCTCTACTTGTTCCGTAATACATCATCCCGCAACTAACTCATTAGTTGCAATGCTTGCAAGGCTTAAGTTATGTGCATTACCGAGTGGGCCCAGAGATACCTCTCCGACAATCGGAGTGACAAATCCGAATCTCGAAATACGCCAACCCAACAAGTACATTCGGAGACACCTGTAGAGCACCTTTATAATCACCCAGCCACGCCAGACGCTTTGGTAGCACACAAAGTGTTCCTCCTGTAAACGGGAGTTGCATAATCTCATAGTCATAGGAACATGTATAAGTCATGAAGAAAGCAATAGCAACATACTAAACGATCAAGTGCTAAGCTAACAGAATGGTCAAGTCAATCACATCATTCTCCTAATGATGTGATCTCGTTAGTCAAATAACAACTCTTTGTCTATGGCTAGGAAACATTACCATCTTTGATTAACGAGCTAGTCAAGTAGAGGCATACTAGTGACCTCTGTTTGTCTATGTATTCACACATGTATCACGTTTCTGGTTAATAAAATTCTAGCATGAATAATAAACATTTATCATGAAATAAGGAAATAAATAATAACTTTATTATTGCCTCTAGGGCATATTTCCTTCAGTCTCCCACTTGCACTAGAGTCAATAATCTAGATCACATCGCCATGTGATTAACACCCATAGTTCACATCGTCATGTGACCAAAACCCAAAGGGTTTACTAGAGTCAATAATCTAGTTCACATTGCTATGTGATTAACACCCAAAGAGTACTAAGGTGTGATCATGTTTGGCTTGTGAGAGAAGTTTAGTCGACGGGTCTGCCACATTCAGATCCATATGTATTTTGCAAATTTCTGTGTCAACAATGCTCTGCACGGAGCTGCTCTAGCTAATTGCTCCCACTTTCAATATGTATCCAGAATGAGACTTAGAGTCATCTAGATCAGTGTCAAAACTTGCATCGACGTAACCCTTTACGACGAACCTTTTTGTCACTTCCATAATCGAGAAACATATCCTTATTCCACTAAGGATAATTTTGACCGCTGTCCAGTGATCTACTCCTAGATCACTATTGTACTCCCTTGCCAAAGTCAGTGTAGGGTATACAATAGATCTGGTACACAACATGGCATACTTTATAGAACCTATGGCTAAGGCATAGGGAATGACTTTCATTATCTTTCTATCTTCTGCCGTGGTCGGGCTTTGAGCCTTACTCAATTTCACACCTTGTAACACAGCCAAGAACTCTTTCTTTGACTGTTCCATTTTGAACTACTTCAAAATCTTGTCAAGGTATATACTCATTGAAAAAACTTATCAAGCGCCTTGATCTATCTTTATAGATCTCTATGCTCAATATGTAAGCAGCTTCACCGAGGTCTTTCTTTGAAAAACTCCTTTCAAACACTCCTTTATGCTTTGCAGAATAATTCTACATTATTTCCGATCAACAATATGTCATTCGCATATACTTATCAGAAATGCTGTAGTGCTCCCACTCACTTTCTTGTAAATACATGCTTCACCGCAAGTCTGTATAAAACTATATGCTTTGATCAACTTATCAAAGCGTATATTCCAACTCCGAGAGGCGTGCACCAGTCCATAAATGGATCGCTGGAGCTTGCATACTTTGTTAGCTCCCTTTGGATCGACAAAACCTTCCGGTTGTATCATATACAACTCTTCTTCTAGAAATCCATTCAGGAATGCAGTTTTTACATCCATTTGCCAAATTTCATAATCATAAAATGCGGCAATTGATAACATGATTCGGACAGACTTAAGCATCGCTACAGGTGAGAAGGTCTCATCGTAGTCAATCCCTTGAACTTGTCAAAAACCTTTCACAACAAGTCGAGCTTTATAGACAGTAACATTACGATCAGCGTTAGTCTTCTTCTTGAAGATCCATTTATTCTCAGTGGCTTTCCGATCATCGGGCAAGTCAACCGAAGTCCACACTTTGTTCTCATACATGGATCCCATCTCAGATTTCATGGCCTCAAGCCATTTTGCGGAATCTGGGCTCATAGTTCGTAGGTTCGTCATGGTCTAGTAACATAACCTCCAGAACAGGATTACCGTACCACTCTGGTGCGAAACTTACTCCGGTTGACCTACGAGGTTTGGTAGTAACTTGATCTGAAGTTTCATGATTTTCATCATTAGCTTCCTCACTAATTGGTGTAGGTGTCACAGGAACCGGTTTCTGTGATGAACTACTTTCCAATAAGGGAGCAGGTACAGTTACCTCATCAAGTTCTACTTTCCTCCCACTCGCTTCTTTCGAGAGAAACTCCTTCTCTAGAAAGGATCCATTCTCAGCAACGAATATCTTGCCTTCGGATCTGTGATAGAAGGTGTACCCCACATTTTCTCTTGGGTATCCTATGAAGACTCACTTCTCCGATTTGGGTTTGAGCTTATCAGGTTGAAACTTTTTCACATAAGCATTGCAACCTCAAACTTTAAGAAACGACAGCTTAGGTTTCCTGCCAAACCATAGTTCATATGGTGTCGTCTCAACGGATTTAGATGGTGCCCTATTTAACGTGAATGTTGATGTCTCTACTGCATAACCCCAAAACGATAGTGGTAGATCGGTAATCATAGATCGCACCCTATCTAATAAAGTACGGTTACAACATTCGGACACACCATTACACTGTGGTGTTCCAGGTGGCGTGAGCAGTGAAACTATTTCACATTGTTTTAATTGAAGGCCAAACTCGTAACTCAATATTCATCTCCGCGATCAGATCGTAGAAACTTTATTTTCTTGTTACGATGATTTTACACTTCACTCTGAAATTCTTTGAACTTTTCAAATGTTTCAGACTTATGTTTCATTAAGTAGATATACCCATATCTTCTCAAATCATCTGTGAAGGTTAGAAAATAATGATACCCACCGCGAGCCTCAACACTCATTGGACTGCATACATCAGTATGTATTATTTCCAACAAGTCTGTTTCTTGCTCCATTGTTCCGGAGAACGGAGTCTTAGTCATCTTGCCCATGAGGCATGGTTCGCAAGCATCAACTGATTCCAAAATCCCATCAGCATGGATTTTCTTCATGCGCTTTACACCAATATGACCTAAACGACAGTGCCACAAATAAGTTGCACTATCATTATTATCTTTGCATCTTTTGGCTTCAATATTATGAATATGTGTATGACCATCAAAGGTTTTATTCATGTAAACAGAACAACAATTCTTCTCTGACTTTAAATGAATAACCGTATTGCAATAAACATGATCAAATCATATTCATGCTCAACGCAAACGCCAAATAACATTTATTTAGGTTTAACACTAATCCTGAAAGTATATGGAGTGTGCGATGATGATCATATCAATCTTGGAACCACTTCCAACACACATCGTCATTTCACCCTCAACTAGTCTCTGTTTATTCTGTAACTCCTGTTTCGAGTTACTAATTTTTAGCAACCGAACAAGTATCAAATACCCAGGGGCTACTATAAACACTAGTAAGGTACACATCAATAACCTATATATCAAATATACCCTTGTTCACTTTGACATCCTTCTTATCCACCAAATACTTGGGGCAGTTCCGCTTTTAGTGACCAGGCCCTTTGCATTAGAAGCACTTAGTCTCAGGCTTAGGTCCAGACTTGGGCTCCTTCACTTGAGCAGCAACTTGCTTGCCGTTCTTCTTGAAGTTCCCCTTCTTCCCTTTGCCGTTTTCTTCAAACTAGTGGTCTTGTCAACCATCAACACTTGATTCTTTTCTTGATTTCTACCTTCGTCGATTTCAACATCACGAAGAGCTTGGGAATCGTTTCCGTTATCCCTTGCATATTATAGTTCATCACGAAGTTCAAGTAACTTGGTGATAGTGACTAGAGAACTCTGTCAATCACTATCTTATCTGGAAGATTAACTCCCACTTGATTCAAGTGATTGTAGTACTCAGACATTCTGAGCACATGCTCACTAGCTGAGCTATTCTCTTCCATCTTGTAGGAAAAGTACTTGTCCAAGGTCTCATACCTTTCGACTTGGGCATTAGTATGAAATACCAATTTCAACTCTTGGAACATCTCATATGCTCTGTGGTATTCAAAACATTTTTGAAGTCCCGGTTCTAAGACATAAAGAATGGTGCACTAAACTATCAAGTAGTTATCATACCGAGCTTTGTCAAACATTCATAACGTCTGCATATGCTCCTGCAATAGGTCCGTCACCTAGTGGTGCATCAAGGACATAATTCTTCTGTGCAGCAATGAGGATAAACCTCAGATCACGGATCTAATCTGCATCATTGCTACTAACATTTTTCAACTTAGTTTTCTCTAGGAACATATAAAAATTAAACGGAACAACAACACAGGCTATCTATCTACAATCAACATGGACAAGCAAGATACTATCAGGTACTAAGTTCATGATAAATTTAAGTTCAATTAATCATATTACTAAAGAACTCCCAATTAGATAGACATCCCTCTAATCCTCTATGTGATCACGTGATCCATATCAACTAAACCATAACTGATCATCACGTGAAATGGAGTAGCTTTCAATGGTGAACATCACTATGTTGATCATATCTACTATATGATTCACGCTCGACCTTTCGGTCTCAGTGTTCCGAGGCTATATCTGCATATGCTAGGCTCGTCAAGTTTAACCTGAGTATTCTGTGTGCGCAAAAATGGCTTGCACCCGTTTTAGATGGACGTAGAGCTTATCACACCCGATCATCACGTGGTGTCTGGGCACGACGAACTTTGGCAACGATGCATACTCGGTGAGAACACTTTTATCTTGAAATTTAGTGAGAGATCATCTTATAATGCTACCGTCAATCAAACCAAGATAATATGCATGAAAGATAAACATCACATGCAATCAATACAAGCGATATGATATGGCCATCATCATCTTGTGCTTGTGATCTCCATCTCCGAAGCACCATCATGATCACCATCGTCACCGGCGCGACACCTTGATCTCCATCGTAGAATCGTTGTCGTCTCGCCAATCTTATGCTTCTACGACTATCGGTACCGCTTAGTGATAAAGCAAAGCATTACAGGGCGATTGCATTGCATACAATAAAGCGACAACCATATGGCTCCTGCTAGTTGCCGATAACTCGGTTACAAAACATGATCATCTCATACAATAAAATTTAGCATCATGCTTTGACCATATCACATCACAACATGCCCTGCAAAAACAAGTTAGACGTCCTCTACTTTGTTGTTGCAAGTTTTACGTGGCTGCTACGGGCTGAGCAAGAACCGTTCTTACCTACGCATCAAAACCATAATGATAGTTTGTCAAGTTGGTGATGTTTTAACCTTCGCAAGGACCGGGCGCAGCCAAACTCAGTTCAACTAAAGTTGGAGAAACTGACACTCGCCAGCTACCTGTGTGCAAAGCACGTCGGTAGAACCAGTCTCGCGTAAGCGTACGCGTAATGTCGGTCCGGGCCGCTTCATCCAACGAGACCTCCGAACCAAAGTATGGCATGCTGGTAAGTAGTATGACTTATATCGCCCACAACTCACTTGTTTTCTACTCGTGCATATGACATTTACGCATAAAACCAGGCTCGGATGCCACTGTTGGGGAACGTAGTAATTTCAAAAAAAATTCCTACGCACACGCAAGATCATGGTGATGCATAGCAACGAGAGGGGAGAGTGTTGTCCACGCACCATCGTGAGACCGAAAGCGAAGCGTTAGCACAACGCGTTGATGTAGTCGACGCCTTCACGATCCGACCGATCAAGTACGGACGCACGACACCTCCGAGTTCAGCACACGTTCAGCCCGATGACGTCCCTCGAACTCCGATCCAGCCGAGTGTTGAGGGAGAGTTTCGTCAGCACGACGACGTGGTGACGACGATGATGTTCTACCGACGCAGGGTGAGGGAGTCCTGGATTAGGGGGTATCCGGATAGCCGGACTATATCCTTTGGCCGGACTGTTGGACTATGAAGATACAAGATTGAAGACTTTGTCTCGTGTCCGGATGGGACTCTCTTGGCGTGGAAGGAAAGCTTGGCGATACGGATATGTAGATCTCCTTCTGTTGTAACCGACTGTATCCTAGCCCCTCCGTGTCTATATAAACCGGAGGGTTTAGTCCGAGGACAACATCAATCATACCATAGGCTAGCTTCTAGGGTTTAGTCTCTACGATCTCGTGGTAGATCAACTCTTGTAATACTCATATTCATCAAGATCAATCAAGCAGGAAGTAGGGTATTACCTCCATAGAGAGGGCCCGAACCTGGGTAAACATTCTGTCCCTTGCCTCCTGTTACCATCCGCCTTAGACACACAGTTCGGGACCCCTACCCGAGATCCGCCGGTTTTGACACCGACATTGGTGCTTTCATGGAGAGTTCCACTGTGTCATCGCTGCAAGGTTCGGTGGCCCTTCGATCATCGACAACGATGCGGTCCAGGGTGAGGTTTTCCTCCCCGGACAGATCTTCGTGTTCGGTGGCTTCGCGCAGCGGGCCAACTCGTTTGGCCATCTGGAGCAGATCGAGAGCTACGCCCCTGGCCATCAGGTCAGGTTTGGAAACTTGAATTACACTGCCGATATCCGCGGAGACTTCGATGGATTCGGGCCCATGCCAGGTGTGCCACACGATCATGACGCGCACGATATAGCTCTGCCGTAGGACGGTGTTCGGGAGATCACGCCAGCAACTACTCCGGCCTCTAGTCAGGACCAGATCGCGCCATCCGAGGACGGGAGGATAGACTCCGGCACGGAGGCCGCGCCCTCAGTGGTGATAGATCCGAATGCTGACCTTACCCTTCACGAGAGCATGTCGCCGAACTGCTGGACTCGTCCTCGGCCACTGACTCCATACCACCCGCGCCCATACCTATCGAATCCGATTGGGTGCCGATCATGGAGTTCACCTCAGATATATCTTTCAGACTCGCCTTTGGCGACATAATCAACTCATTGAAATCTCTCTCCTGTTCGAGAACCTTGGCCGAACTATGTCCGGCTAGAGTGGGATGCGGATGACGAAGAAATTCAATCCCCACCCACCACCCACTTAGTAGCCACATGCTCGACTTTGACTCCGAAGACATCGATGGTATGGACACCGATGCCGGAGGAGAATAGGAACCACTGCCCACAGGACACTGAACCGCCACCTCATCATACGATATATACATGGTGGACACACCCAAAGAAGGCAATGGCGACAAGACAACAGAGGACGACCCCCCAAGAAGCAACCCCGGTGCCAACGTCAGTGCCGCCGCTCTAACTCTCGCCATAGCAAAAGCGGTGATACCGGCACAGGAGATAACAGTACTCCGGATAGTGCCGAAGATGATGACAATCCCCTCCAGAATGATCAAGAGCCGTAGGATGAACAAGCCAACCCTCATAAGAGAGCGGCAGAGGGAGAAATGGAGGACGACAACTTTATGCCTCCCTCCGAAGACAAAGTGAGCCTCGACGACGAAGAATTTGTCGTGCCTGAGGATCCCGTCGAGCAGGAGCGCTTTAAGCGCCGGCTTATTGCCACAACAAACAGCCTGAGGAAAAAGCAGCAATAGATTCGAGCTGATCAGGATCTGCTAGCAAATAGATGGACTGAAGTCCTTGCAGCTGAGGAGTACGAACTCGACACTACTAGGAAAAGGCCTACTAATGGCGCACCTAATTTGGCCATTAATGGCGCATTAGTGGTGCGCCATTAGTGCCACGACATTAGTATATTTTACTAATGGCGCACCACCGTGCGCCATTAGTATTCGGTACTAATGGCGCACCACCGGATGCGCCATTAGTATATACAACAGTGCGCCATTAGTATACCTCCTGTGGGGCCATGTATACCAGTGTGTTGGCATACTAATGGCGCACAACAGCAAGATGCGCCATTAGTAACTTCGGCATACTAATGGCGCACTGTTTAATGATGCGCCATTAATATCCTTTGGCATACTAATGGCGCACTGTGATGTGATGCGCCATTAGTATGAATATTAGGTTTTTTTATTTTTAAATTTTCTGTTTTTTGCACAGGTTACAAAATGTATAATTGGACAAAATATAGACATCACACAACAACAACAGATTCATCGAATACAATAGAAGATTAGTCTCTGAATACAATTCATCATATTAGTCTCTGAATACAATTCATCATATTAGTCTCCGAATTGAAAAGACCGAACAAAGATAGAACATTATATTATAAGTCTCGAGACCGCGAGTAGCGAGTTTGTCTTCACATTACAAGTCGATATCGATCATCTAAACTACCATCACATAGAAGAGAGCTGCGGTCAACACGATGAGCATCATCACGATGAAACTCGCCTTCATCCGGTTCCTCCAACGCCCTCTCCCTCTCCCGCTAGATAGCGGGCGATCTAGATTCGCCTCGCCCTAGTGGTGTACCCTTTGTAACTCTTACCGCTGAATCGGTGAACCTGTCTCCGACACTCCTCCCAATCGTCATAGACTCCGGGAACCTTACCCTTGTACACGACATACGACGGCATCGCTATGCACTAGCCAAACGTAAACGTTAGTACCAATTCACGCATAATACATAAGCAATATATAAGTATGCAATGTAACGATCGGAAGAGAAAAGCAAGACATTAATAGCATCGATTACATCTAAGTTGAACGACTCTCAAACCAAAGAGACATACTACAAGATCATTAAAGTTTAATTACAACATGAGCCAATCGATGTTTCGAACCAGACACAACATCACCGCTTTCGACTCGACTCAAGGGACCGGAGCGTGATGAAGCCGCCGCTCATCGTGGGAGTCATGAAAGAACGGGCGTTGTCAGCCTGCATTTGTAGCATTGTGTCGATGTCACCGTTGGACGGTTGATTTCGAGGTAGAACTGCCCCAAGGTACGGCGACATCTTGATGGATGATTTCCGCAAACTCCGATCGATGCGAAAGAATTCTTGTTTGATGTCCGCGCCCTGGATTGCCGACACGCCGCGCCCAATCTTTGAGTTTACTCGGTAGCGAAGTTGATGATGGTCCCGCACGACCGCCCGCATGTGATGGATGGCGAGTAGGCACCCTTCGATCGCCAGCGGCTGCTTGACGCAGCGTAACGTCAGACAGGGGAGAACACGTGCTTGCCGTGATTTACGAATAGGCCTGGTGAAGGTGCCTCCAGATTGGGCGAGCCGGGAGAACATCATCAAGAACCTTCTTTACATTTGTGTAGTCTACGCTCGATCGACGGTCGGGTCGAAATACGTGGCCATGGAATATTTGGGGCTTAGGAGGATGAGCGCAATGTGTCACCGCAGAAAACACGGAATGTTAAAAGAAAAACGATCAAATCTAAGAATTCATATGTTACGGGCGGTTGAGGGGAGGACTTACTCGGAAAGTAAGGCACGGGAAGTTATCCTTATCTTGGTTTGCCGTAATGACGCCTTCGAGGTAAGAACTCGCGACTTGCCGGTCCCCAGCGCTGCCCAAGATCTTGGCACGCATGTAGAAGGGGTCGACTATCAGGATGTCCGGGGTCTTGTCGCGAATGATCCGCATCTCCATACTCAACGAAAATAGCCGAACGAAGGTGTAGTGCAGCGGATGAAGGTTCAACATAGCGTGGATGTCATCAAACCACAGGACGATCGTATGCCCGATGGAGTTATCCACAAATCCCTTGCCCTCTGGCACCTTGGCCACGAAAACTGGGTATGCCACATCCTTCTCTCTGAGATGCCGCTTCTCCAAAGAAAGAACACTGTCATGCAGACTCCGCATAGCACCGGTTGCAGCATTGAGCATATTTGTCGGTAGCATTGCCCTACCCGCCACATGCACCCTCCTCGAGATATTCTCAGTGAAGGTGGCCCGCCCCGAGCACGGATCGCACTTCGGTGCCGGCTGGCCCGCACCCTTGTTAGTCTTTCTTTGCGTGCCTTCTTCTTCTCCTGTAATGGGACTGAGTTCTGCTCACAGACCGCCTTCTTGAGTGTGTTGGGGCTGATATTTTCGCACCTCGCCTATCTCGAGGCTCGTGAAGTCGGCAGTGGAGGCGTCTCTCGAGAGCTGAACGACGACGACGCCTGTTGTAACTTGGCTTCTCCGTGGTACCAGCTAGATCGCGCACGCCTTTTGTTGGGTTGGGTTCTTGAGAAGGAGGCCCCATGAAGTCGCCACCATACCCATGATCGGCAAAGTACTGATCGACGCTGGCAAATGTATCGTCGTCGCCGTCGTTCGATCCTGTGCCATATGCATGTTTGGATCCAGTGGCATAGGGATGTCCGCACCGCTGCGGCGGTCTTGCCATGGGGCCGACTTGGCGACGCACGACCGGCGGTGTTGTCTTTGGGGTGGTGTCCCCGCCTCAAACGAATCTGCTCTTCGCCAAAGCAGGGCCAGCTCAGCAGCGCCGAGGGTCATCACGCCATCATCGCCGCCCCGACGGGTTGAATCGAGGTAACAACTCATCGCAGCCTGGCAGCACCAACCAGTTCAACCCTAAACAAGTTGGGTGGCATCCGGTACCGTGGAACAAGGTTGCCCGTTGAACGATTTTGCCCTTGGCGACATCGACCAACTCATTGTTCACGGCGCGGAGAGTGCACGGAACATCGGCGCGCGCCGCGAAAACATGTAGGGCGCCGTGGATGCCCAATCAAAGGCAAGGAGATGAAGTCCTCGACCGAGAGAGGCTTAATTAGTTACCGTGATGATGGCGCCGAGCTCGGCTAATGTCGAGGCACCGCCAACGGCGGGCGGCAGCTGACGGAGGGGCCGCTTGCTGCAGAGGTGCCGCCGGCGACACCCGGTGCATTAAGCTCCGTGCGGCGCCGGAGACACCAATGCCGCCTCCGCCGGAGACACCAATGGCCCCGCCATCGCATTCTGCGAAGTTGCTGGCCGTGAAGCTAGGATTCGGGAGGCCCCTGTTGGCCGCCGCAATCCACGCACTCAACCCCGGATCAAGGTAGGCACAATGGCGGTGATCGCCGCCGAGTTGTTGTTGCACTTGCTCTTGGACAATCTCCGAATCCGCGCCACCTGTGCCTTGAGTTCTTGAACCTCTAGCGCTGGCTTTCCGAGCTGGTCTTTTTCTCCTTCCGCACACCAGCGTATAGTATGACCCCATTTTGTGGACAAGCCTTTGCCGCCACACGACCAGCCGACGCCGGCTTATCGAGCTTATCCTTGTTCTTCATTACATTCAACGCCCTATTTAGAGTGGTGTCCCAAGGGTTGTTTTAGTCGACCCAGCGCTCTCGCTTTCAATACGCATGGAAGGAATGTGAACCATTTAGAAATTTGGCTTCATTAATTAGAATGCAACCATATGGAGCTAATTACCCGGGGTGGTATTCTTTACTGTAACAACCTCAAGCGCCTCTGGTCTTCGGATCCGTGGTAAGCTCCTTTGTTTTCGGTCCTTCTTGTACCGGCCCCGACAAAGTTCCTGGTCTGCTTGTCACCGATTTATCGAAGAGGGGCGGTAGGCCTTGCTCGGCACGCCCGCGCCCTCCTTGTCCCATATAGTCTCCGCCACTCAGAACCGCGGGACCGAGTGTGTGTTCCCTAAGTTCAGCTCCCGATTTCTTTCCCCACTCGACTTGATTGGGAGTTTGCGTGCTCGAGCAATTGATCTTGAAGTCGCTTGTAGTCATCTTCGTGATCGAAGGATTTTCTCCTTGATCTTCTCATAACTCTCACCTTTCTCGATCATTCTCTTCACATTGCTTTTCCAAGTAGACAGGGCCTTGCTCATCTTCGTGAGGGCAGCATTGTTCACTTTATTCCCTTTGAGGCTTGTGTTTTCAAAAGCAGCGGGAACTTGTATCGCTCGGCAGCTTCGTGAAGAGGATGTTGCGCAAATTCCTCGGTCAGATGCCTCGTGTTCTCGGTGTTGATCGAGACGGTGTTCGGAGAATGCACCCGAGCTGAAGCGAAAACCCTTGACTATTCGCTCGGGCGCCGTTGATTCCCGCCGAGTCCACTTCAAGAACTTCCTCCTTGAGGGTGCGGAGCACGGTCGGGCGCCGGTCCTTCCGCTGCCTCTTCCGTTGGCTGCCATCTGTGCGCGCGCCGCCATCATCGCTGGTGGAATCTCGGCGGCACCATCGGTGGTGGCATCATGGGGTCATCCTCGGCGGTACCATCGGTGGTCTCGGGATCGGTGGGGAAGGCGGCGTCCTCATACAAGTGAGGTTGTTCCTCCATCTCCGGGACAGCTCCTGAATGCCTTGCCGCCTCACCCCCGGCCTCATCGTTGTGGGCCATGTTTCTCTCTAAATAGAAACAAAGTTTGGTCAAAAGTTGGTTATTGTCAAGGAACAAGATCATGGTCTCATCATTTAGGGTTTGTCGACACCGAGGCATCCTAAAATCTAAGCTTTTATCATTGAGGGTTTTTCGACGCCGAGGCACCCTAAAAGCCTAAGCTTTCATCATTTCGGTTTTATCGACACCGAGGCACCCTAAAAGCCATGCATTAGTCACAAGTATGCCGGGCACTTGATCCTACTTAATTAACTACTAAGATACCCCGCCCATGCATTAGTCACAAGTATTTTATATGTCCTATTTTAGCAAAGTCATGCTAAAATTCACGGAAAATTTCAGCATGACCTTTGCTGAAAATAGGACATATGGAGTACTCGAATTTGCCGGAACGGAAGTTAATCGACATTCCGCAAACTCAAGGGCCTCTCGGGTACCTGCAATATCATTATCCCCACGTAATGAAGTCGCCAATGGGTCATTTCAGAAGATCACAAGTAGCATCATCACAAGTACAACATCATCTATAGCTTTATATTAACAAAGCATCAGACATATACAAAAGACCACTTATGCCAACCGTATGGTTTATATCAGATTCAGAGGTAGAAACAGGAAAACCGGTGCTTCAAAGCCTCATCGACACAATTTACATCTATCAAGACGGATGTCCTGACTAATTTCAAGTGTTCACAGTGAACTTGTACCATGGATGAGCCTAGTGCTTCATTAGTCAACTGAACAAAGATAACAGGGCATAACACCATACATAAAGTGATGAGCATACATACTACTGTCCAAGCAAATTAACTGAATAGTATTGTGTCAAGTTCAATTTGAAAATTCAGTTACGCTTGAGTGATTTGACACCAAAAATTACTCCCAAAATTACAATGACTGTATATTGACTGCATATATTCACTGTGACAGACTGAATTCAGTCAAGAAAACCTGTCAATTTCTATTCACTGCATATATTCACCGTATGTGCTGTCAAGTTCTATTTCAGATCAAGTTTCATTACAACA
The DNA here is from genome assembly GCA_021605205.1 of Aegilops longissima. Taxonomy (NCBI): domain Eukaryota; kingdom Viridiplantae; phylum Streptophyta; class Magnoliopsida; order Poales; family Poaceae; genus Aegilops; species Aegilops longissima. The sequence continues at coordinate 148,028,568 of CM038682.1, read as the reverse complement.
CAAACACTATAATTCATCTGCTCACGTAAAAATTAATAATCAAAATCAAATTACAATAGGGGTCCTGGTTTGACCCCATGATACATGCTATCCTGGGATTATTCCTCTTCCGAACAAACCATCATGCATCATTTTCTAACCAAGGCATAGCTCAGAAAACCACTTGCTCACTCGTAACTAGCTGATTACCCCAAATCTCATGGTAAAATTAGCAAGGCGAGCATTTCTCTTACATGCCCATAGCAAGAATGACACACTCAACTTCATTGCTTCAACCACATGGGCAACAGAGCAAATGTTGGAAGTTGACAATATACTTTAGATTCACACATGCTCCCTAATTATTTTGTCTCAGATCTTTAGATTATCTACTTTACGCACAATCATACACAATTCTGACTAATTTATCACTGTAGAGGCCAGCATGAAACACACTCCTCCAAAAAAAGCCTAAAGTTCCACTATCATTGCCTGTAAAAAAGCCTAATATCCACTAGTATTGCCTCTAAGAAAGCCTTAAAAGTCCACTATTGTTGACAATCAAAATATCATCTGAACTGTAAGGAGTTAACTGAAAAATGAGTGGTTGTTGGCATGAGGGAGTAAACTGATTGTTGGCACAAAATATTGGTTCTGCAAACATGGAAACAGTCACAAAAATAATGCACTTGGTTTGTGTTGAGTTTTTGCTTTCAGGGATTGGTTTGTGTTGAGTTGTTAACCTAAAGGTTCGACATTTTGAATCTCCTTTAGCTAGTTTGAATCCATGGACTACCCTGTTAGATTGGGACCAAGATAGGTACCGCTTATCTTTCTATTCCGTCACCAACAAAGGGCTTTTCCAAGAATAATATCCCTGCATGAACATAGGTGAGAGGTTAACTAACTGCCTCAAAGGCATAATCAATGGTTGTACATGGAACAAATTGCCTGAACATAGATAGGTTAACGGACTGTTCAGAAGCGCACTCACTAATCAAATGATGATTATAAATACAACAAGTGGCCCAAGCTGCCGCCTAAGCTATAGTTAATATGAAGCAAGACTCTCTGTAACAAAATGTTGAAAACGAATGTACAACCCTGACTGCAAACTAAATTTCTTCTCAACCCCATACACAGTCTCGAAAAATCTACTCCTATGCAAGCAATAAAAGAAACTGTGAGCCGCTTAAGGAATAGGAGACGAAGTAGCATGTTAATTAAAACCATGGATAAGCAGGTGATGTTTTGCAGGTTTATGCCTATCTATCTATCTACCTATCAAACAAACTTGTCATGCACCAGTAATAAGAACCCTGGACTGATAAATATATGCTTATGAATCAAGCTGTAAAAACCCGTAAGCTGCTTAACAAAATGAGAGACGTAAGTAGCATGTTAACTAGAGCCATGGATAAGCAGATGATGTTTTGAAGGTCGATAGAGTATATGGCTATCTATCTATCAAAAACTTATTATGCACCAGGAATAAGCACCATGGATAGATAAATAGATGATATCCTTCAGATGAAATATATGTTTATGAAGCAAGCAGAAAATCCTGTAAGCTACTTAACAAAATGAGAGACGTAAGTAGCCTCGTTAATAGCACCTGTGGCAAAAAGATGCTTGCTTATGGAATGTAACCCAATTATTATATAGTAAATAAAAGTGACAAGTGTCATTCTAGCTCTCTGATCGATACCGGATTTCGATAACTGAAGCGCCAGTACAAATCTTTTACAAGAAACAACTTCTCTTCCATTTGGCAGAAAATCTCAGGGCGCCAAATTGCTGAAAACAACCGACTAACTAAAACTGAAATGTACGTACACGTATCAATGAAAGGAACTTGCTATGCACTAAAAACAACAATTTGATGGGATGTCATCTTTGTGTTGGGCTTAAGCTAGTAGCACCAGGCCAAGAATATACTTGCATATGGGATGTATCTCAATTTTATACAAGAAATTAAAGTGACTTTGTAAAGTAAGTTTGGTCTGACATTTTCTATCTCAAGAAAGTAAGTTTGGTCGAACTTACTAACTTTGTAAACACTAGTTAAAACAACAAAGAATAGTGTCACCTCAAGAACAACAAACGAATTGATTTGTGGGGGCGGCGTGGAAGGCGCGGGCTTTGGAGGGGAGCGCGCGGGTGGCGGCGAGGCGGACGGTGGGGAGGCAGGAGCTTGGACTTGGGGGCGGGCTGACGGCGGGAGGAGGGCGGAGGGGATGTGGAGGCGCAAGGAAGGGGAGGGAGGGAGGAAGGAATGGGGAGGAAGGTGGAGAGGAGGAAGGAGGAAGGAGGAGAGGTACTGGCGGGAGGCGGCCGGTCACGGAGGGCTGGCGACGGTGGTGTGGACGGGAGAGCGGCGCCGACGCCGGGCCTTAGGCGGCGGTGGTTGGAGACGGGCGACAGGACGACGGGCGCCGCGATGGGCGCAGGGGCAAGGCAGCGGGGCGGCGTCGAGGCGGTGGGGCGGCGTCGAGGCGACGGGGCAGTGGCGTCGGGAGAGGAGAGGGGAAGGGGATCGAGGGTGAGGGGCGAGGGAGAGGGGATAGGTGTGGGCCCGAGAGGAAGTATGGATGGGGGGCGGCACAATACTAATGGCGCACCACACCTCGGTGCACCATAAGTACATCCATACTAATGGCGCACCTCACCCTGGTGCGCCATTAGTACTTCTTTTTTATTTCTGCTCGAGCCAACAGGTTATCTCCCACCTAACCTGATCCACATCAAGTTCCTCTACTAGCTCGACCGGTCAGCAGCCAGTTCTCACACCAGAGGTCCTGGGTTCGATTCCCTGTGCTCCACAAATTTTTTATGCATTAAAATGCTGTTTGATACTTACTTGTGTTTAAATATGTTCAAACTTGTTTAAATCATAACAGTAATTTTTTTGTAAGACAGTAATATTTTTTTAAATATCATCAAACAGAATGCCGGTGGAGCGGGGAGGTGCCGGGGGGGGGTAGGCGGCGGCGGTTGAGTAGGGAGGTGCGGGGGTCGGCGGCGCGGTTGAGTAGGGAGGGTGCGGGGTCGGGGCGGCGGTTGAGTAGGGGAATCGAGGGTGCGGGCGGTCGGCGGCGGCGGCCGTGGACCGGATCTCGCGAGGTGGGATAGCGATCGAGATGGAGGGGATCGAGATGGAGGGGATCGAGTGTCCATGAAATTAAAAATATTCATGATAGTTCAAAAGTGCCCATGAAATACAATCGAGAAATGAAGTCTACGATCTAAATACAATCGATCTTAGCTAGCTATCTCTTCACAATCTTCTTGCCCTTCTTTTTCGCAAATGGAGTTCTTCTATGGAACGGACGCCCTTAGGTAGGGTGGTCCTGCTTCTTCTTGTGGTGTATGCTGCTACTTCATCATCGTCGCCATGTTCGATCCTCGGTCGCCAGATTTGTCAAGTCTTGCTCATTGGCTACTCCATCCATTCCGATGATCTTCCTTTGCCTCTCCTCACGACAACACGACCGGGCTTTGGCGGGTCGGTAATGAAGAAGCATTGGTCCACTTGGGAAGCCAGATCCATGGCTCATTTTTCAGGGTGACGCTTATGCCCGGGTCTTGATTTGGCTTCGTATAACCATGGTGGTGAAATACCGTCTTCTTTATGACGTTCTTGGCCCATCTGAAAGGAACATCGACCTTCTCTCCAAAGATAGCTCAGCTCCCAGATCTCCTCGATCCTTCCGTAGTATCTGTCCTTGTCGCTACCGTGTAGGATTCCATCGCTACCCCGGAGTTCGATAACCATCGCTCTTCATGTCCTTGGCCTCGTGTAGAATGTGTAGTCATGATATCGTGACGCCTCATAGGTCATCAGGTTGTGCTCGCACCGTGACAAGGCGAATATGAGTTGTTCTTCCGCGAAGAATCCTCATGTAAAGGGTACGGCGAAGCTTCGCTTGAACCAACACGTGAAACATGAGTTGTGCTCTTTGAGTATATCTCCGTCCGTCCTCTATTGGCCTCGGTCATTGTACGCCTTCTTAATAAAGGTTCTGTGCTCTACCACCCAAGGATCGACCACGCCTATGTGTTGTAGCGCGACTAGGTTTGCTCTTTCAAAGTCGGCGAGTCGACCAAGTCGACATGCATTTTGCGGCGACCCTCACGGTAACCCCATCCAGCGAGCCTGCCGAGGTGCCTGTTGACGGGCAGACCAACGGGGTTCTCGATGCCTAGATAATTCGTGCAGTAGGAGATGCACTCTTCGGTCAGAAAGCCCCTGGCTATGCTTCCTTCTGGACGTGACATGTTGCGAACGTATCCTTTGATGACACCATTCATCCTTTCGAACGGCATCATGCTGTGCAGGAACGTCGCCCGAGTTGGATGATATCCTCCACTATATGGACCAGCAGATGCACCATAACGTCAAGAATGCGGGCGGAAGTACATCTCAAGCTCGCATAGTATCACCACGATCTCTTCCAAGTAGCCTTCGAGTTGCCTCACGCCAATCGACTTCCGAGAGATGACGTCAAGAAGTTGCATAGGCCAAATAGCGTTTCACGGACGTGCGTGTCCATGATCCCACAGATTGCAATCGAAGTATCTCGTCTATCAAGACGTGATACGTGGAGACTTCATCCCGCAGAAGTTCTGCTTCGTTGGGTCTAGGTATCTGCTTATCTTCCCCGCGTAACCATAAGGAAGTTTTACTCCTAGGAGGCAGGTGAAAAACTGCTCGATCTCCTCCTGACTTAGAGTGAAGCACGCAGGAGGGTAGTCATTTCCGGTCTTGTTGGCCTTTTTGCCTTTGCGACGACTTTCTGTGTCCTGCCTCGCCTCATCATCATCATCATCATCATCATCATCACCATCATTAGCGTGAAGCTCCTTCCTGATGCCCATTGATTTCAAGTCTGCCCTTGCTTTCGGCCCATCTTTGGTCCTCTCTGGCATGTTGAGCAGGGTACCAAGCAGACTCTCGCACACGTTCTTCGTGATATGCATGACATCAAGGCTGTGAGGCACACGGTGGATCTTCCAAGACGGCAAGTCCCGTAAAACAGACCTCGCTTTTCCATACCTTCAGCAGCGGCTCGCGCTTTTCGCTTCTTTCCTGCTCGCGCCTTTTGCTTCTTTCGGCGGTGGCAGTCTTTCCAATTTTTCAACAGCTAGTCTATTTCTCGCCGCTCCTCGTACAGGCGTTTTGGGTTCGGTTTCACCATCGAATAGATCCTTGCGCTTCCTCCACGGGTCATCGTCGCGAAGCCACCTTCGATGTCCCATGAACACGGTTTTCAAGACCCGGATCTCTATCTAGCTGGCGATACGTTGTGTCATCCATGCACCTTACGATCCGTAAAATCCGTGGACTACCTGCCCGCGAGATATCCGTGAATCGAGATAGTCGTGCAACATCGTGAGCAGTGCGGCTCTCATAGGGAAATATTCTTTCTCTGCGGCGTCCCACGATTGGCTGGCGTTTTCCACAGCGTGTCAAGCTCCTCTTTCAGCAGCCCCAGATACAGATTGATGTCGCTCCTGGTTGTTTCGCCCTTCAATTAGCATACTCATGTGAATGTACTTCCTCTTCATGCACAACCAGGGGAAGGTTGTACATCCACACAAACACAGGACAGGTGCTATGTGTGCTTCTCGCTGCCAAACGGATTGACTCCATCGGTGCTCGCGCCCAAACGATGTTCCTTGATCGCTCCCAAATTCTGAGTCTTGGTTCAATGCTTGCCACCGCTCGCATCCTTAGGGTGACTCAGCATCTTGTCTTTTTATCTATCTCCGGATCATTTGCGCCATCTTCTCGCTTCTTCTCCTCCCTATCCGCGTGCCAACACAGGAGCTTTTCTACCTTAGGGTCCGCGAAATACCGCTGCAGACGAGGAGTGATCGGAAAGTACCACACCACTTTTCAAGGAGCTTTCTTCCTCTTCTTGTATCGAGTGACGCCGACACCGACATATGGTAGACTCAGCGTGCTCGTCCCGATAAATGATGCAATTGTTCATGCACACATGGTATTTCACGTCGGTAAATCGAGAGGACACACGATTTTATTCGCCTCCTCCAAACTGGTAGGGCACTTGTTCCCCTTGGGAAGACGTTCATGCTAGAATGACATGTTCTCGTCGAAGCATGCGTCGGTCATTTTGTGTTTTACCTTCATCTCCAGAGCCATGAGCGCTACTTTCAAAGCGGTATCCTCGGCCTGCATCCTTCATACAATGGAGTAACCGCGCCTAACTCAAGTTGATCCATCTTGGCTTTCTCTCGGGCGGCAGCTCAAGGCGTTATCGACCGCTTGAGAAGCAGCTCTTGAATATGAGGGTCCTGCACCCAGCCCATCGATGGTCCAGCTGTCGTCTGCTCCGCCGCATCATCATCTTCATGATCATGCCCGCCGCCCGCTCCGCATCTTCCTCATCATCATGTCCTGCATCTTCTACATGATGATGTGTACAACATCACCGCGTGATCATCTCCGGGGATTCTTCGCCTTCTCGCCCGCCCGAGCCGTGGTGGTTGTCTTGCTGCCCTTCCTCATTTCTTGCCCGCCCCCATGGACGACTTCGTAGTCATCTTCATCACCTTGCCACCGATAGCCATCCATGAAACCACGCAAGAGCAGGTGGTCCCGACCTGCCCGAATCCGGGTCCACAATAAGGCTCTTCACTTGCATCTTCGACATGGACATCTTATCTCCGCCTCGTTCTTTTGAAGCATCTCGCCTTCATGGACCTCAAAACCTATTCACAATGCCTTCGTCATCGTGCGGACTATGGTCGCCATGGGTAGAGCAAAACGATATTTTAGAACCAAACAAAAATTTGGCATGACTTTCCCTAAAAATAGGACCAAAAGAATGCTTAATGCCAAAATTCTCGCCAAACGGAAATGAATCAACATTCCGCAAAATATTGGCAACTATCGCATTTCAAATACCGTACACCTCCAAACACAAACATGTACAGATGCAACACCACAAACATATGCAACACCACCTAACATACATAGATCTAGCTAGGCCATAAAAAGTGCATGTGCACATTGTTGTAGGGAGAACAACATAAATATAGCTTCCCCCCTTACTTACCTATTAAACAAGGTAATTTAACCACTTAATTTGAATGAATCTATGGTGGACATGAGGTGAAAAAGAGGAGGCACCCGAGACAAGGAGGAGGTGGAGAGAATGAAGTGGGGAGAAAGTGAGTGTGGGTAGGAGAGGCTGTCCAAAATATCTTGTTGTTGCTCACTTACTAATGGCGCACCAAAGCACTAAATGCGCCATTAGTAATCCAGGTTACTAATGGCGCACCTTCGGCGGTGCGCCATTAGTAGTTTTGCAAAAAAAATACTAATGGCGCACTGATCCGCAGTGCGCCATTACTAGTTTAAACTACTAATGGCGCACTTCATCCGGATGCGCCATTAGTATGTTTGGACAAAGCGCACTAGTTCAAAAAAAATTTGATACTAATGGCGCACCCTTTGCTGGTGCGCCATTAGTAGTTACAACTACTAATGGCACACTTCATATGGATGCGCCATTAGTATGTTTGGACAAGCGCACTAGTTCAAAAATGTTGATACTAATGGCGCACCTTTGCCCGGTGCGCCATTAGTAGTTTCATCTCTAATGGCGATCGGTGGTGGTGCGCCATTAGTATATACTAATGGCGCACCAACTGTCTGGTGCGCCATTAGTGTCAATCCCATCTATAGCCCTTTTTCTAGTAGTGCGAACGCCCTTCCAGAGGTCACCCCGCGTTCGATGCGGCTGATCGGCCACCCCGTGGCTGAGATAGAGAGGCAGTACGGCCTGAGAATCAGCCTGCGCCCCGCCTCCATTCAAACAAACATACCAAGGCAATGGGAAACACGCGAGACCTGTGAGACGTATTGGAAGACAGGGCAAAACATGCTAGATCGATCTATGGATCACAAGGCCGTGCCCCTACAAGGGACGGTGACCGCCTCGCCGGATACAGTAAAAGCAATTCAGGACGGGCCGAATACAGCAGGCAGGACTCATACGAGCTGCGTCGCGACATAGCCAAGCATAGAGGTGCGGCACACCCCTATGCTTCACCAACAAAGTAATGGAGCATGAATTCCCAGAAGGTTTTTAACCTGTAAATATCGAATCATATGATGGTACAACAGATCCCGCGGTATGGATCGAGGACTTCCTCCTCCACATCCACATGGCCTGAGGTGATGATCTACATGCCATCAAGTACCTCCCGTTAAAACTGAAAGGAGCAGCTCGGCATTGGCTGAATAGCCTGCTAGCAGGCTCCGTCGGCTGCTGGGAGGATCTGGAAGACGCGTTTCTCAACAATTTCTAGGGCACTTATGTGCGGCCACCAGATGCCGATGACTTGAGCCACATCATTCAGCAGCCAGGGGAATCGGCCAGGCAATTCTAGACACGGTTCCTAACAAAGAAAAACCAAATTGTCGACTGTCCCGATGTAGAAGCCTTAGCGGCATTCAAGCACAACATCCGTGGTGAGTGGCTCGCCCGGCACCTCGGCCAGGAAAAGCCAAAATCAATGGCAGCCCTCACGACACTCATGACCCGCTTTTGCGTGGGAGAGGATAGCTGGCTGGCTCGTAGCAATAACATATCAGGGAACCTTGGCACTTCGGACATCAAGGACAGCAACGGCAGGTCACGTCGCAGCAAACACAAGCGCCACAGCAACGGTGATAACGCCGAGGGCACGGTAGTCAATGCCGGATTCAGAGGCTCTAAATCCGGTCAGTGAAAAAAGCCATTCAAAAGAAGTACTCCGGGCCCGTCCAGTTTGGACCGCATACTCGATCTCTTTTGTCAAATACACGGCACCCCCGATAAGCCAGCCAATCACACCAACAGAGAATGCTGGGTGTTCAAGCAGGCCGGCAAGATAAATGCCGAAGACAAGGACAAGGGGCTGCACATCGATGACGATGAGGAGCCCCGGCCGCCGAACACGGGAGGACAGAAGAGGACAGTAAACATGATATACGCAACACACATCCCTAAAAGGGAACGGAAGCGTGCACTAAGGGACGTATACGCGATGGAGCCCATCGCCCCAAAGTTCAACCCATGGTCCTCTTGTCCGATCACATTTGATCGTAGGGACCACCCCACGAGTATCCGTCATGGCGGATCTGCCGCATTGGTCCTACACCCAATCATTGACGGATATCACCTCACTCGAGTCCTTATGGACGGCGGCAGCAGACTGAACCTGCTTTATGAGGACACAGTGCGCAAAATGGGTATAGACCCCTCGAGGATCAAACCCACCAAAACGACCTTTAAAGGCGTTATTCCAGGTGTAGAGGCCCATTGTACATGCTCAATCACACTAGAAGTGGTCTTCGGAACTCCGGACAACTTCCGAAGCGAGGAGTTAATCTTTGATATCATCCCGTTCCGCAGCAGCTATCACGCACTGCTCGGGCGCACCGCATTTGCCAGATTCAATGCGGTACCACATTACGCATACCTCAAGCTCAAGATGCCAGGACCTAGGGGGGTTGATACGTCTCCAGCGTATCTATAATTTTTTATTGCTCCATGCTATATTATCTATTGTTTTGGACTATATTGGACTTTATTTTCCACTTTTATATTTCTTTTGGGACTAACCTATTAACCGGAGGCCCAGCCCAGAATTGCTATTTTTTGCCTATTTCAGTGTTTCGAAGAAATGGAATATCAAACGGAGTCCAAACGGAATGAAATCTTCGGGAACGTGATTTTCTCATCAGATAAGACCCAGGAGACTTGGACCCTCCGTCAAGAAAGCCACGAGGCGGTCACGAGGGTGAGGGGCGCCCCCCTAGGGCGCGCCCCCTGCCTCGTGGGCCCCTCCGAGCTCCACCGACGTACTTCTTCCTCCTATATATACCTACATACCCGCGTCAGATCAGATACGGAGCCAAAAACCTAATTACACCGCCGCATATTCCTGTATCCACGAGATCCCATCTTGGGACCTGTTCCGGAGCTCCGCCGGAAGGGGATTCCACCACGGAGGACTTCTACATCAACATTATAGCCTCTCCGATGAAGTGTGAGTAGTTTACCTCAGACCTTCAGGTCCATAGTTAGTAACTAGATGGCTTCTTCTCTCTTTTGGGATCTCAATACAATGTTCTCCCCCTCTCTCGTGGAGATCTATTCGATGTAATCTTCTTTTTGCGGTGTGTTTCTTGAGACCGATGAATTGTGGGTTTATGATCAAGATTATCTCTGAGCAATATTTGAATCTTTTCTGAATTCTTTTATGTATGATTGAGTTATCTTTGCAAGTCTCTTCGAATTATCTGTTTGGTTTGGCCAACTAGATTGGTAGTTCTTGCAATGGGAGAAGTGTTTAGCTTTGGGTTCAATCTTGCGTGTCCTTACCCAAAGGATGTAAAGGGTTGCAAGGCACGTATTGTATTGTTGCCATCGAGGATAACAAGATGGGTATTTATCATATTGCATGAATTTACTCCTCTACATCATGTCATCTTGCTTAAGGCGTTACTCTGTTTTCATTAACTTAATACTCTAGATGCATGCTGGATAGCGGTCGATGAGTGGAGTAATACTAGTAGATGCAGGCAGGAGTCGGTCTACTTGTCTCGGACGTGATGCCTATACACATGATCATACCTAGATACTCTCATAACTGTGCTCACTTCTGTCAATTGCTCAATAGTAATTCGTTCACCCACAGTAAAATACCTATGCTCTTGAGAGAAGCCACTAATGAAATCTATGGCCCCCAGGTCTATTTTCATCATATAAATCTTCCTACGCTTAATTATTTTCTTTGCTCTTTACTTTGCTTTTTATTTTACTTTGCATCTTTATACAAAAAATACCAAAAATATTATCTATCATCTCTATCAGATCTCATTCTCGTAAGTGACCGTGAAGGGATTGACAACCACTATTCGCGTTGGTTGCGAGGAGCTATTTGTTTTGTGTAGGTACGAGGGATTTTGCGCGTGGCCTTCTACTGGATAGATACCTTGGTTCTCAAAAACTGAGGGAAATACTTACGCTACTCGGCTGCATCATCCTTTCCTCTTCGGGGAAACCAACGCAAGCTCAAGACGTAGCAAGAAGGATTTCTGGCACCGTTGCCGGGGTGTCTACGCAAAAGTCAGCATACCAAGTACCCATCACAATCCCTTATCTCCCGCATTACATTATTTGTCATTTGCCTCTCGTTTTCCTCTCCCCCACTTCACCCTTGCCGTTTTATTCGCCCTCTCTTTTCCGTTCGACTTGATGTCTTTCGTGGTTCGTTTTCTCGCTTGGTTGAAATAGTTGAGTATTTATTCCTAAATAGAGAAGCGAATATCTATGGATCCTCATCCGCTTGCCAATCTTTTTAAGAGATCCAATTATGATGAACCAATTCCTAGTGATTTGGATGCACTAGATTATCTTTATAAGCTTTTGCCTGGAATTCGTAAATCTGAAAATTGTGATGAAGTGCTTTACGATAGATCTTTAAATAAAAAGCATGATTGCAATGATTTTATTATAAATTCTATTGATGTCAATTGTGCTAATAATATGCAAGACCCTAAGCTTGGGGATGCTAGTTTTGCTATGTCTACTACTTGTTGCAATGATCATCATTGGGGTGATTCTTCTTATGATCTTGAACCCGATGGTTGTTAACTGAACCCGATGGAGCGATTCCTTCGCTACTGCTGCTAACTAAAACTGATCGATTGGTTGAACTGTGAGAGTTGCGGGGGGCGGGGGGTTGGATGAACAGTGAGCGGTGGCGTTGCCTCTAGATGAACAGGACCCCGTGGTGTGGAGGGCTGGATGAATAGTAGACGGTGGAGGGGTGGCCGTGGAGGGGTGGTTGAACAGGACCCCGTGGTGTGGAGGGCTGGATGAAGATTAGACGGTGGAGGGGTGCCCGTGGAGGGGTGGTTGAACAGTAGCCGGTGGAGTAGCGCGCGGTGGAGGCTGGATGAATAGGAGCCCGTGGAGGCTGGAGGAGGTCGACGGTAGCCCGTGGAGGATGGAGGAGGTCGACGGTGGAGATGAACAGTATCTCGTGGAGTCCTGCTTGCGACGCCACACCCCTCCGATGAACAGGACCCGTGCTGATCAGAAGCGCCCAAAACAAGTCTGCTTGGTCTGCTTTGCGATCGCCACACCCTCCCGATCAACAGACCCCGCTTCGACCGTAGGAGGTCCGCTTTCTCCGCTTTATGGCACGCCACACCCCTCCCGATCAACAGGACCCCGTTCTGAAGATAGGAGGTCCGTTTCCTCCATTCTGCGAGGTTGGGCCAGAAACGGGAGTGGAATTTACAAAAATGAAAAAGAGCGACTCACTCAATTAATTGAAGTGCTAGATTTAAAAGCTGAAGGTAACCATCTTAAAGTTATTGAGCAAAGATCCAAGTACGATGCTGAGCAAGGCTTACGAGCTGTCCTGAGAGAGGAGGAGCTCAAGTGGGCATTGCGTGCTAAAGTGCTTAAGGTTGTCCAAGGGGATGACAATACACAATTCGTCCATATGATTGCGAATTGTATACATAGGAATCTGAAAGACTAAGTCTCTAATTACTATAAACAACTTTTTAGGCCTCCGGCAACAAGCACGGTGGCACTACATGAATCTGTTAATGGAGATATACCTAGAATACAGGCAGAGGAGAATGAAATTTTCTCTGCACCTTTTACTGAGAACGAGGTTCTGGATGCTATCTCACAAATGAAACCGAATAAAGCATCGGGACCAGATGGGTTTCCAGCTGAATTCTATAAGAAATGTTGGCATATTATTAAGGGTGATCTTATGCCTATGTTTCATGATTCCTTTGACGGTCATTTAGAGTTGTTTCATCTAAATTTCGGCATGATTATGTTGTTGCCGAAGAAAGAAAAGGCAGTTCGGATCGAACAATTCAGGCCCATATGTCTTCTTAACATGACTTTCAAAATATTCACAAAGTTTGGTACCAATAGACTGACACAAATTGCTCATTCAGTGGTACAACCAAGCCAGACAGCGTTCATGCCAGGGCGGCATATACTTGAAGGGGTGGTCATTTTGCATGAAACACTACATGAGATTCACACAAAGAAACTAGATGGGTTTATCTTCAAAGTGGATTTTGAGAAGGCGTATGATAAAGTTAAGTGGCCTTTCCTTCAGCAGGCAATGCGCATGAAAGGATTTAGTGAGGCCTGGCGAAACCAAGTGGGTTCCCAAGTGCAGAAGGGTAGTGTCGGAATCAAGGTTAACGATGATATCGGTCATTACATTCAGACACACAAGGGGTTGAGACAAGTGGATTCCATGTCTCCTCTCTTTTTTAATATAGTGGCCGATATGTTGGCCAGTCTTATTGGTAGGGCAAAGCAGTATGGTCATGTGGAGGGGTTAGTTCCTCACCTGGTCGACGGAGGAGTATCCATCTTACAGTATGCTGATGTCACTATCTTACTCATGGAACATGATATTGCTAAGGCACGTAATATGAAACTTATTTTATGTCTCTTCGAACAATTGTCTGGTGTAAAGATAAACTTCCACAAGAGTGAGTTGTTTTGTTTTGGGAAGGCCAAATACGAGCAAAACACGTATAGACAATTGGTCGGGTGTGAATTAGGTTCTTTACCATTCAGTTATTTGGGCATACCAATTCATCATCATAACTTATCAAATAAAGAATGGAAGTGTATCGAAGATCGAATTGAAAAAAAATAGCTACTGGAAGGGCAAGCTTATGTCATATGGAGGTCGGCTAGTGCTGATTAACTCGGTACAGACTAGTATGCCGATGTTCCTGCTTTCGTTCTTCGAAATTCCAAATGGGATTCGGAAGCGGCTTGATTTCTTCAGATATCGGTTCTTCTGGCAGTCTGATGAGGCCAATAGGAAATACCATCTCGTGCAATGGGATATCCTTTGCCGACCAAACGACCAGGGGGTCTTGGTATTGAGAACTTAGAAATTAAGAATAAATGCCTTATGAGAAAATGGCTCTACAGGTTAGGGACAGAGCCGGAGGGTATGTGGGCACAAATTCTGAGCAATAAATATTTACAGTAAAAAACGCTCGCCCAGGTTACCATGAGACCAACTGACTCGTCATTCTGGAAGGGACTTATGAGAACGAAGGACTTGTTCTTTCGTTGGGTCAAATTCTTGGTGGCAATGGGATGTCAACAAGATTTTGGGAGGATACATGGTTAGGAGAGTAGCCCCTGGCTGTACAATATCCCACCCTTTATAACATTGTGCAGCGTAAGGAGGATTACGTAGGCACGGTTTTCCAAATGACTCCCCTGAATATTAGTTCAGCCATGCGTTAGTTGGTGACAGATGGACTGCCTGGATGCACTTGGTTCGGAGATTGATACATGTTCAACTCTCCGACCAGCCGGATTCGACGCAATGGAAATTAGCAAAAAATGAGGTATTTACGGTGAAATCTTTCTATATGGATTTGATTAATTCTGGCCCAATCTCAAGATCGTTGCCTATTTGGCGGGTTAAGGTTCCATTGCGTATTAAAATCTTCATGTGGTTCGTCCACAAGGAAGTAATATTCACCGAGGACAACTTAATCAAGAGGCGATGGGTAGGTAGTTCGCGGTGTTGATTTTGTGATCATGACGAAACAATGCAACATTTATTCCTTGAATGTCCACTCACTAAATTGCTTTGGAGAATGATTCATATAGCCTTCAACATTAATCCTCCAGTTTACATTGAGTCATTATTTGGAACGTGGTTAGCTGGGGTTGAGCATACTATTGCAGCCCATATTCGGATTGTAATATGTGCGCTTTTGTGGGCTATATGGAATTGTAGGAATGATATGATTTTTAACCGACAACACACTTTAAATTTGTTGCAGGTTATCTTCAGAGCTACCGCATGGATCCGTACGTGGTCCTTACTCACTCCTATGGACTCCAGAGAGCCTTTGGTTACTGGGTGCAACCAGTGGGAGATGGTAGCATGAGCTATATTCAGCCAGTTCGGATGGCGGCCGCATAACATGATAGGAGTCTAGGGAGGTTATCCTTCATATTGCCGTATTGGTTGTGATTGTCAGCATGTACTTTTCTTTTTTCTTTTGTTTCGCTCCGCTTGCAAGTTGTAATAGTTTTATGACTTTCTGCAACTTCGTAGATTTTTAATAAGATGGATGCATGCATTGTTATGATGCAGAGGCCGGGGGTACGCCTCCATTTCCAAAAAAAAGAATCAAACATGTGATTCTCATTTGTTTTTAATACAAAATGAAATGGAAGCATGAATTTCTAGAGTTCACTCGCTTTTGATATTTTCTCACAATAGTCTCTATGGTCTACCGTCTGCTCCCTAGTTCAAGGCCGATGATTGGCATTCTCCACTTTCCACTTCTACACAAGAAGTACTTGGATTCAACAGCAAGCTAGTCCAATACCACATGAGCTGCAAGCTGATTTCCCAAGTCAGCAGTGGCAGATCCAGGATTGGAGCAAGCCCCGGGCAAAAAAAAATTTTTTGTTGCGAGAGAAAAACTTAAAATCCATCAAGCTACAGCTACCTCAAATATGGCTCAATTGCACCAAATATTTAGAATTTAAATTCAATGCTTAAAGATACAACAAAATAGATAAAAAGATGAAGAGAACTACAAACAGTACGTGCAGTAAAAAGAGTACCAAATCAATTGTTTGCTTCATCAGTGTCTTCCATAACTTGATCAATGGTGGAAGAAGAGCCAACACCTTAAGAGAAATCAGAAGCAAAATTTCATGAGAGAAGACATAAACATGAAGTGAAACAATTATCATTGTACAAAGTTGAAAACTTACTACTTCGACGAGGTAAATTTCCTTTGTGAAATCTATAGTCTTGAAAGCGATATATAATAGCATCATCATCAACCTTTGCAAATATTTCTCGCTCAATATTGCACACCATGGAATAATTCAACCAATCATCACCCATTTTATTCCTCAACTCAGTCTTGATAATACACATAGCTGAGAAAGCTCTTTCCACTGATGCGGTTGCAATAGGCAAAATCAATGCCAACTCAATAAGACGATATACCAAAGGAAAGACTATGTGTCTATCAGTTTGAACCATCTTCACAGCAAGACTACCAAGGTCATTACAACTAACAAAACTTGGATCAGCTCTCACATCACAATGAAGTTTTCAAGTTGGTTTCTAAGGACAAAAGAAATCTCATATATGGAGAAGTCATCAGCATACATCTGAGCAAGTTGAACAAGTTTTCTTCATCAAAATTAGCAAATGAGTTCCTTGGATCAAGACAAGCAATGCATCTCAACCATGGATTGCCTTTGATTTTTGAATGCCACATATTGTTGTCTAGCTCTATTGTGAGCACTATCATGTTTACCAACATGTGTATCAATAATACTAAGTCCATCCTTCCAATTTTTAAACCCTACTGTTGTGAATGCCTCAACACCATAGTTTTCTGCTCTAGGTTGCTTAAAAAGAAAGCATTAGAAACAAAAGGCCGCCTCCTTAGCAACACTATATTCCAACCAATCGGAATGCTTCCCGAACCATTTGGCATGAAAGGATCTCTTCTTCAAAGATGTTCCTCTAGTTTCTTTTTTAAATTTATTCCCAGTTGGTTGGCATGGACCCATATTTACATACATCCTTCTAGCGACATCTCTAATGTCCGGATCTAAGCTTTCAATAGGTTTCCTAACACCAGGATCAGGTTGAATATCACCCTCCCTCAGCCCCTTCATTGGTTTCATTTTCTGCATTGGTTTCATTTTCTGGATTGGTTTCATTTTCTGGATAAAGTCAAAGGCGGTGGTCCCATTTCTGCATTGGTTTCATTTTCTGGAGTTGCTTCACTCCTCTTAGGCCCTTCATTTCCTCCGGCTAAAACCCCGGGTGTAGACACTTCTATTGCTGCCACGGATGAAAAATACCTCTTCATGTTTTATTCTACAAAATGAAATGAATTTGATATTCAGTTAGTATTAACACTTTGACAGTAGCAACAGGCCAACAGCAACATTCACAAAGAACTGGCTATGAAATTGATATTAACAGTAGCATTGTAGCAAAAACATTCACATTCAAATACAGCAGGTAGCAGCAGATAAAAAATGTTCAAATATTTCTATCAACATTCAACAGCAGCCAATCCATTACCAAACCAGCAGACTAGGATCCTGGAGAGGCAGGAGCAGAGCGGGCGAGCCGGGCAGCCGGCGAGCAGCGGAGCAGCAGCACTTCAGCAGGGCCAGCAAGGCAGCAAGGGGCGGGCGCGAGCAGCAAGCCGCCAGGCGACAGCGGGGACGGCCAGACGAGCGACGAGGTGAGGTGTGAGCGGTGGTCGGCAGACGGGCGGAGCCCTGAGCTGCGGAGGCCGGGCGCGAGGCATGAGCGACGGGTGGGCGGATCAGGGGCGGGCGGCGGCGGACTCACCTGCCTGCCTGCGCGTGTGTGGCTGCTGCCTCGCTAGGTCTGCAATTGGGATGGGCATCGAGCGAGTTGGAGTCTTGGACGAGTGTGTTGGGCTGGGCCCTGGCTGTTAGTTGGGCTAAGCCTAGGTAACAACTAAAAAAAGCCACACCCCGGGCCTGGGCCCTGGGGGCCTGGGGCCCAGATCCACCCCTGCAAGTCAGTATTTGGAACTTGTGCTAGAACACTGTTAGAAGTAAAGCTAAAGCTCATCTTGCTGACCTGTACTTATCCGTAAATATACTCATGTTGTTGACTTTACTTATCTGCTGCTTGCACATATAAGTTAACACTTGAGTCTTGGTCCATTCTAATTTGTTTGTCCATCCCTATTGCTAAAAGCTTAACAAGTGATTCATGGTGCCTTTAATTATTTCGCAAACCTTCTAACAGCATTGTATACTGCAATATGCACAAGCTTATTTATCTTTCTCAACTTGAAGCTAATTGCAAATTATGTACCTTATGATGTAAGTATGAAAGAGGAAAGGGGAAAAAGTTTTATGTTATTTAAATTTGGCTCTAGATATCAGTTAATAAGCTTAGGATACGGTTTACGAAGATTACTGCACAAAGCAAATGCATTTCTCGTGGCTCCCTTCTGCACCCTTAATTTTTTCTAGTGTAAAAGAGTTGATATGATAGGTCCGTAGTCTTGAACTCTTCTGATATTTTTAACTACCAATTTTTTTTATTTGTTCACGTGCAACACCAACATTGCTCGACAAAGGCATTGTCAACCCAACAAAGCCTTCATCAAGCAATGCCAAGGTTGTACAGTTCAGTATAAGTCACAATCAAGAAGATGTGGTCTTCATCGGGCGAGTACCACATGATCAAACATAAAGCTCTATGTGATTGTGGCACCAGATCAGATCACGTATTGTTATCATATCTGAGATGAAAACTGTTGGAGCAAGCACTGAAGTTTCTGATGAAATCTTTGGGTTCTTTTTTCTTTTTGAAAAGGAGGATGACCTCAGCCTTTGCATATGGACGATGCATGCAAACATTGTATTAATTATTCACAAAGACCTTATAAAGTAATTCATCAGAAAGTTTGAAGCCATCATCTTGACAACATATGTCGCTACCCCTATCCACTTAATGAAGGGGTGCCGATTGTCCGAGCCGAATACCAAACAGACATCACACCAAAGCCTACCATCTAAAGCCCGATACCCCAACCAAGCCACATTGACCGGTCCGTTCCGACGCACTCTCAGAGCTCACCGCCGCTGTCTTCCACCGATCCATCTCCAAAGCAGAAACTGGCGCATCAACCTTGCCAGGCCTGCCGTCAACGCCACCACGGCGCCAGACAATGCCACCATCCTGCACGTATCCATCCACACGCGCCCGTCACCGAAACCCCACAACACCACGCCGCCAAGATCCGTCGTCGGCCTTGCTGTACAAGTAACACCGCTCATCCCGTTGTCCTCTCCAGCCAGCACTTGCTCCTAAACGATGCCACCGAAAGGGAGAACGACACTAAAGGCGCCGTCATCGTCCGATCTAGCAGACCCAGATCTATTGTTTCCCCGAGGACATCCCGATCGAGTTGACGTGACCTGCAACGATGATGCCTTGAGAAGGAAACAATGACAGAGACGCCGCCATCGTCCGCCAAGACCGCAGTCAGGCGCGATTTTCACCGAAAGCCGTGTCGTGCTGATCCCGCGGTTGGCTGGAACCGCACGGAGCCTCACCATGAAGATGTATATATGGCACCGCCGATACTCCAGTCGAGATCCTCTATCACCTCACCAGAGCCCTCATTGCGCCGCTGACCATCCACGTGAAGAATCCGCAGCCGCCGCCATGCCCATCATCGCTAGAGAACCCGCCGGTTCCCGGTGGCCACGAAGGCTAGCACCGCCGCCGCATGACCAGAGGGGCCGCCCTGGCCGCTGCGCGCGTGCTCCTCGCAGGACTCGCACCAGCCGATCCATGAGGGATACCGTCGCATCCAGCACCCCGGCCCCTTCAGTGCTATGCCCGCCGCCACCATGGCCTAAGCCGATGGCAGTGTCGGAGCAGAGGCCGCATTGTTGTTGGCTTCTGGTATCGTTGAGATTGCCCCCGTCGGCGCCCTGGGGAGGCGTCGCGAGGGGGTCACACCCTTTTTATGTTTTCTTAGGGAGGGTGCGGTGATGGCAAAGCTCTTGGTTGCGGGCCGATTTTGGCTAATGTGTTGTGTACCTATCAGAGGCTATGATTTGGATATCAAAGCTTAGTAGCTGATTTGGGTGGAGGAACCAGTTCGCTGGCGCAGATTTATCCAGTGCTTCATTCGAGTCTAGAAAAGTTTTTCCTTCCGGTAATTTAATTCACACGCATAGGCTTCCGCCTCTGCGCAACACAAAAGCAGAGCCTGTTCCTTGAGGGTTTTCCAACTTTAGGAAAACAAAATTAAACAATAAGTACATTACCATCTGGGTCAACATCGTGCAAGAGCTTTGCAACCGTAGACTTTTAGTCAAACTGTGAAACAAATTTCCGAAAAGTGAACTCATAGAACTCTTCCCTCTTCTATTAGCAGAGCTCTCTCTGTTCCCCGCCAAAGAGAGAACTCGAAGTTTCCGCCTTTAGCTGGTCACAACACTAAACATTGTGGCTGGCTATATCTCCACTAACTAGCATGGTTTCCTTCCCGTTATTTTCATATTTGGGAAAAAAATTGAACAATAATGTGAAAGTTTATTCACTACATTACCATTCCCAACAACATCCTGCAAGATCTTTGCGACAGTAGTCTGTAGACCTTTTGTCAAACTGCGAAAGAATTTTCCAAATGGGTTCTCCAGTTGAAGTGGCAAACAAAGAGCTTGGGCATATGACAAATGGAAATAGAGAAGTCCAAACAAGATATCAACTCTCATTAATCTTCAATACAAAGCAGAAATGCAACCATGAGTCACTAAGTCCACTCTGTTTTCATAGCAGTCTCGACACCCTACTCCCTAGGTCAAACTCCAATAATACCCAAGATTTCACATAAAGGAAATAGGATTTTGTTATGTAATACAGCGCAACCAGACAAGCCGCTGTGATATGAGAGCCGAGCCTTTTTTCCGCTAGGGTTTCTCTAGGGTCCAACCCTTCCTTCGGCGGCGCCGCCGAAGTACACAAAAATCCACGTAAACCATACCGATCGAGAGTTATTTCCGGTGCAGATCCCATGTTGGGGACGGCAGTTGCGGAAGGCGGCAAGTGCATGGATGGCAGGGGCGGTCAGGAGGGGCACAACGTGCTGGAGATGCCGGAAGTAGGGGAACCTAGGGTTAGGACGCCATCTGCGGGTGGCGGGCTGAACCTAGGGAGCGAGACGGCGGAGGGTGATGATGCAAAAAGGAAGATCGGAGGAGGGGAGGCGGTGGATGATCAGGTGGAAGAGGAGGAGGCAAATTGGGGCCAGTACGAACCAGATCATGATTTGGAGGATGTGTTTGAAAACCATAAACTTCAAAGAGAAGAGGAGGAAGACCTGGATTTGTCCGGTGAATTTGCAGAGCCGGTTAAGGACGTGCGATGGATGGCTCTGTTTAGGGTTCATACCTTGCGACCGTTTAGTCATGCTTCCTTGCTAAACTCCAAGAGGAATCTGTGGGCTTGTGCACGAGGGGTAACTTTTAACATCAAGGGACCCAATTTTTTCTTGGCTCAATGCCATTGTTTGAGAGATTGGAAGAGGGTAATGGAAGGGGGTCCTTGGCAGTTCAGGAGGGATCCGGTGGTGCTGGTAGAATACGATGGCTTCTCTAACGTGGAAGAGTATGACCTGAACATGTATCCATTGTGGGTCAGCATAAAAGGATTTCCAGATGGATTAACGAGGAAGAAGGAATTGGCTGAGAAGGTAGCAAACAAGGTAGGAGAACCCCCGTTCACAGTAACGGTGAATGAAGGGAGAATTAACCCATTAAATTTCCTGAGGGTTCGGGTGTTTGTGAATGTATCTTTGCCATTAGTAAGGTTCGTCCATATTACCTTGAAGGAGAGGAAGAGATACTCGGTGTTCTATGAAAAACTTCCTGATTTCTGTTACTTCTGTGGACGTATGGGACATGTCGTGGAGGAGTGTGGGGACGGTGTGCATGATAGTTTGGTGTGTGAGTGGGGGACTGGTTGCATTGCGTAAGTGAGCCAGTGGGATCGGGTATGAGAGGAGGCAGAGGAGGCGGGGTGAATGGAGGGAGAGGGGGTGATGATTTTACAGGTGGAGGGCGAGGAGGTAGAAGGGGCGGAAGATGAGATGGAGTTAGGGGAGGGAAGACACAAGCAGCTGAGGAGAAGGGAGGTGCTGGTATCCAAAAGGAGGGAGGGTTAGAGTTGGTGGTGGGGATGGACATAATGCAATTTAAGATGATGAAAGCTGCAGAGGATAAAACAACTTGGAAGAGGCTGGTAGGGGATGATGGTACGGTCAATGTGAGGGGCCAGGTTGTGCCCAACTTGGCTGGGAAGGTGGCTGATGTGGTTCTTCGTTTGGAGAATGGTGAGAGTGTGGGTGTAGAGAAGCCAGCAGATCTGAGTACCACACCAGGGAAGAATCCAATTGTAAAACAAAGGAGATAGGGAGATGGAGTTGGAGAGGATAATGAAGGAGTGGACATGGACACAACTACACAGGAGGACTCCGGGGAGGAGGACCGCCGAGCCCAATGAATTGCCTAAGTTGGAACTGCCGGGGAGGGGGGAACACCCGGACAGTTTGTGAACTAGCGACGTTGTGTAAGTCACGTTCCCCCATGGTTGTATTTTTGTGTGAGACCAGACAAAAGGAGGAGAAGATGAAGAGGATCCGAGCCAAGTTGGGGCTCAAAGGGTTTTGTGATGTGGACAACAATGGTCTTAGTGGTGGATTGGCTCTCTTTTGGAGGGAAGATTGTGTGGTTACAATTCTAGAAAAAGATGACAGATACATTGATACTGTTATCCAAGCTCTCAAGGAGCGGCGTAGTGGCGAGCTACCTTTGTTTATGGGGAGCCGCGGGTGGAGCACAGACATCTTATGTGGTCCAAGTTACAGAACCTGAAACCCATCAATGATTTACCTTGGCTTGTAATTGGAGATTTTAACGAGGCTACGTGTGATTTTGAACATTTTTCTGTCACGCCTAGAGCGGAAGCACATATGGTGGCCTTTCGTGATACTTTAGAGGTGTGTGAGCTCGTGGATCTTGGTTTCACTGGCTTGCCATTTACAGATGATAATAAACGAGGGAGATCGGCCAACGTAAAGGTGAGGCTAGACCGAGCTGTTGCTACTAACGGATGGCGCAACCTGTTTGCGTTTGCTGTGGTTGAACATATACCTTGCCCTTGCTCCAATCACCTAGTGCTTTTTCTGAAGGGGGAGCCAGACTCGGGGCCTGTGAAGGGAAGGAGCTGAAGATATGAGCTTTTTTGGGAGAGGGACTGTCGGTGAGATTCACAATCTGTCACACTTGAGGGATGCCTTATCCAAAACAATGACAACTCTTGGTACATGGAGTAAGAGATTTGGCAGTGTAACGAGGGAACTTGCGAAGTCAAGAACTCAACTGGAAGAGCTTATGCTTATGAACGCGGACAGGGAAGAGATGAGAGTAGTAATGGATAAAATGAATGAGCTTTTGTATCGGGAAGAGGTGATGTGGATGTAGAGATCGAGGATTTCGTGCCTAAAGGAGGGGGATCGTAATACCAAATATTTCCAGAGCAAAGCTGTCTAGAGGGCAAGGAAAAATAAGATCCGGGAACTAACCGATTCTATTGGGGTCATGCATACAGAGTTTGCTGATATGAGTAGGATTGCAGTGAATATTTCCATAATATTTTGCAGCCCATTCTAGCCTTGTTGCAACCGAAGTTGTGGATCTCTTTGAACGTGTTGTATCGCTGGAGGACAATGATAGGCTATGTGCCCCTTTCACGGACAAGGAGGTTTCAGATGCAATGTTTCAGATTGGACCGTTAAAGGCACCCGGGCCGGATGGATTCCCAGCACGGTTCTTTCAACGCAACTGGAGTACGGTGAAGGCGGGAGTGCTGGCAGCGGTTCGGGATTTCTTCAGCACGGGGATTATGCCGGAAGGAGTTAATGCAACTTCTATTGTGCTCATTCTGAAAATTTCTAACCCAGCAAAAATGTCAGACTATAGGCCCATCAGCCTTTGCAATGTGATTTATAAGGTAATTTCCAAATGCTTGGTTAATCGGTTGCGTCCGTTGTTGCATGATATAATTTTGGTGGAGCAAAGCACTTTTATCCTGGGAAGAATGATTACGGATAATGCATTAGTTGCTTTTGAATATCTCCACTACATCAAACAAGAGAAAGACCCTACAAAAAGTTTTTGCGCCTATAAGCTGGATTTGTCAAAATGTTATGATAGGGTTGATTGGGCTTTCTTGAAGCAGGTGATGTAAAGGCTAGGGTTCTCTCATCGATGGATTGATTGGATTATGGGGTGTGTTACATCGGTGAGGTATTCAGTTAAATTAAACGGAACCCTCCTGGATTCATTTGCACCGTCGCGTGGGCTGCGGCAAGGAGACCCACTCTCTCCATTCTTGTTTCTATTTGTGGCAGATGGTCTTTCAGCTATCTTGAGAAAGAGGGTGCAAGACGGTGTTATTGCTCCTGTTAAGATATGTCGAAGAGCACCGAGTATATCACATTTACTTTTTGCCGATGATACGATGTTGTTTTTCGAGGCCTCGACAGACCAGGCAGAACATGTTAAAAATGCTTTGGATCTATATGGTTCGGCCACTGGACAGAGTCTAAACTATGACAAATGTTCGATCTTCTTTAGCGAAGCGTGCCCTGCTTCGGTTCAGGAGCAGGTTAGAGATGTTCTCCAAGTGAATAGTTTGTGTTTTGAGGAGAAGTACAGGCCTTCCCACACCCGAGGGGCGTATGTCAAAAGGAAAGTTTCAAAACCTCCAAACAAGCCTCACCAAAAGACTAGTTCAGTGGGGGGATGGGTATTTGGCGCAACCGGGAAGAGAGGTGCTTATAAAATCTGTTGCGCAAGCTTTGCCCACATATATTATGGGAGTGTTTAAGCTGCCTTACTTGGTTTGTGATGATCTTACTAGAATGGTGAGGAACTTTTATTGGGGTTCGGAGAAGGGGAAGAGGAAAGTACATTGGAAGGGATGGGATCATCTTATGCAACCTAAGGAGAGGGGGGCGTTGGTTTCAGAGATTTTCGGCTGTGCAACCAAGCACTTCTCGCTCGTCAGGCATGGCGGGTGCTAACAAGACCGGAGAGCCTGTGTGCTCGCTTGCTTAAAGCCAAATACTATCCACATGGTAATATCGAGGATACGGTATTCACTGGTAATGCTTCTTCCTCTTGGTCGGCTATTAGCCATGGTTTGGAGCTGTTAAAGAAAGCATTGATATGGAGAGTGGGCAATGGGGAAAGTATTCGGGTGTGGCGAGATAGCTGGATCCATGTCCGTTTTCTTATAAACCAATTTCAAGACAGGGAGTTTGCCGCATCCGGTATGTGTCCGACCTACTAAATGAGAATGGATCTTGGAAGATTAACATACTTCAGCAATACTTTGTTCAGGCGGATGTGGACGAGATTTTGAAGATTAAAGTGTCCCCGCGAGAGGGTGAGGATTTCTTTGCTTGGGGGCCGGACAAGAGGGGAGTTTTCTCTGTCAGAAGCGCCTACCATATGGCGTTTGATGAGGCACATCGTGCTGCTACAGCTTCATCGAGCTCTTCGCCTTCAGGAGCAAGGAGTTGCTGGAAATTCGTTTGGTGGTGTGGAGTACCACCTACAGTATCAACCTTTGCTTGGCGGGTCGCGACTGATGGATTACCAACATGGAAAAATAAACATAAGATCGGTTTGAAGCCACGAGCAGATGCCCTATATGTGGTTTTGATTCTGAAGACAATTTCCACCCGTTTTTGAGATGTCAACTCGGGAGGGATTTATATCTGGAGATGGCAAAGATCTGGAACCTCCCTCGGATACAATCTATAGTGAATTGCGGGAAGGAATGGCTTTTACAGATTCTTGCACCACAAAGTGATTTGGAGAGATGTATGATACTTCCCGTTTTCTGCAGAGCTTGGTTTGTTCGTAATGAGGTGATACATCACAAACCATCCCCGCCATTGGAGGTGTCTATGAGATACCTTCGAAGTTCCTTTGAGTCACTCTTGGTAGTCAAACATGACAAAGGTGTGGATGCAGTGAAGGGCAAAGCATGTGTTACTATGCAGTCTATGGTGGAGCCAGCTACTTATATAACCAAGACGCCCTGTACAAAATCGAGGAACGGTTGGACCAAACTTAATACTTATGGCGCCTTTGTCTCAAGTAACGATGCCGGTGCAGGCATGATCCTACGGGATGAGGCAGGAAGGATTATTTTTGCAGCGTGCATGGCCCTGTATTCATGCAATGATAAGCTTGAGGCAGAGTTGTCCGCCTGCTTGGAGGGCTTGTCTTCATCAATTCATCATACAGAACTGCCGATCGAAGTTGAGATGGACTCCTCGGTGGCAGTTTCCATGATCACATGTGGAGATTTTGATTGATCGATCTACTCATCCTTAGTTAATAAGATTAGAGGTTTACTTTTATCTCATCAAACTTGTATTACTATGGCGAGTGACAAATTAGCTTCCTTTGGGCGTATTAATAGAAGGACTATGACCTGGTTAGGGTCAGGTCCGCCTGAGGTGTTGGAGTTAGTTCAGGAAGATTGTAATGAGACTTTGAATGAGTAATACAAAGTTTGAGTTCACAAAAAAAAACCCAGACAAGCCCCTGTAAAAACACTATATAATGCAATATGCTCGAGCTTATTTATCTTTTTCAAATTATGTACCATATGATGTATGAAATAAGAAAAAGGAAAAGGGGAGGGAATAGTTGTTAGGAATTGACGGAATTGCTACCGATCGGCTCTAGCCACCACGCCATCGGTTCCTTTCCGCTCTAGCACTCCCTTGAGCCCCCTCCCCCTAGCAGCCCCTCCCCCTCCCTCGCTGGCGGCCACTCCGGCCCCGGCGACCACCAAGCCCATGCCGGTGTCCGCTCTGGAGCTGGCTTCCACCCCCCCACTACTAGGAAAAGGCCTGCTAGTGGCGCACCTGTTTTGGCTACTAATGGCGCACTACAGGTGCGCCACTACCATCACGCCATTAGTATACCAGATACTAATGGTGCACCATGGAGTGCGCCATTAGTATATCACACGGTGCGCCATTAGTATCCTAGATAGTAATGGCGCACCACATAAAAGTGCGCCATTACTAACAATTTTTTTCCAGAAATTTTTTGTCAATTTTTTTTCGTTTTTTTCTTAATCTCGGGTCACTATGGCTTAATCTTGGGTCAATATGCTTAATCTCAAGTCAAATCGCACTCTGTGGTCAAGCTTTACGGAAGGTCACACATCCTCACACTACTCCAGCCCGAGCACGCTTAACTTCACAGTTCTATCCAACCCCAGCACCAGCTCACTTCACAGGCACTTGTTGATATATCTATCATATGAATCCTATTAATCCTTGTTGATGTCTAGGACTTTGTTCATGTTCATGAGTGTGATGAAATTTTAAAAAAATATTTCAAACTTCCCGGTCATATTACGTATCATATTTTGAAAAAAAATTCCAAATTTTTTTGAAACCAATTTTTTTCTGTTACTAGTGGCGCACCTAGGAAATGGTGCGCCACTAGTAAGTTTGAATTTTTTTCATTTTCCCCCCTCTAGATCTTAAAAGCCCCGTATCTTTCGTTCTGTTAGGTTTTTGGGGATTTTGAAGATGTTGAACGGAGTTCCACTGGTGCGCCACTACTAACAATTTTTTTTTCAAAACTACTAATGGCGCACGGTGGGTGTGGTGCGCCATTACTATGTCAATTAGTAATGGCGCACTATCCCATGGTGCGCCATTACTAACAAATTTTTTTTTATTTTTTTTCAAAACTACTAATGGCGCACCACACACCAGGTGCGCCATTAGTAAAATGTCAATACTGGCGCACCACATACGTGGTGCGCCATTAATGCCCATACCATCTATAGGCCTTTTCCTAGTAGTGCCCCCTCTCTCGCCTGCGGCCAGCCCGGCCCCGGCGACCACCGTCCCGTGCCGGTTCCAATCCAGTGTCGTTCTCCATGGCGTCTCGAGTGTCTCTCTCGGCGTCCTCCTCCGGCTCCCTGCCTCCCTACCCCCCGCCACCGCCGCCCCCTCGACCGGCGTTGCGTTCCTTGCTCGTGGTGCCTGACATGGTGGGCACGGCGCACGGTCCAGTCGTGCGCCCTGAGGCCGCTGCTCCTCCCCTTCCTCGCGCAGGTGGCAAGGTGCCCTGGCAGACGCAGGCAAGTCGCCAGCCTACGGCGACGCGGCTTTGCTCCCCGCCAAGACCTGCGCACCATTCCCCTCCGGGCAGGTGGCCCAACATCTTGCCGTCCTCGCAGCCGCCTAAGGGCCGGATTCTGGCAAAGCTCGTGGGCTGCTGCTACAACTGCGTCAGCGAGAAGCACATATCAGCCATGTGCACCAATCCGCCGGTGTGTGTGCGCTGCGACGGGGAGGGGCTCATCTCAAGAGATTGCACCCGCCCGCGCCCCCGCCCCCACAGCTCGTCGCCGGTGGACCCCCCGCGGCCGCCGCCCGCCCTTCACCCGAGTCGTGCGCCGCCGATGCCAGTTGTGTAGAGGACTCTGCCCCAGGCTCCCTCGTCGTAGCCTCCTTCCCCCACGGTGTTGCAGCCGGCCCTCACTACAAAAAAAAGACACATCCGTGACATTTTGGGCCGAACGAAATTTTTTTCTGTCATACATATGACCCTTCTATGACGATAATTGTGACAGAACCCGGTATCATCATAGATGTGGTGGGCTCCTACTTCTATGACAAAAATCATGACAGAAAATGGGCTTTTCGTCTGGGCGGGCGGAGGCGCAGCTGCATGACATTCTTTGGGCTGTCCATGATGGAAAAAACCGTGGTAGAAGCGAGGTAGGAAAATTTGGGGAGTTGCGATTCTGGTGGGAGGTCGGGGCGGCGATGCGCGTTTCTCGTACACGTGGCGCAGCGTGTGTGCGGCGTTGGCTCTAACTAAACCCGGCGGGCGTTGGGCTCTAACTGAACCCGGCGATTGCCGCTTGCAGGCTCTGCGTTAATGAACCCGAAGCGATCGATGCGGGTTGGATAAGCGATGGCGGTGGCGTTGCCTCTGGATGAACAGGACCCGTGGTATGGAGGGCTGGATGAGCAGTGAGCGGTGGAGGGTGGCCGTGGAGGGTGGTTGAACAGGACCCGTGGTGTGGAGGGCTGGATGAAGAGTGAGCGGTGGAGGGTGCCCATGGAGGGGTGGTTGAGCATGGCCGGTGGAGTAGCGCGGTGGAGGCTGGATGAGCAGGGGAGCCCGTGGAGGTGGAGGAGGTCGGCGGTAGCCCGTGGAGGCTGGAGGAGGTCGGCGGTGGAGATGAGCAGGTATCCGTGGAGTCTGTTTTGCGATGCGCCACCCCTCCGGTGAACAGGACCCCCGTTTCGATCGTAGCGCTCCAACACAAGTCTGTTTCTTCCGTT